>CM051258.1:36242273-36444773 GCA_027921565.1 Artemia sinica
TTCGTAGACCATTTCTCTGGAAAACATCTAGCAAATCTTCCTGCGGTTTTCGGAGCGTCCATGCTTCAGAACTATACTTGACCACCATCATCACTGCAGCTTCCAATATTCTAATCTTGGTTCGCGGACTTATCTTCCTATTCTTCCAAACTTTTTTTCAACTGTGAAAAAACACGCTGGGCCTTGGCTATTCTAATTTTAACGTCTTCACTGCACCCACCGTCTTTACTAATAATACTACTTAGCTAAGTGAAGCTGTCCGCTTGATTGATCTTTTCGTTACCCAACCTCACCTTTTCGTCTTCACTTATTCCTAGCTTTAGCGACTTAGTATTCTTAACATTCATTTTAAACCTACTCTTGCACCCTGAACTCTCAAAACCTCTAAAAGTTCATTCATTTTGCCTACACTTTTATCTAGGATGCTTAAACCATCAGGATAATCAAAGTCCATGAAACTTTTACTTCCCAATTTGATTCCGTGCTCTCCCATTGCCTTTGCTGCGCTCCTTAAGACAAAAGTCCATCAAAATGATCCATATAAATGGGGATAGAACGCAACCCTGCTTAACACTTGATTTAATACGACACCAGCTACTAACCTCATTTCCTACCTTAACCGCAGCAGTGTCATTCTCGTACACGGCATTAACCACTTTAATGTATTTGTACGGCATACCATACAAGGATAAAACCTCTGCTAAAGCTCTTCGATCAGCTGAATCAAACGTTTGCTCATAATCTATAAAACTGAGGACTAAAGGCGTTTGATGACTCAGGCACTTCTCAATTACTAATCTAAGAATGAACTTTTGGTCGACGCATCCTCTTTCCTTCCTAAAACAGCACTGTTCTTCTCTTAAAACTTTGTCTACAACATCTCCAAGTCTAAAAAGTATCATCATCTTCATCCTTCTTCTATCCTCTACCTTCAGAATCCAGGCAAATGCCCCTATAATTATCACACTTACTCTTGTCACCTTTCTTACACATGCGTTTAGTTAGGGTTTTCGTAAAATCGGTAGGTACTTCCCCTTTTTCAGAAATCACAGTCATAATTATCAGTAACTTATAACCACCACATTTAAGAAACTGATTTACCACACTATCAGCACCTGTAGCCTTATTATTTTTTAATCATTTTAGTACTGTCACTAATTCTACCTTACAAAATATATCTTCCTTCACATCCAAGGTGTCCACAAACATTTTCATTCTCCTCTATATTTTTTTGGGAACTCCATCACGGTTTAGTACATTTTCCAAATGTTCTGCCCATCTCTCTTTAACTCTTTCCTCATCACTAATTGTGGACTTGTTCCTATCTTTAACTAGGACAAGTCCAGATAGACTATTCCCTCTCAATTTGTTAACAGGCCAGAACAATATTTTACTATTATGTCGTCTAGCTGTATCTTCCAGATCTTCGGTTTATCCAGGGCCTTCACTTCACACCTCCTTAGTTCATATTTTAATGTTTGCTCCAATTTCTTCACATTTCTCTTATTTTCATATAATCCATTACTCAGATAATTCTTGTACAAGCCCCTCCTCCTCTGTTAAATATAAAGCATCTTCACTGATATTCTTAGCTGCGTTTCTAACTGTTTTCCCTAAGACACCATCAGCGAGCTCACAAACTATTTTCCTAAAAGCAGTCCATACATCTTCTATATTGTCAAATTTTAAGTTCTCCAGTGAAGTATTCAACTGTTTCTGGAAATCTATTCTCACATTTTCACCCCAGAGTCTTCCAATGTCATAGCTTCCCGGAAGGTAGTTATCCTTCCTAGATTTCAGCTTTAAATTAACCCTAGACACTACCAGATGGTGATCTTCACTTTTAACATCAATGACAGCACTTCCTAGCATCTTGTATTGATCCTGCCAGTCTTCGGTTTACAATAAAATAATAAGGTTAGCCGTCTTACCATCATGTGAATACCATGTTAACTTATGGGCCATTTTATGACCAAATACTGTATTGATTATAACTAGATTGTAATACCTGCAAATTGCAGCAGTCTGTTGCCATTGCTGTTTTCTTTTCCTACACCAAATTTACCTAGGCTAGGATACAATCTATCCATATTTCTACCTGGGATCCTGTCTATTTGTTCCTGTAGCTGTAAGTAAAATTCTTCGGAGTCACCACTATCTCCGTCAGTCGGCTCTACAGGGGTATATAATACTATGACTAATAACCTGCAGTTTTTAATCATAAAATGAGCGACTAGCATTCTATTATTAATACCTTCTCAACCTAAACAAGACTTAGCAGCTTCCTTATTCATCATAAATTCATAGAAACCAAAAAAAAAAAAAAAAAAAACACACACACACAAAAAACAAATCAATAAGACCCAAATTTTTCCTGGAAAGGAATAGCTTCATCTGATAGAATCTACAACAATGCGGTACACCAATAAGGAATTATTCAGAGCTCTTGTTGCATAGGATACGAAAGCTAAGATAACATTAGTAATTATCTAGTTTTGGCCATCTACGGGGGATCCGCAACCAATTATTGGAAATGGGCAACCTGAATTTTATATTGGTGGATTGGGATCTTCATATCCCAAATTTTGGATCTTCACGAAGGGGTGAGGGGGTAAAGAAAAAAGATACAAATTGTAGAAACCCAATACTACACGGTGAATGTTTATGTGCAAATTATTCAGAGCTTCACCCAATTTATTATTGTGAGGTTTGTTTAGGGCTCCCACTCCTCGGTACCTTTGAAAAACTTATTGTTCTCTCTCAAAATTTCAAATTTTGGGATAAAAAATTCTCATAATTAGGAACCATTGTTTGTTTATATTAGTTTAGGTAAATGAACTCCTGTGAGATAAATTTGCTAATGGTACCCCTTCTCACTAAATAAGAAACTAACATTTCTAAGCTTGGTAATGTTGATTTTCTCGATGTTTGGTTATTGATTCTTAACAAAAAAAAAAAAATACTAGACAACATTGTCTATTTCTAATAGAACCCAACTGTTTTGACGCCAGTTGACTGAAAGTCCGAGAGGGGTGTTGAAGCCCAATGTGGAATAAATTACTGGATGGGTGCCAACCTTGCACCTAAGTTTCTATAAGAGCCATATTAGCCCCCCAGTCTTGTTCTTCGGTCTTGCTTTCGTTTCCTGTCGTCGTGGAAAGGGGAACAAAGTGGGAAAAAAAATTCCTGACCGGCTTTCCTTATGTGACACCCATTTGTGTTAAGTCACATAAAAATTTCATTGAAGCATCAGTTGAACTTGGTGTTCATCTATGTCTTGTCCCTCGGCTGATACATATTAGTGGTGGTCAGACTGGCTTATTTCTCTTGAGTTTTCAAACACCAGTGCTTTCAGCAGACGAATGTGCTGACCTTGATATTTATTTTTAAATGGAAAATATATCAAGACAAACATGCATGTTGGGATTTATTTAAGGGGGAGAGGCTCTATGATACGAACAAAATAGGAAAATGTACAAAAAATTGTAAAAAGAAACGGTACTTGTCTGTTATAGCGCCTATGAATATAGAAGGTAAGTAGAAAGTAAAACCTGTTTCTCTGACGCTCATTCCTAGTGAAATATCACAAAATATGGTGAACATATAATACTTTAATAATAAATTTGGGCTGTACATTTGCACATTAAGGGGGTGGGGTGGGGGTAAAGTATAGCGGGTCCGCATGCAAAATGTGTTAGGTAGAATTATTCTGCATATTATGAGGTAAGAATTGTTTTCTAACTTTCACATTGTCCAAATACTTTACCCCCACTCCCACCCTCCTACTGTGCAAATATATAGCCCAAAATTATATATTTTCTATCTATTCTGTCACTTTTCTTTGTTTGTGTCATGCTAAGCTGAAAGAACTTAAGAAGAAACCGGTTCTACTTAGCTTCTATATACATAGGCGCTATAACAGACAAGTACCAAAGAAACATATTTTGAAATGAGAAACAAACCCATTTCCACCCTCTATAAGCGAATCAAGTCTATGAGTAGTAAGCTGTATTAGTTGGCCATCTATATGGCTCTCCAATCTAACTCAATTCTCTGAATAGGTTCCAATTATCTCGCCCTTCGTCGGAAATCTAGAAATAATTATACAGATCTTGGATTTTTTTTTTCCAATGAGAAACACTTTCGAGAGCTCATATTATATTTCGTGATTAGAAATATTCTTCTTCGTGTCATTTATTAATTCCTATCCATTTATCATGTGTCTAAAACCCCGCCTTTTGAGCGATGAGATAGGTTATTATTATACGATAGCTATCTGAAAATTTTTACTCGAAATTAAGCATGCTCGTTTGTTGGGGTTATTTATAGGTAATCACAATGAGTGCTGGCCTTTTGATGCTTCTTTTTGTATGTGCTTGGGCACTAAAATGAATGAACTTAGATTCTAAAGCTTATTACGCATCCTTCGAATAAAAAAAAGAAGTAAATGATAAATAAAGAAAAATATTAGAATCGCTGAAACAAAGCCAAAGGAAAAAATAAACTGCAAATTGTATTGTCATGCCTTAGAAAATAAAAGCTTCGCACGTGAACAGTGTTGTTTTCAGGATTTGAATGAATATTTTTTTTTTTTTTTTTTGCTTGGGTTTCCGTACGTATGTATTTGATGTTACTCACGTTTCTTCCTGTGTACACACAGAGAAGACAATGAAATCCCCCCCTGAAAAAATGACATATGGTGGCTTAAAAACTTATCATATTTTGTCTTCTAAACTTCTCTCTCTTGTTAAGGAAAGGAATATTAAATGACTCTTTCTTCACCCGTCAAGGAGTTGACTCCTGAGCTCCTGTTCACGTGTACATGACGTTCAAATAATGTTTGTTTTTGTACCCTCTGAGTTTTTTTTGGGAATTTTTGTTGCCACATCTGTCTTTCTTCGGAGACCACCTTCTAGAAATTCAAAATCCTAAGAATTTAAAGACTTCCGTCTGACAATTTTTCCGCCTTTTCTTGCAGGAGTCTAACTTTGGGAATCATAAACTCATAATCTCTCTTTTACACTTTTTAGCATTTCTTGGCGCTCATGCACTCTTGTTGTGTCTCATAAAAGCAAATTACCAAAGAACATCTTCTTTTGTGTTCACAACTGTCTAGAATTATGATATATTGTATTCTAAATTCGAAATAACTATTTCAGGGTTTCAATTTTGCTCTTTTTCCTACAGGCCTTTCTTTTTAAATGGGAGTGAATATATCATTTTTAGTGTAACTTAATCATAGAGGCAACGCTCTTGCGTTGTCTTTAGCAAAAAGGCTGATGCCTACCATGTATTATTTCTTTCTTTCTTTTCTTCCAACCACTTTGTTTGGGAAGTATTGTCGTAAAAACTTTAGAGGGGGTTCACTTGATCGCAAATTGAAAGTTCAAAGGCTGTTTTAAGAGATGAAAATGGATGGAGGTTAATAAGCCCCCCTCGCATTCCCTGTTTTACTTCTTGATTTTTTGGAACCCAAGCGAAAAAAAAGAAACAGGAAAGAAAATATTAGTTCTCCTCACATCGTGGCCCAACAAAGAGCCTAAAAGGGGCAATAATTATTTTTTCTTGACGGTTTGAATCTCAAAACAGTATGTCCCTAGGCCAAGGGGATCCTGATGCGTAAAAGTTTATTCAATTTGGGGGTATGAACATGGGGCCCAAAAAGGGCCAAGTTTCTTTTCCGATTGGCCGAAGTCTGTGGATTGACAGGACCCCAGCATACAAGAAAAAAGAAAAAAATTATTCCCCCCGAAGGATGGGTGCAAGTAAGGTTTCAAAACTAACAATTAAACATATGTTCAATTCATATGAATCAAAATCTCCCTCCCTCTCCACCTGATGATTTATATTGAAAAACACATTGCAGATTATTGCACGAAAGAATTGTTTTTTGTCTTTGATGTTTTGACAAATAAAAACAAAACACTTCCAAAATACATGTCGTATTAAGAAACGCGCGAATGACACTCTAGTTGTTTAGACGGTTGGAGGGGGGAGTCCTACTATTAGTTTTGATATCTCCGAGTTGTGAGCCTTTTCGAAAAGGTCATAAGAATTTCAATATTCTTGGGCCCGGCCAAATGTCGGGCTTTTCTGTACTGGCCCCGTCATAAAAGTATGATGTGGCACCATCGTTTTATCTGTAGACTTGGTTAGCTCAACTAGCCAGGTGAGCCATATATTGAATCATATATCTGGCAAAGCCGTACCCAGGATTCTTTTTTTTGGGGGGCGGGGGGGGTTACTCAACGATTTTTTTTCGGGGGTGGTTTTACAGACAAAAAAACGCACAAGAAATTTGTTTATATCCATTTTTGTTACGTTTTTACGTGTCAGAAAAACATTTGGAGGGGGGTACCAACCCCCCTAACCCCTCCCCCCAGGTACGGCCTTGATATCTGGTTAGCTCAGATCTTCAATATGGCTATGAAAATAGGCCAACTGGCAGAAGTGATTAATTAGTTTTAGCAGGTTTCTTTTTCATAGTTTAGATCATCCATATGAAATTTCTAGTTAAACCATGAAAGCATTATTAGGTCTCTGACAAGTTCTGATTCAGGTCTCACTAAAAAAAAGTGCTTGAAAAGATCTTAAAAACTCCAAGATAACCTGATAGCCTCTCTTTGATGGCAGTGCCTGATATGGAGACATCAGACGTAGTTATCATTTTACGCTTCTTGAAACTAAAATCAAGTGAACAGCCTTACTCAGAATTTTATAACACAATTTTGTGATAACACAACAAAATTACTGCAAAAAGCAATATTCGTGCGTTGCATCAATAAACAATAATTGTCGTTATGATAACATCGAATGGATTGTCTTTTCTATGTCATTTTTTATTGCTTGAGAAAAAAAAATTATTCATGGCTATTGCTCCTATATAAAAAAAATTGCCTAGTTTCCCTAAGAAATTTATCAATCTAATAAATTGCTTGATAGAAAACTAAAATTCCTGAAAGGGTGCTTCTGTATTATACCAAACCCACTCGAGAAGTGAAGTCAGGCCCACCCAGAACGTATCTTATTAAATGCCTAAAACAATCTAATCTAACCAAAATACTAACTCTGTACGTTAAATATTGAATTAAAATATACCTACATCGTAGTTTTTCAACTGAGCGTAAGCTAATTGTTTCTGAATAAAGACAGATAAAACCGGTTTTCGCACATCTAAGAGAGCTAACTCGAGTGTGCTTGGTATAATACAAAGTATCCCTGAAAGCAGTGTCGTTACTGGCCAAAATGTTGGGGGGGGGGGGCGGGAGCAAGAGATTTTACCGACTGGCTGGTCATTTTACCGACTGTTTTTTGTCAATATAATTAGCATAATGTCCGTTTCGAATACAATGCGTAAAATCACTGCATGAGTCGGTAAAACCGCTGCATTTACCAACCGAGTCCAATTCTTGTCTTTACCGACTGACCAAAAACATTGGGGGGGGGACGTCCCACCTCCCCCATACGTGACGGCCCTGCCTGAAAGTCGGCGACTAAATTACCGTAGTAAGCAAAAATTATCCCTGTATGAACATTTGTCTAAACCCAGAGTAAATATGCCTGCGTATGGTTAGTAAAATATTTTAAAAAATTGCAGAGTGAAACAAGTGAAACAGGTCATGATGAGCTTGTAATAAGGAACGCTACGCTAGAGGATGCTGGGTGGTATACTTGCATTGCTGGCAACACGTTGGGTTCTTCTACAAAGGCAGCATATCTTAACGTTATTGAAGGTAAGAGTAATTTTAAATTGCGACCTTTAGCTTTTTTGACGTTTTCTTTTATTACGAAGGGTACAAAATTATAGAATAATTTGGGAAATGAAATGAAGAAGACAGGAAATTTTAGTGATTTTAAAGGAAAATTGGAAGAAAAATTATTAATAAAGTTAGTAGATTCGATTTAAATAAAGTTGTAATTGTTTGTTGGCTGCTGAGTGTGGCCACATGGTATGTAGGCCTAGTTGCTGCTCCGTAGTATTATTATTATTATTATTTTGTGTATTTTATATATTTTTTCTTTCTTTTATTCTTATTAAAGTGAATTTAAATGATGTTATGTGTATGTATTTTTTTACCTGATTCACCCCACGTCAACCGTTTGGTTTTTGGTGAATCATATTGATTTTTGTATGTAAATTGTTGTTAGGAAATCTTTTTATATAATTTGTTGCTCAGCTTTCATGCCTTCTATTTCTCTGCCCTCTACTCCATGCAGCTGATATTGACGCAGTTTTGTTCTATGTGGTTTTAAAGTTTACTGGTTGGTGAGCAGTCTTTTTTGTGTTTTAACATATTAGTGTTTCAGTAAGCTCATTATGTATCTAATTTATCTAGTGATAGCTGTTTTACTCTGATACTTCTATACTCTTTAAAGGAAATTGGCTTTGGGATTGTTCTCTCATAAGAGGGTGACAGTAAATGGACTTCTAGTTTTTCTAAAAGAATCAGGAATGGGGAATAAACTCAAAAAAACCTTTAAGGTGAACCATAATGCAAAAAAAAAAATAATCTGAAAATAGACCCATGTCTATTTTTCTAACGTTCACAGATAGTCCTACGTTACCCCGTGACGTAACTGTTTAATGGGAAAGAGGGCGCTTGTATATTGTGGTAGTTCTTAATGACACAAGTCTTGAAGGATTTGAAAAAGTCGTAATACTCCATCGAATTTTTTATTTCTCTAACAGAAAGTTCTTTTGAGACACTGAAATAGACCATAAAATTAACAACCCATAAAAAAAAGAGTGCTAAAATTGGTCACGGAATAAACTATATAATGAAAAACAAGACAAAAAAAGGAAAGAAAAAATGCAAAACTAGTAAAACATTCGATATAAAAGAAGAAGAAAATGAAAATTTGTTCAACGTAAATGATAACCCATGTTTTTCTTTTTTTTAATTAATTATTTATAAAAAAGGACGTTGAATGATATTATTTGTGCTCTGCTTCGATTTATGTGACTTAAATCCCCTCTAAAGGGCAATTTTTCCCCTCAAACTTTTAACTTAATTACTGTTTTTTTATGCCCTTTTCTTCATTCCCTTCTTTTAATATTTTCTTAAATTTCTATGGTAGTTTAAAATATCAAAAATTGAAACAAATGAAAAAAGATCAAATTTAAAGTAAGGGAGAGTGGTCCACACTGGATGTAGCTACTACTGTAGTGGTAGTCTTTCCTACCATTGAATATAACATGGTGGATCTCCGGATCCACTTTTGGATGTGAGCTAATTTCCATTTTCTTTTGCTAACCAAATCCCAGGTTATAGGCCTCTTAAAGACCTTTTGGAGATGGTAGGATAGCTGTTGATAAAGTAATTTCAACAGAAAGTGGTCCTCCAGTTACAATTATTGCAACAATGACTACAAGCGGAAATTTCTTACCGCCTTATTATGTCTTTCCAAGAAAGAAGTACCTGCTTTATGTTCTAAGTGGGAGATCCAATAAATTGGTTCCTGGAGCAGAATTGTTCTGTGATTACTTGCAGTGTTTTGTAAAGCATTCATGAGCCTCCCATGAACAAAAAAAGTTGCTGATCCTGGATGCTCACGAGGTATATATTTCCCTAAATCCTGTGAACATTTTCAAGGATATTGCAAAAATTATCCTTCTCACCATTCCCCTCATAGTAGCCAAATTATACAACCACTAGAAGTCACCGTTTTTTCACATTTTCAAAGCCCACGAAAGCACGCTGAAGAACGTAGGAAAAGCAGTTACCATCTAGGATATCCTACAGAAGAGGTTTCTTGTTGCTGAGGTGGATTTTATTGAAGTGGTGTATGATTGGGTTATGTCTCAGATGTTGTTCGGGTGAAGTTTTTCACTTTTTCAAAGCCCACAAAATCCCGCTGAAGAACGTAGGAAAAGCAGTTACCATCTAGGATATCCTACAGAAGAGGGTTCTTGTTGCTGAGGTGGATTTTATTGAAGTGGTATATGATTGGGTTATGTCTCAGATGTTGTCCGGGTGAAGTTTTTCACTTTTTCAAAGCCCACAAAATCCCGCTGAAGAACGTAGGAAAAGCAGTTACCATCTAGGATATCCTACAGAAGAGGGTTCTTGTTGCTGAGGTGGATTTATTGAAGTGGTATATGATTGGTTTATGTCTCAGATGTTGTCCGGGTGAAGTTTTTCACGTTTTCAAAGCCCACAAAATTCCGCTGAAGAACGTAGGAAAAGCAGTTACCATCTAGGATATCCTACAGAAGAGGGTTCTTGTTGCTGAGGTGGATTTTATTGAAGTGGTGTATGATTGGGTTATGTCTCAGATGTTGTCCGGGTGAAGTTTTCACTTTTTCAAAGCCCACAAAACCCCGCTGAAGAACGTAGGAAAAGCAGTTACCATCTAGGATATCCTACAGAAGAGGGTTCTTGTTGCTGAGGTGGATTTTATTGAAGTGGTGTATGATTGGGTTATGTCTCAGATGTTGTCCGGGTGAAGTTTTTCGCTTTTTCAAAGCCCACTAAAGTCCGCTGAACAACATAAGTAAAGCAGATACTATCTAGGTTATCAAGGAGGCACACTTGTGCCTCTATAAAGAGGCGACCCACCACAATGTTAAGCGATTTCAGGTCCTAGAGGTCGCAGAGAGACGGCGGTAATCGCATTTTGTAGCCCAAGCTCAAACTAAGAAACTTGCAAAATTTCATCCTCCTCCGACTTTATCTTCATGGGGTAAACTGGGCCGGAAGTTTCGACCCTCCCACCACAGCCCCCCTTTAACGTTGTCCGATTGGGCTGAAATTTAGAGGTTAAGCTTTCCTAGGGCCCGGGAGCTTATCCTCGAAATTTCTGCTCAATCCGATCACTCCTTCCCTGTTTTCAAAAACCAAATATAGCCACTTAAAATTCATCATCATCATTTCTTTTTTTTCTTATCCACGCCTACAGGCCACAGTTGGCGACTGATCAGGGTGAATGAGGACTCATTCGAAGCAGAATTCGACCTGTTAGGGCCTTTTGATATTTTCAGACCGAAAAAATTATCCCCCGAATTTACATTTACGAAAAACCTCGTTTTCCTATAATAGCCCATGTTAATTTTTCCCACCACAACCCCCCTTTAACGTTGTCTGATCGGGCTGAAATTTAGAGGATAAGCTTTCCTGGGGCCTGGGAGCTTATCCTCGAAATTTCAGCTCAATCTGATCACTCCTTCTCTGTTTTCCAAAAACCAAATATCAAGTTTTGTGGGAATTTGCTTTGCGAAAATAGATTCCATTTACTAAAAAACAATCACAATTGTGTCTCATTAGTCCAGCGGTTGATACTTCAGACTGTCAGGCGGAAAACCCGGGTTCGATTCACCGTCAGAGCAAATTTTTTATATACTGAATTTAAACTTTAAAAAAGAAACTCAGTTTCTTTTTTAAATTATTTGAAAAAAATTACGTTTTCTAAAGAGTTAAAGAGGCTGAGTTACAAGGTCGACCCTTAAAACGTACAGGGATTAGGAGGCCCAGTTGGGGGGGTGTTAAAGAGGCTGAGTCACAAGTTCGAACCTTAAAACGTAAGGTCAACCCTTAAAACGTACAGGGATTAGGAGGCACAGTTGGGGGCTGTTAAAGAGGCTGAGTCACAAGTTCGAACCTTAAAACGTACAGGGATTAGAAGGCACCCTGTACGACGTGATTTGAGTATTCAGGAATTAAAAGCCTTAACACAAGAATGTTCAAGAGCGGGGGGTTTGGGGGGCGGCAGCCCCCCAACTTTAACTCCTGACACGATCAGCTAACAGTTAGTCAAGGAATAATAAGTAATAAACTGTACAAAAACGTGCAGAAATTATTTGAAAAAAATTACGTTTTCTAAAGAGTTAATGAGGCTGAGTTACAAGATCGAACCTTAAAACGTACAGGGATTAGGAGGCACAGTTGGGGGGCTGCCGCCCCCCAAACCCCTCGCTTTCGTAGCCTTTAAATAAAAAAAAAGTTTTTTTTAAACTGAAAGTAAGGAGCGACATTAAATCTTAAAACGAACAGAAATTATTCCGTATATGAAAGAGGCTGTGCCCTCCTCAACGCCTCGCTCTTTGCGCTAAAGTTTGATTTTCTCACAACTCTTTTTTTAAACAATAAAAACTTTAGCGTAAAGAGCGAGGCGTTGAGGAGGGCACAGCCTCTTTCATATACGGAATAATTTCTGTTCGTTTTAAGATTTAATGTCGCTCCTTACTTTCAGTTTAAAAAAACTTTTTTTTTTATTTAAAGGCTGCGAAAGCGGGGGGTTTGGGGGGCGGCAGCCCCCCAACTGTGCCTCCTAATCCCTGTACGTTTTAAGGTTCGACCTTGTAACTCAGCCTCTTTAACTCTTTAGAAAACGTAGTTTTTTTCAAATAATCCTATGGAAAAGGATGTATTTGATCTTGTTGCTGAGGTGGATTTATATTGAAGTGACGTATGATGGAGTTATTTGTCAGATGTTGTCTGAGTGAAGAACCTCACTCAGTCAGAGAAAGTGCGTTAAGCATCGCAGGCAATAGGGAATGGCAAGCGCAGGAATGCCCAGATATCTATTCCCATGAGGACACTTTGAGAAAGATCTCAAACGCAGTTCCTGCAAAAGAAGGGACAGGGTTTAGACTATCTCTTTCGTCATTTTTAAAAACAGTTAGTATTGCCAGATTCTTTTTAAGTTTTAGTTTTTTACTCTGTACTTTTGTTTTAACTGCCCTACAATAAAGTTAACGTATTATATTTGCCCCTGCCCTTAAGTGACCAAATATGGCTCGCCACCGACCACTCCTGGTCTTTTCTGGGCTAGGTGATACGTAGTAGTCCATGAGAACCTTTTACTAGTTAACGCGATGATTGAAATTTCTCAATAATCTCATAAAAGGTTCAATTTAAATTTCTATTTTAGAATGGCCTGAAGTGGGACCAGTTGTACAAGGCCACAGCAGTATGGTCATTGGTTCTATAATTGCAATCGCCGTGTTGGTCGTATTCGTTTTATTTACGGTCTTCGCTTGCTTCGTGTGTTCGAATAAAAGGAGGTAAGACTAACATTCAGCCAATTGGCTTTCAGGGATCAGCAAGGGCAAGAACCACTCAGATTTGTTAGATATTCACAAGGTCTTCAGATTTTGTCCTTTAGTTCAAATATGGATACTGTAAAATCAAGGCACTTCTGAATAGTGGATCTTGTCCGAATCCAATTAAGAGAAAAATCAAGGATGCTCGGGTGTTGTTGATATTATTTATTGTTGAATATGATATCACTTCTTTTGGATAGGATATCGCTACTTTAGTTAAAATTTAAGTAATAAATAATTGTAAACTTGAGTTGGAGCTACCACGGAATAAAGTGTAAGATATATTAAGTTTCTGTTTCTGGCTCAATTTTAGCACCGCTCTTTCTTATTCCTATAACAAAATAATTCATTTTTCTCTTCAAGTATAACTACAGTAATTAGTGCTATATATGAGAATACTATTGATGTGGTTAAACAAAGGAAGTGAAGTTAGCAGTAGAATCAGCGTGGAATCAGGAGTTTAGCAGGGCTGTGTTCTATACCCGTTTATATGGATTTTCTCGATGGACTTGTCCTAAAGAGCACAGCAAGGCTATATGAGAACAGTATCGAATGGAAAGGCATAAGTCCCCTAAACCTACATTATACTGATGATGCAAGTTTCCTAGATGAAGTTGTTGGCGAAATGAATGTTGTCAGTCGAGGATGCAAAATTGGTTTGAAAAAAAAAAAATGTTAAGAAGACTAAGTTGCTTGGACTAGTCATAAAATTAGGACGAAGAGGTGATTTTAGGTAGCAAGGAAATCGATCAAATTGTAACTTTACCTACCTGGGTAGCATTATTAGTAAAGATAGTGGATGCGGTGAAGATGTTAAAAGCAGAATAGCCTAGCCACGGGGTATTTTCTGTCAGTTGAAACAAGTTTGGAAGAATAAGAAGATAAGTCTTCAAACTAACGTTAGAATATTGGAAGCCACGGTGATGAGAGTGGTCAAGTATAGCTCTGGAACTTTGGGCGCTTAGAAAGGTTGAGGAAGACATGTTTGTCTTCTAGGGTAAATGTCTAAGGAGACTTTTAGATGCTCGTTGGAATAACATCGAACAACAAGCCGCACGAAAAATATGGTTCGATTCCACATTTTCAAAATAGGTTTTTTGTATGATTAAAGTAAATATAATAAAGTAAATATAAAATAAAATAGAAGTGAATATAATGAAAATATTATTAAAAAAATATAATTTTGTAACATCCTTTTTCACATTTTAAATTTTTCAAATTTTTACGTTTTGTACAAATATATCAAACAACAAGCTGGGCGAAAAATATGGTTCGGTCCCGTATTTTTGCTCTATGAGGAAAAAAAGTTAAGATTCTACAAATGAAGGATGATACATTGCTAAAAAAGTGTTTTGTGACCATTCCCACGAGACCACACAAAAAGCAGCTCGCCCCGAAAGGGTTTGGGAGAGGTCATAAGAAAAGACTGAAAAAAATTGGAAGTTCATGGGAGGAAGTAAAGGACGCCCTAGACGGTCAATCATTTTGACAAAAAGCTTCCGTCAATCAATTGATTAAAGCATCATTGGCCGTCTAGGAACCGATTGATCCATTCAAACTCTCTATCAATCACCGTTAACGCTTGACTCAAGCGTCAAATAGGTTTTTAAATGGTCATTCATGCTTTAATCAATTGATTGACGGAAGCTTTTTATCAAAATGATTGACCGTCTAGGGTGTCCTTAAAGAGTGATGCTTATGAACAGATTGGAGAGGAGTGTGCACAGCTGTTTTAGCACCAGGCGACTTGGTACTGTGACGAGCTGCTTGTAGTACTAGTAGCAGTATGCTTAATAACAGTTTTAGATGTAGTAATAAATGAAGCTAAGGCCCTTCCTAGAAAATCTATTGCTACACCCTCCCACCCTAGAAAAATCTTTAACTTTCCTCATTACAATGCAAAAAAATTCACTTGTTCTTTACCTATTTTGAAACCAATAGATTTAAAAGCCATGTTGGTTTTCCATAAAATACCGATAGTTTTTTATGTAGTACCCGGGTAATACAAACATATCTCTTGTTTTTGAACATGGGTGGTCTTTTAAATATGGGAAGCTCAACAGTGATTACGGGAATATGATGAACTGTACTTGCAATATTTAAACTCAATATATTTTGAGTAATTTATTCAGATTTAGTAAAGTTCAATATATCATCAATAAAATGGTTGAAATTGCAGCTTTGCAGTCATTATTTGGACAATCCTAATGCTTTGTTGATTTAAAGTGCTTGTACCTAGAATACGCGTTCTAGCCATTGGAATAAACTCTGAATATTATAAATGAAAACAGCAGCTAACAAATAGCTTCAAGGATTTTTGAATTATCTCATGGTATTTTGTACTGTTATTCTTTTCACTGTGCACCCCATCTTTAAAGCACCCCACGGGGCCGTAGGGTGCTCTTAATGAAACTAGGAATTCCTTTTTGCGAATGATGTCTTGAGAGTAGTTTAAAAACTTCACTTAATTAAATTTTTAGAACCTGCATGGAAGCTTTAACCAGAAATGTACAGGGAAATTGGTATAGGCTATGTGGATATACAGGATAGTGAAATGTGTGCCACCTATTTTTTTATTTGTGGGTGAATTCAACTCGGCTTCACTGTGGGATACAAAGGGCTGTGTAAAAACCGAGTCTCCTTTTGGCTGAGAATGAATTCACAAGCGGGTATTTTCAGTAAAGAGAAAAAAGAAGAAGGTAGATGTACAGGTCATCTTGTTATTTCAACAATTTAATAGGTACTAACGTAGGAGAAGTGGGAATAAAAAAAGATGAAGCAGCTTGCACACTTCATGATTTTTCGTATTGGCCAAAATTGATACAAGTTTATTCGTACTTTTTTCAAGTGGACTTTAAGTTATTTAAACGGTTGTTGTTTCAACGTTTTTGTCTATATATGAAATTTGGCATAAGAATTTTGGCAGAGAATTTTACTGGGGGGACCCAAGGTTTAATGATGATGCACTTTTAGCGAGGATTTTTTTTTAAATATTTGTGAAAGAATATAAGGAGCATTCTGCACTTCGTGTGTATTTTTTAGTAAAATTTGGGAGATGGGAAGATACTTCCGTAGGGATTAATTTTTGGCAGAATTATGAATTCTGAGGGGAGGGACATATTGCTCCAACATGAAAAAAGTGAATCATGCGTAAATAATCGATTGTTTTCGTTAAATAACGACATTACCTTGTGGAGGGGAGTGTCAAAGCCAGTTCTTTCATCGCATGTGCAATTGAGGTTGCTCATAACTTAGGATTTTATTTAAAGATTTTGCGCTTTGGCCTACTCCTGGTATTTCTTTTTTTTTCTACTAAATCAGGTACCCTGTGGGTCTCAGGCAAGGCTGACTTTTTAGGAAATGGGGGATAATACTTTGAATTAATTAAGATAATGATATAAATTAATGCACCTATGTGGCATGGAACAGCCTCAAACATGTATATCAATTCAAAATCTCTTCTATTCTGAAGAAAAGTTTATCATTTGGTGGAATTGAGATAGGCCTAAATTATATAATAGCCAGGGTCGTATCCAGATTTTTTTCTTGGGGAGGGGGGGGGGGGTACAAAAGTATTTTCTCGGGGTGGGTTTTACACACACAAAAACTAAAAAAAAACACATAATAGATTTGTTTATATTCATTTTTGTTATGTTTTTATGAGTCGGACGAACATTTCGGGGGAAGAGGGGGGTTTAAACCCCTTAACCTCCCCCCCTGGATACTGCCTTGATGATAGCTTTACTTAACCACTGTTCTTATTATTTTCTTTTTTCAGAATAAAAAGAGAAAGAATGATATCACTAGAACGAGGAAAGATGTGTATTGCTCCAGTTACGAAAAAAATCACTATAGACTACGAAAGAACTGGCTCTTGTGAATCCTTGGTAAGATACTTCAGAATCATTTGAAAACATGACATTCCTAATTTACAAGTGTTTGTTTTATTTAGTTTTAGGATTTGGACCAAATTGTAGGGATAGCTTCCAAGAGTGGAAACTGGCGCTAGTGTTGCCCATCCACCCCATCTAGTGTTTGGTGTTTCTCTGCATTTTTCAGTGTAACAATGAGAATAATTCAGTTTCTGACAGAAAAAAACGATTACAAAGCCTGAAAAAATGCCAAGAGACGCCAAATGCTAGATAGCGTTGATGTTTTTTGCCGACACTACCGCCAGTTTTTCACTCTTATTCCACTCTTATGAGGAATTATTAAGTATAAAAAAACATATACTTAGGCCATTCCGTATTAAAAAGCTGCTTGATGGGACAGGCTTTTCGTATTTATGGAATGATTGTATGGGTCCAAGAGATGATATAAATGGTCTGTTGGGACTCAATAGAGTAAGACTAGAAGAGCAAGAAATCCAAAATGGTGGTGTGAACTAGGTCGATCCAAGAGTTTAGTATTATATAGACAAGTTAAATCCAGATATGGAATGGAAGCTCATTTTAAGTTGAATATTCCGGTTAGCTTTCTAAGGCTATGGATCCAATTGAGAGCAAACTGTCTGCCAGCGGGGAAACAACTTTTTAAAAATTAAGGGAATTACTGAAGCAAAGGAATAATTGCCCTCCCTGCGATGCGGAGGAGGATGGATTGGGCCATTTTCTTCTGAGTTTCTGCGAGCTATCTCAAATTAGGGTAAATTGGCTGGAGCTATTTCTTCTTTTTAATGAGCTACTTCTTGGCATTCTTACATCAACACATCCACAAACGATGGCTATGGTGGGGAATTTTATGTCGAAGGCGATGGAGGTGAGACACAAACGTCGCGAATAGAAGTAGATATTATTTGGTTTTGATTTCGATGTGTTTGTAGTTAGATGTGTAATCATGACTTTTGTATATGGCCCTCGGATTTTCCAATACAAATAATTATTGTTATTATTAGTTACCCATACTCTTTGCTTTAGATTTTTGTATGGCTAGTATACTGAAGATAATCATGATATTTTTGTTTAGCTAATGCCTGTCATAAAAATCGAGAGAAAAGTGGCAGATGACTTCAGTGCCTCAGAATATGAATTACCACGGGACGCCAAATGGGAATTTCCCCGGAACAGGCTTTTCCTTGGAAAAACACTTGGAGAAGGGGCATTTGGCCACGTGGTTCAAGCTGTTGCAGAAGGTGTTCCACAGCCTGGCACGGAGTCAACAGTTGCAGTAAAAATGTTAAAAGGTGAGTGAGTGGTGAGGGGTTAAAAGTGGAGTATTAAAGGTGAGTGGGTCACTGAAAGGTGAATGGTGGTCCTAAGGTTAAATTGTGATAAAAACATCGATTGTCTTGGATAATGTCCTGTATGTATTCTAGTCATATCTACAGGGAAATAATTCTTCGGTTTTAAAGTTGACGTTTTTAAGTGTCTAGGGTAAAACTAGGGAAGAGGAGCTTCTCATTAACTCGGAAAGTATTCTTGCGAAGATAGGTCTATTGCCTGTCTTCATGCAAATTAGACCTAGAGTGTACATCTGTTAGACTGTAGGTCTTGGTAAGGTGGTTTCTAGGATTAGACCTGGATCCAATGCCAAATTTCAATTTATTTCCATTGAAATGACCTATTTTATAGAATTTTCCTAGCCTTACAACCAGGGAGGTAAGAGATTAAACATTTTATGAAAACAACTCTGTTTGTGGTTTAGATCTGTTTCTATTCTGCAAAATTATACAAATTTACTGCTTTGAAAGAAAGGGGATGGTATTGGATGCTTGAGGAGACTTCTCTAGCCCTAATTAGGGCGTAGATCCGTTACTGAAAGCTTCATTTACCAGGAACTACTGCTTTCTAAGCTCGTGAAATACCCCTTTTCTATTTGTTTGCCGTTTCCAGCTCTAATGAATTCTAGTAGCTTTGAATTTAAAATAAATCTTACAAGATTTGTTCGTTACGGTCCTGGCGTTCTTTAATTTTGTTACTACTATAATTTTTAATGTACATAAAAAAAACGGGTCTACAGGAGAATGATAAATATTTATGTTCCTTACTTTTTACTTTAAACTATACCGAATGATATATCACCATCTAGTTGGAATTACTTATTTTGAAATGAACTGTAATTAAAGTTTTATTGTATGATAAGTCACATTGATTATTTATTGAATATGTGCTCTGGGCTATTTCATTGGTTAAATTTGAGAATAATAAATTGTTTGGTAGTAAATGTAAATTTTATATCATACTTTCTGAAGGTTGAAACAGCTTTTTCAGGTTAAAGTACCTGTAAATTGCTGGGAAATAATCAAATAAAATAAATCCGTCCTCAAAGGATGATGCCTTTTTTCTGTTGTTTCGAACATAAACAGATGTCTTGCTGTCTCGAACTTGTCTTGCAATGTGCTGTAAGGGTAATCGATTTCCCGTGCCTCATAAGGCACCCTCCACTACGGTAAGCTAAACTGTGTCATCTGTGTTGACTTATGTGTAAATTATTGTAATCTTATCAGCCTGCTAACATCCTACTTCTCAAATTTTTTCATATTGTCAAAAAAGGTTATTGTCAAAAATTGGCAAACTGTCATATTGTTGAAAAAAGATAATTATTCATCAGAATTATAGCTCTTCTGTGAGCTCTTTGATATTATTTTTAGTCCATGTTACTGTCAGAACTACTTATATTTTTTTCTTCATAAAAATAAGAAGATGATTTTTGATGACTTTCTTGGACTTCACAAGAGACTACTATGCACCGGATTTTGTGAGACAAAAGTATCTCACCCTATACGGCCACCAAGTAAAGAAGAAGAAGAAGACACGAAGACTTGCCTTGTACATTTTGTCATTCCTAGACTTATTTACAATCGACATTACCGTAAAGAAAAAAGATAAAAAAAAATCATTGGTCTGTTAAATCAGTTTCATTAATTAGTGAGTGTTCAGCTATACTATAGACCGTTTTTAAAATCATTGACCGTTTTAAACTAGGAGAGAAAAATTTGCGCCACACTTTCTTGGAATATTCAAAAGTTGCAATATACACAGGCTACTTTTAGGGCATTGTTCTAATGCTTGTGTAAGGGACGATTAGTCGTTTTGCCCAACGCGGCATGTCAGCAATATTTTTCTGGCACCTAGAATAGAAAATCGGTAATATCAAAAGCAAAAAGTATAGGCGTATTAATGGTATTCATTATATGGTGTATATGCGGCAGAGCGTTAAACATTTGCTTGTGTACCTCATAAAACCTAGTAAAAATATTTGCGGAATAATACATTCGAATTTGACTTAGCCAGTTACTATAAATGAAATACTATTCACTTTATTGAATATTCTGGATAACCATTGACCTATAACAGTTGGTTGTCATATGAAACGGATTTGAACAAAATCACAGTAAGCTATCTTTGGCATGTGGGGGTTAAAAAGGTTCCCCAGCCTAGAATTATTTTGTACATAACATGTTTGTTGCTTTATTCTTTCATTTGGCGTTGCCCCCCCCCCTCCCCCAAAAAAGAAAGAAAGAAAACTTACTTGGAAGATCAGTATCTCTACAATCAAATCACTTGTTGTCTGAACAAAAGATCCACCAAAAAATCAAAGGTTCCCAAGAAAAGATGGTCGTACTAGAGTAACCGCATTAGAACAACACAAAAGAAATTAAAAAAAAGAAGAGCTACAAAAGCCCACAATTGTACAAAAGAGTTTATCTACAAGATTTTTTACACCATGTCCTTTTTATTTGCTGTTTTGGAAAGATTGTGTCTCCATCTCAAGAGCAAAGTAATAAATAAGGCCGAAAATGATATAAAAGACACTTTTTTGCATTTCGTTCTTTAACGTTTAAGTTCAGCTCTGCTGGTTCACACCAATTGAGTTCGAAAAAAGATGATCTTGTTCTGTTTTTACCGCGCATGTTTGTGCAAAATGTAATATCATCAGTGCAAGCGAATTGTGATATGTCCAGGCCACACTGCCACAGTATAAATATATATACGAACAGTAGCGTAAAGTCCTATGCTCTCCATTATTACGCATCAATCTAGACCTCTCTTCTTGACTCCGCATGTTCGCGCACGCGCAATGACAAATATTTAGCGCTTTTATCCGATGGAAAATGAAGTAGCAACTGAAACTACTGCTCTGACGTACTGAGGACTTCCCACTCAGCGTGCTATAATATGTGTCATTTTTGAAGAAACTTTTCGCTACTGTTCGTATATTTACTTATGCTGTGGTCCAGGCTTCTGTGCAAGACTGCTGAACCAGAGCTATATGTAGTATTTGATAATAAATTGTGATTTTGTTATATGACATGTTTGATATCATTTAGAAAACAAAATTTTCTTACAGAGGGCCATACGGATGCAGAGCTTCTTGACTTAGTTCAAGAAATGGAGCTGCTCAAAATGATTGGTCGCCACATAAACATCATTAATTTGATCGGCGCTTGTACCCAGGATGGTCCGCTATATGTTATCGTTGAATTCGCAGAACATGGAAATTTAAGGGACTTTCTAAGAAAACACAGGTTTGTAAAACTTTCCTATGTAAAGGACTAATATAAGGAAAAGTATCTATGTCTGTAACAGTGGTGGATCCAGGGGGGGGGGGGGGTAATGAGGTGCCCCCCCCCCTAACGTAGTCTAAAGTAGTGTAATTTACCTAATTAACGCAAGTTTGCGTTAATTAAACTTGCTCCTAACACAAGTTTATCGGATCAACCTATTCCCCCCCCCCTAAAAAAATCCTGGATCCGCCCTTGGTCTTTAATCAGACTCGAAACCTTTAAGAAACCTGAACAAACTATTGGTTAAACTATCTTTGTTCTTTTTGAAAAGTCGACTTCGGTACACGAAACTGTGGATAGGGACCGAAAAGCAACTGCTTATGCAAAGATGGTCTAAAATACAATCTTATTTTCCCATTTTCTGTAGAATGGTTACATTGAAATCAGGATGGACTGCTTATCAAAATACGTTAAGCCGTGATTGTGCTGATTGCATCTACTAAAGTTTTAATTACACATCATTTGCTTGCTGCAAAGAAGTTCAAACGAATCTTCATTAAATTCTCAAGAAAGCTATGTGTTAAAAAAAAAAAAAAAAAAAAAAAAAAAAAAAAAATGGTTTTCACCACCTCCAGAACCATTCGGTTTTCCTCATTATAGAAGGTGTCCAAGCGGAAGCCGTGACGCTTGCGGTATCGTTTTGGTTGATCCTTGCGAATGCGTCTTGTGAATGTTGTTAAACTTCAGGTGAATCAGGTGCTTTGTAGTTTTTAATAGATTTAATGAGAAATGTTTTTATTCTGAAAATGTGTTTTTTCTTATCAAGGCCGTATTCAGGGGGGGGGGGGGGAGATTGAACACAAACCCCACCGAAATTTTGTCCTACTCATAAAAATGTAACAAAATGTATATATAAACAAATTTTAATGCATTTTTTTTACGTTTTTTTTATATATACAAAATGTATATATAAACAAATTTTAATGCATTTTTTCACGTTTTTTTACCCCCCCCCCCCCAATCCCCCCTCCCCAAAAAACATCCTGGATGCACCCTTGGTTCTTCTGCTGTTATTCCTGTCAAAACTCTCTACTTACATATAACGGCGTCAATTTATGGAAATTAAGGGGTGTGTGCGTGTAAAACTGTATTTTTCAAATTCTAAGAAGGGGTATTTAGTACCCCCCCCTCCCTAAAAAATACCACTATTTACATATTTGTTTTATTTTTACAGGCCAGCTTCAGGATATGAGCACGCCATCGGACAGCCATTTGTCATGGGTGGGGGCGTCGATTCCTACCTAGCCAATAAATATAAGCCTCTGTCAGCACGGGACTTAGTTTCTTTTGCATATCAAGTGGCACGCGGCATGGAATACCTCTCTTCAGAAAAGGTATGCACTTTCAATTAAAGAAGCTGAGAACCAATTAGCAAACTAAGGAATAATGAGACTCTTTACTATTCATGCTTATGTCATACAAACTAAATTAGTTATCCCAGTATTAAATAAAGCTAAATAATATTTGAAGGAGTGCTAATTTCTCGTTTCATGATGCACAAAAACATATTTAGTACAGACGTTTGAGTCATAAGCGCCTTTATTTATAATAGTATTTATAGTTAGTTTTACTTTGGATACTGTTTAACCATAAATTTAGACATTCTAAGCATGCGGGAAAGGAGTCAGAATGTTTTTTTTTCAGTATGAGGGGGGTGGGGCCTGATACCTCGAGCAAACTATAGTTCTGGACATTTTTCAATATTATTTCTCTTGTCAGTATTTTCTTGGTTATTGGAATCTTCTAGGGGAAATTCTTCGTATCTCCCTTCCCCTGTGTGTAGGTAGGGTTTTCAGGGACATAAATGGAAGGACTAATATCGTAAGTTTTGTTCCCGAGGGTGGGGATTTTGACTTATTTTGAAGTAATTTTCCCTTACTTTCTTTTGAATTTGCCGAGTAAAACAAACATCATGTAATTCAGAATTATATAATACGCAGACATGTAATTTACGCAATTACCGTCATGTAATTACGCAATTATGGATCATAATGTAGAAATTTGGTAATTTTGAAACTTATTATTTCGAACTTGAAATTAGACTATTACAATCAGCAAATTTCAAGCTTTTTTGTGGTCTTTAGGAAGATTTTTTGTAGCATGAGAGTACTCTGGAGGGAGGTGTGGGGGCTACTATTTTTGAATTTCACGTTCAAAACTACTTTCCTTTGTGTTCTGGCAAAGCAGGATCTTATAATTTAGTGCCAAAATCAAAATTTGAATTTCAGCTTGGAAACATTTAACATTTGTTATGATTTTTACTTTTATGAAAAAAGAAATGAAATATTTGCACCGAACTTGACTTTATTATTGTGGAAGGTCTCATTCTTTAATATAAATTATACCTTTGGTTTTGTTGTTTTGCTACTGTGCAAGCTGTTTGCTTTCCCTAAGTATTAGTATGATTTGTTTAGACTTATAGCCAGGATTGTCATATTTTTTCTTTTTATGATGGCTGAAGTAAGCTTATTATATTTGTGCTACTTTTGGACTTTTTTTTGGTACGCTATACATGACCGTATTTCCAAGTATTAAGTACTAGTATTAGGCAAATGTTGCGTTTCATTCAAGTGTTTTATGATGGTCGCTTATCTAGGTTTATTTTATTTGTGCCTTTTTGAATTCATGGCCGTATGCTTAGCTTTAAAATACACTTATCAATCTATCTGTCTATCTATAGCTGAATGGTTAGCACGCTACACTTGAAATCCTTGGTCCGTGAGGACAGGTGTCGCTGGTTATTTGGTTGAAAAAAAGGTGGCGTGACTGTAAGCTCAGCCAGGGTCGATTCAGCTCTAAATGAGTACCTGGAAAAATTTGGGGAAGTTAAACAGGAAGGGTTTGCGAAAGCACTGGATGGCTCCCCTCCCCCCATTGCACCTCCATGCCAACGGGCCATGAAACTGAGATCAGCACCTCTGATAGGGACTGCCAAGTCCAATGCCGTATTCTTTACTTTTTTTTGTCATTTAGGATTGACAGACATAAATAATTACCCTACCTAGCTCTCAGAGAACGTTTCTACGGCTCGCAGAATGACCATTTAAGAATATTTAGGAGATTGGATGCTTTGTGCCTAAAGTGTTCGACCAGTCGCTCGCCCAATGGCACGCCTTACTTCCAGCAATGTTTCTCGCACCAGCATAGTTTAGAGTCAATGCATCGAGTCGATTTATATATTTTCCTACCATAAAATTTTATCTCTTTATGGGATTGATGGTAACATCGGATTCCGAATTTCTAGTATTTGTACAAATTCGAGATACGAGCCAAGGTTGAACTACTTAACCATGACTTAACTCACGTAAAAATAAGAAAGAAAAATAAGCAAAATAGGGGCGGTCAGTTAAGTTTGATCGATTCCAACCTAGCATTTGCATCTAGTTAAGTAATAGTTACACAGTCTTTTTTTTCTTTCTTTTAACAAACATATGTTTCAGGGATCATAAAAGAGTTAACCGTCTTAGAACTTGTTACAACAGAGGCATTACCAGAATTACTATTTGAAGGAGTTTCGGGTCAGTTTTGGAGGAAGGGGGCTTCCAATTTAGGGAAATGGTTCAGCGTTTATACGTTCAGAGACGAGCCCCTTGATGTTTCATTTTTTGTTTGGGGTGATGACAAATGCGCTTCCGTTATATATTAACTTGATTTTTTAGTCTAATTAATCTTTGGTTTCATAGCTGGAATCCATGTGTGTTTAAACATACCTACAAATACGGATCAGGAGTGCCAATTCCCGAAAATGTAGAAATGGGAGATGGGGGCAAGAATGTTTTGCTTCTAAAAAAATCAAGTGACTAAAAAGGATTTTTTCCAGAATCTGGGAGGGGGGCTGTATTTTTTTCAATGGAAACACCAACTGACTATTTTTCGAAATTAAGGAGGGGTTAATTGTCCCCTACTTCCACCCCTCAATTGGTGCCCTTGGCACGAATGGGGTTGAGTTAATTGACAGAGTAGTCTCAAGGCAGAAACGTAGTTGGGTTTTCAGCGCCTGGGGACAATGTCGGTTTTTGTGCCCCTCTTACGATCATTACCACAATATATGTAAACAACATCTGGTTTATTTGAGGCTATAAAAAAACCAGTTTGGCACCCCTTCAGAGGCTGTACCTACAGACAGCCGTCCTCCATTTCCCCCTTCTAGCTACCCCACTGTCTGAAAGCCTCTATTAATAATATTGAAAAATTACGGTCTAAAACATACTTTTCATCCTTCACGAACCTCCCCCTCCAAGAGACCTTTAATAACCCCTGCCTCCAAGCTCCCACCTATGATTGTGAACTTATGCATAAGCTTGTTATTTGAAGGTCATTAAATTACAAAAACCTTACTATAACCAGATTGTTTGTTTTAGTGCATACATCGAGACTTAGCTGCGAGAAACGTACTGGTGTCTGAAGATTATGTTATAAAAATTGCTGATTTTGGATTAGCGCGTGATATCCACTACCATGATTACTATAGAAAAACTACAGATGGTAGGCTGCCTGTGAAGTGGATGGCGCCCGAAGCACTTTTCAAAAGAGTTTATACTTCACAATCTGACGTGTAAGCTTTTTTTAATATTAACTGTTTATGGTGCAAATGAGTTTTGATTTGTGTGTATGTTCTTTACTGAGTGCTTATTTCTTCATGATTTTAACCCAAACCGAATTAATCATGGTTTTATGTTTCGTATAACTAGTATTTTTATACAACTATTAACTGTAGAAGTATAAGAAACGTAAAAAATGTCAAAAATACAAACCTACTATCTCCTTTATTTTACTAGATTTTCTTAAAAATGGAAGAATATTTATTTTCTGCACTAATGACTACTTCTTTATATCATAAAAGGCAAATTAATTAAATCAATTAAAAAAAAAAACAATATTAATAATTTTACCATGTCTAAAAGGAAAGAGCCTGTCTTACATGCCCCCCCCCTCTCAAAATTTTCCATGATGTCTCAACATTGTGTTTTTGAGTGTCCTTCTGTGGGTTCAGATTCCCTTTTTTTTTCTTAGACTGTCCCTATTTTTCAGATTCGCCACGTGCATCTGGGTGTATCTGAAAATAGTGATCAGAACGAAAAGGCATATTTGAAGTTTGACATCTTTCCGGAATAATTTGAGACACTTCAATAAAAGTTTCCATTTTTTTTATAATTTCGAAAATTATCATGTTTACCTGCCAATATATTGTAGAAAAAAGCTAGTACTTTGCGGTTTTTATAAAAAAAGGAAAGAAAATGGGGGTATTCAAGGGCGTATCAGAGATTCTTGTTCGGGGAGGGGGGTTAAAAACAAAACTGTGAAAAACGTATGAAAAATGTGTATATTCATTTTGGATAATTTTTTACGAATTGGACACAAATTTTGGGGAGGGGGACACGGCCTTGGGGTTATCGCAAAAAAGTTCCAAAAGCTTACTTTAGGTTCTTTAACAAATTTTCATAATGGCCTGGTAGCTTTGGTACAACAATTTTTGCATGTCCATTGGTACCTTATATTCAAAAGTGGAGGTAAAAAAAAAGATTAATAGACTCCTACACTGATTGCTGTATTTACTAAGTATCTAAATTTTAAGTATCTAAATTTTAGAAGAAAAAAAAATGGCTTAAGATAGTACTTTTAGATTCTAAAAGTACTATCGTAAGCCATTATTTTCTTTATTTCGTATAAATCCAAATTACCACTTAAATTCCCGCTTGTGATTTACAATTAGTAGCAGTTTTGAAGTTTTAATTACACTACTAATTACCTAGTAATGAACTTACATTATACTTCTTCCCATTTAATTATACACGAACGAAAAGGGGTACATTATTATTAAAATGATCATCATTTGCCTTGCTATTCTGCTAAGGTATTATATAGCTTTTCCAAACAGTGACTGAACTAATTGTATATTTTTAAGGATAAATGTCACATGCTTACGGGTGGTCGTCGGGTCTAATGCATGTCTTGTTTAATTGGAGAACACTTATTCTTTTTTCCTTTTTGTAGGTGGTCATTTGGAGTACTTATGTGGGAAATCATGACGCTAGGTGGCACTCCGTATCCAACAATTCCAAATATGGAAAGGTTATTTCAACTGCTTAGAGAGGGACATAGAATGGAGAAGCCAACTGCCTGTTCGCTTGAATTGTAAGCTTTGTTTATTTTTCTGCTCGCCAAGTCCATTCATGATGCATGTAATTAAAATAGTTGTAATTTTATGACAATAAAAAGAAAACGAGGTTTCAAAGTTTCATCAAAATAGCAAAAAAGTACTATTTAAATTTAATCTAGATGATATTTATGTATTGCTTTTTGGGGGAGGGAGGATTCACAAAGTCGTGGCTCAAGCCATAAAGGCCCATTGGCACCACACCAAAAACAAAACAAATAATAATGTAAGACCAATGGTTGCTTGGCTATTAGTTTCTCTTCGGGCGTGGTTTTATTATATAGGGTATGCCCTTTTTATCGTTTATAGAAGACTCTCTTTGTAGTGTCGATTTGTCCACCATATTCCCCTCCCCCCCCCAACTATCCCGAGAACCTCACCCGTCAGCTTCAGGCCAACTTAGACAGGTAAAATTCTTCCAGCTTAGGCAGGTAAAAGTCGTAAAAAAGAGGGGAGAGTCAATCAACCTTTCGCCAGCCATCAATGGCAAGTGGCGCTAGATCCTCAGAACTAGTAAGGGCAAGAGAACCTCTTTTTCCCGCTTTAGGCTGCTCCTCAAGCATCAGGTCTTGCACCACGGTTGGCAGAAGTAAAAAAAAAAATTAACAAAATTTGGCAAAAAAGGCATAAATGGCGTGGATTTAAAGGATTCATGAAGAGTGAATCCGTCAAATAGTTTTACTATTTGCTCGCAAGAGGAAAGAGAGAGTAGGGCGCTCTTGTTTATGCTGGGATGAATTTAAAATAACATGGATTCTTGCAGTATTTTGGAACGTCGACGCTGTACCAGTCTCAGATAGTTCTTTGCTGTAATTTAGTTCCATACAGACTGACCCACTAAGTTTGAACGCTTTCCTTTCTCTTCCGTCAGAAATTCTGAACTTCAGAACACATCCAGAGAGGGGATCACTGGGTCTCGACTCCCTCTCTACCCCTGAAAAGTGAAAAAATAGTGATAAGAGTGTTTTACGCAATTTCGTCATGTAGTTGCCAAAATAAAATTATGTGTTGTAGATCCCCTTGAAATATTTAGACTGATTTGGTTTTTCAATATGTTCGTCCATTTTTCCTTCGTCAATGTTTTCCTTCTATTTTCTGCCGCTTCCCGCCCCAATAAATTCCTGCAGATGTGTCTAATTCTAGACTTCACCTC
Source organism: Artemia sinica (assembly GCA_027921565.1). Lineage (NCBI taxonomy): Eukaryota > Metazoa > Arthropoda > Branchiopoda > Anostraca > Artemiidae > Artemia > Artemia sinica. Next base: position 36,271,132 of record CM051258.1, read on the forward strand.
TTCCAGTCTCGAATTTTGGCACTGCTTTGCGTCGTGATATTCAATGAGCTTATAAGCTTTTGATTAGACTAGACAAAACAAAATAGTTCTTACGTAATTTAATTTTCGTTCTGCTAAAAGTTAAGCTCTCTGGAGATATTTGGTTAATCATATTAATCTTGTAAATAATAAAAAAAAAGTAATCTATCCTATTTAATTGCCTGTAACCTCAAGGTTAACAACAAACTGAAGAATGGTGCCATGAATTGCCTTTTCTCTTTTCAATATTTCGTGACAAATGTAAATTCTTGTTACTTAAACGCGAAATTAGAGAATTACATCATGACTGTTTTTATGTGAGATAATTAACTTTTGAAAAAGACAAATTAAGATTCGTTTTGACATTCTTTTCAGTAAAATTTGGACGCCATTTTGAATACGGTGAAATTTTATTTTAACCTTTTGAGCTTTTAATGAAGTCTATTTTATAATTTTTAGTGCTTTTAAGAGTTTGGAATAACTAAGTCGTTGATCTTTTTAAGTTGTAATGAAAAATTGTTGGAACTCTAAAGGCCAGAAAGTTTTTTTTTCTGGTAAAATAGGACGAAATTATTTTGTACCTGTTTCCAACTGTTTTTTTTTTTTTTTTCTCGCTTTTTGTTATTTGTTTGAAGAGTTACCTATTCCAGATCATTATTCATTTATCAAGGGACTAAGCCACCTAACAAGTAGCTATGAATAAAGCCACCCTCTTTAATTCTCTCTCTCACTCTTCCTTTCTAAATCTTTCTCTCCTCTCCCCCCTCTCCCCCTCTCTCTCTCCCCTCTCCCCCTCTCTCTTCCCCCCTGTCCCCTCTCTCTACCTCTTTCTCGCTTCTCTCTCCCCCTTTCTCTCCCCTCTCCCCCTTTCTCTCCTCTCTCTCCCCCTTTCTCCCCCCCCCTTTCGCTCCTCTCCCCTTTCTCTTCTCTCCCCCTTTCTCTCCTCTCCCCTTTCTCTCCTCTCTCCCCTTTCTCTCCTCTCTCTCCCCCTTCTCTCCTCTCTCCTTTCTCTTCTCTCTCTCCCTTTCTCTCCTCTCCCCCTTTCTCTCCTCTCCTCCTTTCTCTCCTTTCTCTGCCTCTTTCTCTCCTTTCTCTCTCCCCTTTTCTCTCTTCTCTCATCACCTGCATTTGGTCCAATTTTTAATGTTTTTAAAAAAAAACAACTCAACAAGGGAAAAATATAATCTTTAACACTTACCGTCGATATTTCACACGCTTAAATTTTTTTTTTTGTTTTGATGTTTTTGCTGAAAATGGTGCCCAATATGTGCTTACCTCTGTCTGAAAAAAAAAAAAAAAAAAAAAAAAAAAAAAAAAAAAAAAAAATACCTAGCGTAATTGACTATCTATTGTTTGGCTTGGGGCTAGTGAAGCAAACGGTTGGCATTGAGGTACCACGAATTACTGAGTCAGATCATTTTCCAGCGGAGAGTAAACTAAGGTTTATATTGGGAATTTCAAGAAAAATGATGTAGGTAATTTTGAAGAGCACACTGCCTTTACATGACAATAAATAAAAGTTTGAATAGACGTAAATCCTTTTATTAGACAGTGACGATAACAATCACAAAATATACTGGATATATCGGTCACTGTACATGTAACCGAAAAGTCCAGTAGAGAAGAAATACTCTGCTGTTGACGGTCACTGTAGATGTAACCGAAATATCCAATGTATTTTGTGATTGTTGTTGTCACTGTCCGATAAAAGGATTTATCCCTATTCGAAATTTTATTTATCCTAAAAAAACGGAAGTAAAGAACAAGAGAAGTGATAGAATGGAAAATATGATTATTATAGAAAGCCTCTAAAGACCAAGTGGAGTGGTGGGGATTTACAATTTTAAGGGCCGAGGTAATTGAGACATTTGAAAACATGTACATCATCGATTGATGTTGATATTACTTTGTGTGAATTGGGTTCAAATATTTATAAATGTGCCCAAAGGTCTGAAACGATAAATAACACAATGAAGTTCAATTTTTTTTATAATGAGTGCAATATAAACAAAAATATTTAGGAGATCTTTTAGAGTCAGTTAATAATTGTTCTTTAAATAAGGAAAAGGAAGGATTAATGTTGAAGGTTAAAAGAATAGAGAATCTAATAGGTTTATAAGAGGAAAAAAGCTAGAGATGTTTAGAGAAGAACAGAAGGAGTTTGAGCAAGTATTTGATTTAAGTAATACATAGGATTTCGTGGTTGCAGCGGCAGCTGCAACATAGTAAAAGACGAACCTCGGCCAATAGTAACCCAAAATAAATTATGAAACCAAATCGTATTAAAATAACAAGTGTACCATTAGAATTGCCATGATCGAAAACCTCATACATGAAACTTACGGTTCTCTGGTTTGAACAACAAGGAAAATCAATTTTTTCATGGAAGCACTTATGTGTTCTCTTTTTTTCCCGTTTTTTCCTTCTCCTCTGCTAGAGGGGCACTGGAATATAATAGAGAGCAGATTAAGGGCTCATGTTAAAGGTAATTGCTATATCTAGTGCCTTTATAATTAGCAAAATACAATATTTAAAATAAAATACATTTCTTGACAAAAAACTGCATCTTCGTAGACAGGATGAACGAAGTCATAATCTTCTAGTCAAAAATGAAGTGAAAAGATGACAAAAGAGTAGTTCTATGAGATATCCCCAAGGTCGTATCTGCGGTGGTGGTTAGGCGGTTTGAATTCCTCCTGGAAATGTTTTTCCGACTCGTAAAACGTAGCAAAATGAATACAAACAAAGTTTTGATGTGTTTAAAAAAGTTTTAACCCCCACCCCCCCCCCCCCAAAAAAAAAAAATTAAACAAACAAAACAAGTTTGGATACGTTCTTGGATATCCCAGCAGGTGATACTTAGCCAAGTTATTTAGAGAGTATTGAGGGTGAAAGCATAGAATTAAGCATGCTAAATTGTTTTATGTTGTTTCATGAGAGAAAAGGACTGTGATTTGGTAAGGGAAACCACGTCTGAGGAGATTAGGAGGGTTGTTAAGTATATGAAAGAAGGGCCCGAACCAGGAGCAGAGGGAGTGCCTGCAGTTGTGGTAAAGAGATATCTTGTTAAATAATTGCCAGTGTTAGTGAATATGTTTGATAGAATTATTAGTAATGGAATATGGCCTTTTCTAGAATAGCATTAAATGAAAAAAAAACAAGTTTTTTCAACTGAAAGTAAGGAGTAACATTCAAACTTAAAACGAACAGAAATTATTACGTATATGAGGGGGTTCGCCCCCTCTTCAATATCTCGCTCTTTACGCTAAAGTTCAAATTTTGTTCCAATTCAATAAGAATGACCCCAGAATATAACAAAGGCCGTTTTTTTAGAATAAATAGCTCTTTTGAAAGTAATAAAAATACTTTAGCCTAAAGAGCGATATACGCTCTTTACGCTAAATTTCTCATATACGTTATGATTTCTGTTCGTTTTATGTTTTAATGTTGCTCCTTACTTTCAATTGAAAAAGCTTGTTTTTTTCGTTTAATTTCTGATCGTTCTTTTAAATAATGCTGGGAAATCCGGTGCCCGTATAAGGAAAATTCCCTTCCCCCATGAAAAATGCCTCCATGGAAAGATCCTCCCATGTAACCCCCCCCCCCTCCACCAGAAAAAATCACTCCTGAAAACGTCTATATTCTTCCCAATAACCGATACTATATGTAAACAATGGGCAAAGTTCATAACTTGTAGCCCTTCCCCCGGGCACTGTGGGGGATTAAGTCATCCTCAGAAACATAGTTATTAGATTTTTTGACTATGCTGAACAAAATGGTTATATCAAAGTTTTAATCGGGTGACTTTGGGTAAAAAATGAGAGTGGGAGTGGGCCTATTGTCCCTCCAATTTTTTGGTCACTTAAAAAGGGCACTAGAACTTTTATTTTCATTCAAATGAGCCCTCCTGATATATTCTAGGACTACTGGGTCAATATGATTACCCCTGGAAAAAAAAAAAAAACAAATAAACACGCATCCGTTATCTTTCTTCTGGCAAAAAAAAATGCAAAATTCCACATTTTTGCAGATACGAGGCTGAAATCTCTACAGTAGGGTTCTCTGGTGCGCTGAATCTGATGGTGTGATTTTCATTAAAGTTCTATGTCTTTTAGGGGTTGTATCCCCCTTTTTTGAAAATAATACCCATTTTTTCAGGCTCGTAGCTTTTGATGGGATTGGTATCAAAATTCCGTTTTTTAGAGTTTTGGTTACTATGGAGCCGGGTCTTTTCTTACTTACAGTTCGTTACCACGAACTCTTTGATAACGGGTATTAAGAATTTTTCGCTGCATAAAAGGGTTTTTCTATCGAAAATCATGCCAATTCTACATTATGGAGCAGGGATTTGGGAACATGAGAAAGCTGTTCAGGTAGAATGTATTCAATTAGTTTACTTTAAGAGATTGTATAGGCTGCATAGGACGACTCCTTCCCAGTTTTTGAATGGTGAACTAGGTGAATGACCACCAAAAATTGCAAACTAGCCTCAGTGATAAAATATTGCTAAAAGTGGTTAATTTACAGAGTTATAGGTTGCTTAAAGCAGCCTATGAAGAGTTGCTTTCGCAGGGAAATGACCGTTTAAAATGAAAGATATTTTAGATTAAACGAGGTTTTCTTTTGTTTAGAATGAAGTTAGATAACCTATAAATACATATGTGAATTTGGAAAATGAGGTTATGATTGTGCTACAAAAAGAAATGATCAAAAAAAGGAGTGAGGAGGCAAAGAACCTGGAAGCGTTAAAGGGTGTCTAGGTAGTTTATGGGTGCTACCTTCAGATGAATTTATCTGGTAGATATCTCACTTGTCGGGTGCACCTCACAACTGGCTTTCAAATTGGAACACCATTTAAAACGTTTACAAAAGAAAAAAGTTGTAAAGAAGATGGACATACTTTCCCGCTTTAAGAAGATGAGGAGGAGGATTTGGTACATTTCTTGATCGGGTGTCAGGGACTTTCACGCTAATGGAAGGTATACTAGGGAAAAATAAATTGCTACTTCCAGATGTCTTAAAAATTACGTCTCCACAGTTTGTCTGTAGAATAGGGAGGTATCTTGAAAATGTGTTTATTAAAAGGAAGTCTTAGTTTATTAATTAAATGAACGGTTTTATTCATTTGATTCATTTATGTATTTTCTATGGGATAGGAATTTGGAAGAGTAGAGATCGCTGATGCGCGCTCATATCACTTTTTTTGTACATGACCTTTTTTTTACTTTAAATACACTTTGCTTCTTTATTTCTATGCAAATTTTCCTGGATTTTTCGAAAGGGTATGAAATATCACCCCTCCCCCGATTTATATTCCTACATACGTGCAATATTTGACCTTCAGGAAATAATGCGCAAATTTTTTCAGTAGGATAGGTTGACAAAGCTGCAACCTATGCACAAGTTCAAAATAATTTCATAAGGGGCATTTGGACTGATCTTTCGGAAAAAGCACGTTCAATGTATTCAATACATTGCTATATTTATTTCAGGTATTTACTAATGAGAGATTGTTGGCAATTTGAGCCTGATAAGAGGCCAACATTTACAGAGCTAGTGGAGGACTTGGATAGGATTATGTCCCTCTCCTCGACCGACGTAAGTTTGTTTTTTGTTACATATCTGTCTATTTAAATCACAGCATAAATATTATACAGTATGGAAAATATGGTTCAGAAATGGGACATATCACAGCGCGCGGAAAGGGAAGTTTCCCTGTGCGTCACAGTAATAGCTTCAGTTGCTACTTGGCATTCCCACCACAATGTGCTAAAAATTTGTCATTGCGCATGCGCGAAAACAGAGTCATGAGAAATGTGAGAGACTGATCTGTCCCAAAAATATTTAATGGAGAAGATACTGTATAATAATTATATTGTGATTTAAACCCGTCAATAATTGAGTTGCTTTACTTTTTGAAGACTGATACAGTAACTTTTATGTATTGTCAATATTCTTTTTACTCTAAAAAGTTTTTTAATATTTGGTGAATTGTTCAAAAATTTGACTGGAATTAGCTCTTGAAGGGTGGAGCTAGCTAAAGTTATCTTTTTTTAGATTTTAGTTTTACCTTTGAGTAGGGGCGGGGCAACAAGTCCATTCCAAAATGTCCTTGATTTCTGAAAGTCCGGTTCCGATTGAAAAACGGGTCCCAAATATACAAGTCCGCGGTTGCTTTAATAAACTTCTCCCCTAAATGGTGCAATAATATGCTCTAACTTTAAAAACACAAGAAGACAAGATATTTCTATGGATATATTACAATTTTTATTTTCTGCGATTTCAACTGGTTCATTTATTACAAATTTTATCGTCTACAAAAAACTTCTGAAGGCTATATTTTTTCACAAGCAATACTCATCCGCGTCTTCCTTGCCCGCTTTAATCGCTATCCTAACAGTCAAAGGTATATGTGAAGAGTTTATGGGAGATACACTTGTTTTTCCTAAATTTTTAAAAAGCATTTGTCGATAAAATTTTCCGAGCAGAGTCGCTGTTTTGCCAAAGTCAACAAGATATACCTCATTTTAATCTGAAATATCAGGGTTCTTTTTTAGCACTAGGTCAACTGGAGACACATTCACCCCATTCTTTACATTAACCTTTCGACTTCTTTTCTTTTTTTCTCCCTTTATATACCTGGCATTTCATCCTATTTGCCTCTCTTTCCCTCTTCCTCTCTAACCCTATATCTCGTCTTATTTTTGAGAATATTTTTGTTGTCGGATTTTTGCTTATTAATTTTTTGAAAGTTAATAGACAAGAGCCACAGAAGAGCTTGAAAGGTTAAGAGAAGAGGGAAAAATTTTCCGATTTTTCATTTTCCCAAACAAAATTCGATTCTAAATGAAGTTAAAAGTCTAGCAAGTCAAAATCCTCCTTTGATCTGAAGAACCCCCTCTACTACTACTACTACTACTACTAACAAATCACTGCAGTACCAACCGGCCTGTAGCCAACACAACTACACACGCTCCTCCTCCATCCCAATCTATTCAAAGCCTCCCTCTTTGCATCCTCCCAAGAAGTTCTTATTTCCCATAAATCTTTCCTTACGACATCCGCTCACTTTCGCAAATTGAAAAACAGGAGTTCCAATAAGTAAATACAATATATGTTCTATATAATAGAGGAAAAATATATGTTGACATATAAACCGGCCAACAGTGCTGTCAGGCCCAGGTTTACCAATATGCCCACTAGGCCCGGGCCTAGGGGCGTACAATGCAAGGGGGTGCGATAAATTATCACTGGGCGATGTTTTTCTTAACAAAAACTGAATTGATGCGATTTATCGTCAAAGTGCCATGTGCACTTTGCTACTCTGCTGCCTGTTCACAGAAAAGTGATTTTAAAACAACTGAGGAATTCCGTAGCCGCTTATAAACTGTCAGATGTCTACCAAGAATGGCACCTGCGAGTTCAGTATCACCTCTCGCTTTCATTAATTTTGGCTCATAAGTTGCATTCTGTTCAGTGCTTCCGCTACCCCTGAATTTTCGGGGATTTCCAATAAATTCGCAAAAACGGAGCGGCATAAATGCTTGGGCCTAAAAGCGTCAAAGCTTTAAATCTGGCCCTGAGTGTCGCACATTTGGCAAGCATAAATGATCCCATGATATGTATATATAGCAACAAAGAAGTCTGCGAATTTAATTTAGTAACTATATAAAACAAATCCTGTATTAAATTATAAGTTGTTTGGTTTGTATGGAACGGCCAAGTCTACTATAAGAACTATGAAAAGATCGATTGAATATGTACATATAGCAACAAAGAAGTCTGCGACTTTAATTTAGTAACTATATAAAACAAATCCTGTATTTAGTTATACGTTTTTTGGTTTGTATAGAACGGCCAAGCCTACTATAAGAACTATGAAAAGCTCGATAGGTGACCCCGGACTAACATCGTAATCTAACTGTTAAACTTTTGGGAACCTGGCCTCTATTCTTTATCTATCTCTATGGTTACATTATGCTTCTTTAGATCTTAAGTAAAGAATTTGTTTTTCAGGAATACTTGGATTTGGGTTTTTGTAGTGCAGACACTCCTTTATCTGGTAGTCCTGATGAGTCTGATCCTAGTTCACATTTTTTGATGAGCAACTGAATATTGAAGCTAACTATTGAAGCATACTAGTCGATAATTTACAATTATAAGGTGCTATTTTCTGTGCCATTCTGCTCTCATCCCATTAGAAAGCACAAAAGTGAAGAACACACCAATGAAGTGTGTGATTTTGCCATAAGCTGCTGTGATGCTTGCCTTCATATTTTGATTATGATTTCGAAATTACTCTGATCAGTGATTCAAGGCCCTATCCAGGACGGGGAGGGGGAGGTTACCGTGTTGGAGCCCCCCACCCCCGTAATATTTGTCAAACTCATGAAAATGTAACAAAAATGCATTTAAATAACTTTTGATGTGTTTTTCAAAGTTTTCTTTGCATTCCCCCCCCCCCCCTTGAAAAAAATTTCCTGGATACGCTCTTGCCGTGACCTATGCTCGAGATTGCAGAACCTCATTAATCTGTGGTGTCTTGTTACACAGATTCAAAATTTCGTTATGTTGTTACGTGTTTGCATTTACGGTTCTATATCTGACAATTTTCAATATTTGATATTGTAATTTCATCGCTAACATTGTTGCTGTCGAATCAAAAGCATATTGATTAATGATTATAATCGCTTTTATTTGTTATGTCTATATGGTTCTACTTAAAATTCTTGTACAAACTAATACAAAATGCTAGTGTTTTCTAGTACTTGTATGTTACAAGCACAAGAATTGCATTTTCTTACTGCTACGGTCCTACACTTATGCAGAAGGGGGGAGGGGGCTTTCCCCCTCCCCAAAAGATCACATTTTCTGATAATTGATCCTGTAGTTTCGTGTGTATTCAATGTAAACCGCACATTTTTGCGTTATTTTGAGCTTGCCGAAACTCTAAATACATGACTGTCTATGATAGACCCCATCCAGATTAATTCATTATAATACATTTAATAATATGCTATTATTTGTATGCGTAAAATTAATAGACGTCCTCTTCCATCTTTTTGCGTAACACTCAAATGCTTTTTTGTTTATCTTGTCCATCTAAACAGCGAGAAAGTAAACAACGACATAAGATATTAGTCTAAAAAGAATTTCCGCTGTACTAGTGTCTGGATCTTATTTTTCTGTTGTTTTGAACGAGCCCGTTGCGAGCAAAGACTACATTTTTGAAAAGAATTTGAAAAGAACATTTTCGAAGTTGCTTTATAAATTCCGCCTCCTAGGCATGGGTTCCAATGTTTAGGACTCCTCTGCACCTGTCCACCCTTCTAAATGGGTTTTGATATAACTTCCATATATCAAAGTATTTTATGGGTTTCCTGGAATTTATTCGACAATATTTCAGCGATGCCATCTATATACTTTATGCCTTTAAAGCAAAGAGTTATGTGCAATATCATTTGTGGATTCACTAGCAATTCTAAATGGATCTTAGTTGACCCTGTTTGATGCTAATAATTTTTCTATATCTACGGGAACAAAATATGGACTCAAGGATGTTAGCCAACATTCATGGAAATAAACTTTTTGGGGATATTCAAGGTATGATAATGGGCAATAAGTGAAGGAGAAACTGCAGTCTCACCTTGGCAAACATCCCAGAGGAGACAGTTGATTTTCATTATTTTTTAAGGAAAAAATTATGAATAGTCACATATTTAAAAAAAGAGAAATAAAATGATGAAATGTAATAAAAGTGAATTTGAAATTTGAAGATACAAAGCTCATGAGTACAATTCATTGCCAAAAGTCAGATTCTAATATGGCTTGAACTCAATCTCTTCTGTTTGATTTTTTTTTTGGAACTTGTAAAGTAAAAATAGGTGACGAGGAGTGAATTAATGGTCACAGATTATGTCAAAACATCCTTAAACTATAATTTTGATTCATTTTTGAAAAAAAGGGACTTTTAGCTACTTAATGTAATAGATTCGAGCTGGAGACCCCAAAGTGTTACATTTTGTAACCTCCTTCTTTTTTTTACCGTCTAATTTTTCTGCAAACAAATTTTTGAAAGAAGCTGGAAGCTATGTTTTCTTGAAGATGGAAACGAATAATCAGAAATTGATTTAGTTCACATGAACAATTTTGAATATGATACAGAAATAGTCCTATGAAATCCATGAATTAGGTTAAGCCTTAGAGAAGGGAAGAGGAGTCCTAACTATCTGTAATCTTCTTTGCATTATGCTTCTAACCCTTCCCCTTTTCTAGAATGTATTTTATTATTTAGAAGATAACTATCACTAGTCATAGCTTAAAAAAATAGTTTCAGATAGTTGTGGTGTAACGTTGTATAAGTTCCTTTACACTGTAAGGGGTTTCGTTCGGTAGACCATACTGTGGTACTGAGGAAGGTAGCCGTCTCTGTTTTATTCATATCTTAAAATTATAAACTGATCAATGAACTACACTCCCCTCCCCTTTTCTATCCTCCTGAAAATTTAACGAAATAATAAATATAATTGTTTCAACTATTGAGGTGCCATTTTAACTTGATCCGTATAGAACTGTGTTGAACAATTTAAAAAGAATATCCACTGGCGACTTTGATTTAAATGATCATGCTGTATCCTGTATTATTTCAAGCGTGTTGATGTTATCTATGGCTCTTGACTTCATTTTAAAAAAAGCGAATTTCTGGGAGTTTTTGGGTCGTTACTCTTATATTTGAATATGGAAAGTTTCTTCCAGTCAACTTGGCATTAATTGGGTCAAATTAATAGCCAAAACAATTATCTTAATTTCGGCGGCATAAAATATTTCTTTTCCAGTGTCAATGATTATGTTCAGATTTCTGGCTAAATTCCAAAATCAACCGTCGATTTTTTAATTAAAATCAACTCTGTAGAAGTGAAAAAAGACACCCGTGCTATTCATGCAAAAAAGTTATTTTCCTTGTCTTTAAGGGTGATGTTAGCAATTAACACGAGTTATTAAAATTATATCCAGAAAAGAAATCGCTAAAACTATATACTTTTTACGAAAAGGGAAGTATTACAGCTCGGATTCAAAGCAATCATGTTTTCAGTTTCAGAAATCGGAGTCAGAGCTGGAGTGGGTATATTGAAAATGTATGTAGTCGGAGTTGGAGTCAGAGTCAGTATAACTTATAACCGACTCCAAAGCACTGTACAAAGCAATTAATTAATAAGAAATTGAAACTTTTTGCGAAGCCACAACTAAATAAAACGGAAATAAAACAATAAATCGTCCTTTAAAAGAGACTTGGATGAATCGACACTTAATCCTATGAATGGGAATTAGAAAAAGCAAATGTCCGGGAGCTTTCTTTGCAAAATATCTGGGAGTATTCTTTGCAAAAGTCCGGGAGTTTTCTTTGCAAATTTCCGGGAGTTTTGGATTTTTACTCTTCTGTTTGAATAAGGAAAGTTTCCTCAAGTCAATTTGGCATTAATTAGGTCAAATTGATACCGAAAACAATTATTTTATGTTTAGTGGCATAAAATTTGTCATTTCTCAATGGCTAAAAGTCAATAATTATTTTCAGATTTCTCACTAATTTTATGGGAGGTTCAGAACCCCACCCTCTACCCCTTGTCCTGTGTACATCTGTATTTGGAACGATTTCTTTTTTTTACTTTCACAGTTGTTGATCATACGGTTGCCTTTCTTAGATGGTGCAGTATAATTCTATCACAATTGAAACCTAAATCAAGTAGATTAGAAGATTACAAGTGTTCTTGCCTAATTTCTATACCAATAATTGTGTTAAATGTATGTGCCTTATATGATTAGCCTTTTAGAAGGATTTGATGATTGTATATAGGAAATAAGTACAAAGTATAATGCTATTCTTCGAAATTTTGTAGATTTTCTAGTGTTATTTTATTTCATTCTTGCTATATATCTATAAATGTATATTATATAATATATATTGTAAAACTATATATATATATATATATATATATATATATATATATAATATATATATATATATATATATATATATATATATATATATATATATATATATATATATATATATATATATATATATATATATATATATATATATACATTACATTGATTTGTCTTTTTCTGTATATTGCACATACTCTTCTTTCCGATCTCACTTGTTTCCACACTGTTGCAATTATTTTTCTTTTCTAAGTATACATAAATTCTTGTATTCAACATTTATTCTTGTATCTCTATAACAGATTTTTGGGAAACTGGCCTGCGGTATCTGATGTATAAATAGAATGTACTTAGTACGTCGTGAAGCACTTTCTTTATATATTTGATATAAAAGTATTTCCGCAAAGACAGTTCGGAAGTTGCCCTTGTGGCACTTAAACATGGCCATTATCAAGCCTCTATTATATTTGCTATTATTACTATTATAAATACAAGCATTCTAAGATTTCTTCTTATGTTTTTTTTTTTTTTTTTTTTTTTTTTTTTTTTTTTTTTTTTTTTTTTTTTTTTTTTTTTTTTTTTTTTTTTTTTTTTAATAATCCATAGTAAGTCTTTTCTTGAGCACTCCGGCGACTAGATTCGGCATATGTTAGTTTTGTTTCTGACATTTCCTTAAGCAAATTTGGAAACGGAAATTTGTTCATCCCAAGTGATACTCGAATACTCTTTGGGGAATGTGTAATACCTCAATGAGCTAACTATTTAATTGAAGCCTGTATGTGAACATGTCTGCTGCTTTTGGTTTCTATAAATAAAGCCTTGTAATTTATCTTGTACTTGTATTCATGGTGGAAATAAAATTTAATTTGATCCAGTGGGTATGTGTTTCTTTTTTCCAATAGGCATTACACCCAGGCCATATTATAGTAACACTTTTCGATAAGTCAAAAATACGCATGTTTTCAAAGCGAATTGAATGCACGGTTGCCATCGGTAGCACGAAAGTGCTGTTTTAGCAGTATTTCATGTGTAGCACTGTAGCACGTACTACATTGAATGACCAAGTAGATTTTAGCAGTATTTCATATGTAGCACTGTAGCACGTACTACATTGAATGACCAAGTAGATTTTAGCAGTATTTCATGTGTAGCACTGTAGCACGTACTACATTGAATGACCAAGTAGTAGCACTTTCGTGCTACATTTCTTCTTTTGTCTTAGACGAAATAATGAAGATTTTGAAAAAAAGGCAGAGGAACTAACAAAAAGCGCGGAACGTCTTTTTTCTGTATTTGTTTCGAAAGATTGGCGAAAAGTTGATATAACCGAGATTGACTTTTTGCTGTGTTCGTTTCGAAAGATAGGTGCTAATTTTGAAATGACCAGACATAAAAAGGAAATGGAAAAATTGACCTAAAACTAATCCAAATACACTTAAACAGACCATGCGCGTGTGCGCCGCGACACGCGCAAGTATTTTTGACTTTAGCACCGAAAATCGTTGTGTAGCGCGCAAACCTGGACAATTTTAGCACTTGAGGAATTAACTGTGGTTGCAATCCTGATTGAATGCCTCTCCCCCTTACTTCAATGTATTACAATGAAGCATTACTTCAATATTTCATTTTTACTCATTGTCATCCATTTTATGATGAAAATTTTGACAGCAATACAGCAGTGTATGGGTGTTGTTTTCTGCTTTTAATCTTTAAATGTATAGATTGTTTTTTATTCTAGCTCAATGATTGCTATGGTTTGTGCAGTGGTGTCAACCGAAGGGGTGGAGGCATTTGCCCCCTGGATTTTTAAAAATACCTCTGGATGAGTGTTTTCACTAAAAAATAACTTTTTTGATATTTTCGGTGAAAAATCGGAAAAAATTGCACCCCCTCCCCCTCTAGATTTTTAAAATGCATTTTGCGAGTACATTAGTAATCAAATCTGGTAGAATTTCAGAAGATCTAACTCGCATAAAGTGTTATGCGATTCGAACATCACAAAGGAATGGATCTAAAGTCCAAATTAGAATTTGGGGCATGTTTGAATTTATGATCTTCGCCAAACGGGGGAAGGCGTCCAGGGAGAAATATGAAAATACCTCCCCAGTGTCTCTTATTGATCTAATGTACATTTTTGAAAGTTTTACTGACGTAGCACGATAACTTGCTAAGTTAATGAAAAGTTGTTTTTTTCACTTGTACCGCTTATTTTTCTTCTTATTTTTCCGCTTATTTTAAGTGGTTTTGAACGGCTTTAATATATTTTCTTAATTATATTTTATATAATGTCTTAAAACTGTTTAATATTTCTTAATAAAATATTTAATAATTAAATTTAAATAATTTCTTAGACCACACTGCTTTTCCATTTACGAAAAATTAAGCAAGAAAATCGGGTTTTAATTTTAATAAAGCAGTGAATAAATAACTTTTACAGTTACTAAATAACTATTTATTCACTGCTTTATTAAAATTAAAACCCATTTTTCTTGCTTAATTTCCGTAAATAATTAAATTTATTATTATTTAGTAATAATAATAAAATAATAATTCAATATTTCTTAAAACATTAATTATATTTTATGTTTATAATATTTATATTTTTAAAGTTTACTTTTTTCCTGTTTTTCCACTTATTATATTTTAAATATCAATTTTTAGAGGCTGCTGCTTTAAAAGAAGATTCAGGTCTTGACTAAACCTTTTACAGTTTTGCAATGAAATGTTTATCAGCCAAATGACCTTTCAGAAGTGGAAATAAGCTCTCAGGTTCCCGTCTTCACCGTGTAATTTTAATTAAACTTTTGTGAAGAAGTTTGGTCTTGTGTTAGTTAAAATTACCAATATTTGAAAATAAAAGAAGAAAGATCATCAGGGTTGCTTTTCAAAGGATATGGGTAACTTGTAAGTTAGAGGTAATTGAGCTTGAAAAATGGAAGTGTAGGAAGAATACAGATTGAGGTTAAAATGAACGCTCATCTGCAACAGAAGCTCATCCCCCCCCAAAAAAAAAAAATATATATATATATATAAATGGTGTTTACCTAATAAAAAAATGAAAAGAAAACTGCTCAAATGCAGTTTCGGTAATGATAAAATAAGTTTCAATGCCCATCAAGCAAGGGCGAATCCAGTATTTCTGTTCGGGGGTGAAGGAGGGATTCTTTTCGATGAGAATTTTACAAAAAAAAACTTAAAAATACAGCAAAATTTGTTCATGTCTATTTTCGGTACGTTTTTATGAGTCAGGCAAATTTTTTTCTGGGAGGTTGCTGAAACCCGATACCCCCCCCCCCCTGGATATGGTCTTGATGTCAATTGCCATTTAAATTGTTGACTGAAATTGTAATTTTTTATTTACCAATCTGTGTTGATATATATATATATATATATATATATATATATATATATATATATATATATATATATATATATATATATATATATATATATATATATATATATATATATATATATATATATATATATATATATATATATATATATATATTATATATATATATATATATATATATATATATATATATATATGTATATATATATATATATATATATATATATATTTATATATATATATATATATATATATATATATATTATATATATATATATATATATATATATATATATATATATATATATATATATATATATCTATATATATATATATATATATATATATATATATCTATATATATATATATATATATTTAATTTAGCTTTTTTTATTGCAGTATTATTTAATTGAACTGGAATGTCAGAATCTTCCAGAAGTTTACAGTATCTACCGCTCAAGGCTGTACCCACGAAGTGGTGTTCCTAGTTTTAGACCCCCTCCCCAGAAAAAAAGTTAAAATTTCATGACAATACACACTTATTGGTTATTTAGTATCAACAAAAAGACAAAAGAAAGTTGAAAACCTTGTCCACAACTCAAAAATTTTAAATTTGACGTATTATGTGGCAAGTTTTATTCTTTTCTTGGTGTTCAATAATACAAATATTATGAAACACCACATGTATTACTTGTAAGTTATCCAACCAGGGTTGCCACCGACAGTAGGATTTTACCAGTGGCGGATCCAGGGGCGCCCCCCCCCTCCCTAACGTAGTCTGAAGTAGTGTAATTTACTTAATTAACGCAAGATTGCGTTAATTAAACTTACTCCTAACGCAAGTTTATCAGATCAACCTATTTTGCCCCCCCCCTTAAAAAAATCCTGGATCCACCCCTGGATTCTACTAGATCTAGTAAAAAAAATCTAGCAAATTTAGAGGATCTAGTAAATTTCCCGAAATCTAGCAAATAGTCATGATTTGTAGGAAGCAAAAATTTTGTTATTTTCAATGAAATCAGGGGAAAAAATTAGGGTCCCTTCACTACAAAATCTGATTTTGATTACGTTAGATATTATGGCTACTATTGCTCTCATTTTTCCGATTTCGCGTCAACCCTAGCGCTTAAAAATATCTACTTTTCTCTCAGCTTCTTCTTGATGCTCGCTTTGATAGGCAAACTATTTAAAATCAGGACTGGGATGCCAGCTTAATTCGTTTTCAGAAAATTTTCACAATCTCATATTAGCTGCTACATTTGTTAGTTAGCCTTGTCCCTTCTTAAAGACGCTGCTGGAAACGAAATTTTTTTCCATGCTTGCCCAAGTTCTTTCTGACTCTGCAGCTTGCCCCATTCAAGTGCTGGAGCAGAGAGACAGTTCTTGATTTTGTCGGTCGTCAAAACTAAAAACCAGAATAGGCTAAATGTTTCGAGTGTTTCGTCCCTGATGAAAACGAAGCAACTTGTTTTCAGGTCGTCAAGTGGAGAACATGACTGGGTTGATCCCCAGCGATTTGACTCGGGCTATCAAGAAATGGAAACAAATAGATCCCTTCAGCCAGAATTCGACACTAGTGGATACTTTAAATTCGGATGAGGCCGAGGACGATCAAAGCCTTTTAAGTGCGACTTTTTTTAATTGTAACTACATATTTTTCTTCTTACTTTTCAATTTGAATGATTTGCCTGACCTGAAGACTATTGGCACAATGTTATTTTTTTTTTAAACTAATTATTGTATGTTATATAAGTTTTCTTTTTCTTGGCAGCCCTAGTCCAATTTGAGGTGAACTTTTTAACTTGCATATTTTTACAACTAAACCAGTAGCCGATTACGTCATTGCTGTTTTGAAGTGACATAGATTGTATTGGTTTTTGATTCCCTTGAATACGAACGAGAGAGAATCCAGAAAAAATCATTAAAAAAAATCCTAAATTAATTGCTTTAAAATTTGAGCAATTAAGAAATCTTTGTAAGCAGCTTATCCCTTATTTAAAGACCAACCCAATTAGTGTTTTAAAAGTAGCAAATTTCCTCTTAAAAATACAAAAATTGAAGGGTTAAGATTTCAAACCTAAAAACGGAAACTGCGGGACAAATTTCAAAAGCCGTCAGTTTCAAACACACCTCAGATTCTAAGCACTCCATCGCATGAATTGCTTCGTGAATATGAGTTGTAGCTGTTTTTTCTTCGTTGATTGTTTTTTAGTTTTTCAATATATCTGAATTTTATGACCTGAAGACCATTGATAAATTTAAAGCCGGGCTTCGCCAGCAGGATTTCCAGAATCTAAGATTCCAGACTAGTGTTTGACGTCTTGGATACACCGCATCTGGAAAATGAAGCATATCCAGTAGTGCATCCAAATAATAAAAAAAAAAATTTTGAACTTGTAGGTTTCCGGAATTTTCAATCATACTATGAAAACGAAAGAAAAGAAAAAAAGAAAAAATATTGTGGATGGATGATTCGATGGATGATGGTTGATCGACAAAAATTTTTTTTGAGCATTTAGTAAAAACAGATACGATTTAGTAAATTTTTTCTCTCAGATTTAATAAATTCTTCCAGACCAGGGTGGTAACCCTGACGAAACCTCCACTTCCTGGGGAAAAGTGTGAGAAAAAGCAAATCAGAGTGCAGTCTAGACTCATTTCCACCAATCTTCAGAGCAGTCCTGTATAGAAAACACACAAACATTAGATTTTTTTTTTCCCATAACTTTTCTTCCCCTTTTTCGTAGCTTTACGGATGGTGAATCATGTCAAGGGAGAAAATTAGAGAGTCTTCCGAAATGTAGATTTTCCTTTGAAATATCTAGATGGAAAATATTACTGGGATAGAAGATCCCTTTAGAAAAGACCTGATTATGGCACATGATTCCTAGAGCACTTTGTCGTTGTCTCTAGTTCTAATAAATTAGTCATTCCGTTCATGCTTAAATGAATAGTCTATTATGCTTCACGATACTGATACTAATAGTGCATTTAATCTTTATTAAGTAAAGACTAAGTTTTTTTTAAATAGAAGTAAAGAAAAGCATTAAAACTCAAAGTGAACAGAAGTTTTAATGCATATTGAGGGACTATCCTTTCTTCGAGCCCCTCTCTACACAATTTTTTTTGGGGGGAGGGGAATTTTTAGCGAGGTAAATGTCAGGGAAGTTTATTAAATATACATGAAACAGTTTTTATACACAAATCAATATTTACCGGCAGCTAGCCTTCGGGGCTATTGCACTATGCATTAGTGTTTATGTGTATATATCACAAATTTCAGCTACCTAACTGTTTCTTGGGTGCATTTCACCTAGGATGGATGTCCACTTGCATGATATATGCCTAAAGGACAGGCTTCACGCCCCTTGGGCTGTCACAAACAGATCAAGATTTTCTTTTATTCACAGAGGAGTCAAGCAAGGAATAATATTTGGATGAAAAAATAATAAATCGTCGTGTTTTGGTTCGGTTTAAGCAAAATATGAGAGAAACATCAAGTTCAAAATGCGAGTTTTAGATTCTTCTTGGTTTTTTTTTTTTTAGAATTTTGCATATGATATGCATACGCAGTGGTTTTTTGTATGGTTTATTTACGATTGGGTTTTGAAGGAACTATCTTTTCTTCTTCTTCCTTTTTAATAGCCTCATTGTGTCATTTTGGAAGTCTGGGCTCGGTCCAACCTCTAGGGGGCAGGGAAAGAGAATTTTTCAATTTTTGTTATCAGCAAATTCACAAGAAGTAACCAAACTTGCATGCTTCCACGTTGAATTTTTTGTTTATTAACAATAGATCGTAGCTAATCCTTACTAGAACTGAGAACCTGTTGCTTAGTTTTATCTTCTTGACAGTTGATACCCGGACATAATGTAATTAATGCAAGGAACCCGGTGGAGTCTTTAGACTCTTCTCATCTGCCCGTTTGCCAGAAGCGTTTTTTGTATCTCCACAAGATGGTTTAGGAAGCAAGAACTAAATTCCTGGTTAGATCTTTTAGGAATCAGGATCTGACCTAGTCTCGGTGAGGAAGGGAAGTTTGGAGAGGGGGGGGTCAATAGATTTGGTGATGAGGACATTTTTCTTGACGGGTTTGTCAAATGTAAATCAAACTTAGTCAGAAACTCAAAACATCTTGCAGAAGGTTTCATTGAATCTTAGCTCACTAAAAAGTAAGCTTTCGTGTCTTAATTGCACCTTTGTGGAGCCCGAGCCCCTTCGGAAATCCGAGCGGCACGAAGGGAAAAGGGTCTCTATAGTTTCACCATTCTCATATCTAACAGAAGGGAACGTTGGCTCTGAAAAAACTAGGGAAAATAGGGTTTTAGTCGTTCTTTCTGTTGTCTAGGCGCAATTTGACCTCCATAGAGAGGATAAGGGCCCCTATATTTACGTTAACCCAGCATGTCAACCAAATCCTCAGAAGGGTATGCCTCACTTCAACCAAATTTGATAGAAAGTGCGAGTGGTTGTCCTAGTTTTCTTTTTTGGTGTAATAGCTAGATTAATTGTTTAAATTATGACGATTGTGCGATCGGAGCCATTGTCCTGATCGTGTCTAGAACTCTGTATGCTACTAATGTGTTTTGTCGATTACCTGGATAGGTATTGTATTTCAATTTGCCTTTGTCCCCTGAATCACGTTGAAATTCGAGGTCTACCTGGCCAGTCAATAATCCTTGCAAATTCGATCTTGATCTCCCTAGCCGTTCCTGAGATATTGCAGATAATACATTTGGAAAGTCAGACGCACGTAATGTCTTTTGATTTACTCAGTTTCACTGGGACTTCAAGAATTTACTCTGGGGAAATTCGGGGGAATCGTGGCTTAACAAACTATCTTAGTAAGTTTCTAGCCAGTAAGACACCCAAGATTAATCATGTCCCTGTTGTCCACTATAAAACCCATTTGTAAACAGCTAGTAATTTACATAATTTACGACTCTTGCTCCAGTGGATATGAGGGCCATCTTATCCCCAGAGGTGTATTTATGTGAACTTTTAACCATTTAGAGCAAAAATCTATACCAAATTTTGATCAGATGTCTCGGGGGCTATGGGGGTAGTTAGCAAAAGGGTACAAAGAGGGTCGGTTTTCCCGTTGGTAATTCCAATACTTGAAGAGAAAAGCAACTTTCGGTTTCTAGTCGAATAAGCCCCTTCCCAAATTTCTATTGCCTCCCATCAACATGGTGCGGGTTGGTGAAAATAAATAATACATTCAGGACACATGGCTCAAGATAACGCTACCGAGTTGCCTCTGAATTTTCACAGAATGTTTAAACTTTTGCTACTTAAAGAATGGGCAGTCAGGTGAAGTATACTCAGCTGCAATAATTACATTTCTACTTACGCGCTTGCTTTTATATCCTATTCAAAAGAAAGTGTTATTCTTTTTATGTACGGTTTTTACTTTAAAAGAAGGTCAGTTTCTCTTGCTTAAACCCTTTAGCACGCCAATGAATTGTTAAACGTTTATACTAGTTATTCGAAGTAAATACTCTTAAAATAGTTGAAATGAATTTGTTGAGAACTTAACATTGATACTTGATAAATATTTTCAAGTATATATTCATAAAAAAACACTTTAAAAAAATCACGGATTTTCTGCAAGCAGAATCAAAATCCAATCAGCAGTAAAGTATCCCTCTCCTACAATAAAAGTTTTTACAATAAGAAGTCATCAAGGATCTTCGCTATTGATCCATCGATTCTTCCTTCTCCAACGGCTGTTTTCAGAATTGGTACATCTCTTCTGCTCTAATTCTTGCATTTTTTCCCTCATATCATTAGGCCCAAGGAATCAAATCCTATTTCTTGCTCTTTTTGTTTTTCTCCAACGAAGAAAATAATATACATTTTTATTTTACGGTCTTTCAGCAAAATGGATATGCCAAAGAGAATTTATTAATTATATATTATGCATTAATATTGCAGAAGTAGCTTCCTGAGTCAGCTCTACAATATCTTAGGGTTTAGTTTCACTTTTATACAAGTCAGAGAGAACTAAATCTGGTGGTCCCAAATTAAGGAAATGTTTGGCGAACGAACATTATTTTAATTGAGCATGGACGCCAAAGAGCGCCAAGTTTGGATCCAAGTATCTTTGACTTGTCTCCCTTCTCCATGTTTAAAAAAAAAAAAAATAAATATATTTCGACTAAGGGTGGGTCGGTATCAGATACGGATCTAATTTACTCATTTTGTAGGAGAAGACATTTTCTTTGAGCAGCAGTAGTGCTTCCAATGCTTGCATAAAATAGTAAGATGGATCACGCGACATGAAATGTTGCTACAAATCAAGATATTTGTCTCAACAGCTTAAGATATGGGGCTAATATTAATTACTGTTGGCGTTGTAATTCAAGTCTTTACTTCGTGTTCCTAGTTAACGTGGTACGATTGGAGATTGGCTCAGAGATTATTTTAGGTTTGGTCAAAGTAGACTTACCCCGCTCGCTCAAAACGCTGATGATCCGATTGCTGATTTGCTATTTTCATCGTCATATTAAAAAGACGCTGTTGTGCTATATACTATTTTTTTTTGTTCTTCTGTCAGGTAAAGTATAGCAAAATATTATCTAGACTGTTTAGCACATCTAGAAATTGTACTGTCGAATAAAATTCTTTTCGGCTTCTCTGGTTTAGGCGGGTCCAACCCTGCACGCTCAATTGCTGACGGGATGCTTTCACTAGTTTGTTTTATAGTATGCATGTTTCCAAATCGTTTAGTGATACTTGCTTGCTCATGACCGATCCGTGTTAGTGTATTTGAACTACTAATCATGCGAAGTCTTTCATATATAATTTCATTTGACAATTTTATATTTCTTTCTCCAAAATCAAAATATCCACTCTCAAACTCAAATTACAAGATACAACTATCGTAGAAGCGATTGACAGAGACAGTAGCGACTCATGCTTAAATGCTTCTCAGGAAACAATAGATACGATCCCAGGTAGAAATTTGGGGGTTTATAGGGGAATTCAATGTCCAGGCTGGTGCCTATAGGGATATGGTATTCTAATTTAGGTCAAGTTGGTGTAGGGAACAAAAATAGCAACGGTAATAGAGTTCTACAATTTCGTAGATACAGTAATTTATTTATAACCAATACTGTTCTTGGCTTTTAAATGGCTCATAAGTTAACATAAAATGGTTCTCATTCTTCTAAGACGAACAGCAATATTAAACAGCAAACAGTTCTTGGTCACGAACTGTAAGTAAGGAGCGACTCGGCCCAATAGTGACCGAAACTCTAAGAAACAGAATTTTTGAGATACATCAAAAGGATTGGTTATTTACGCTAATTCCAAACATATAAAATTCATTAAGTTTAATGTTACCCATCAAAAGCTAAGAGCCTGAGAAAATTTCTCTGATTTGCGGAAAAGGGGGGCAACAGCCTCAAAACGTCAAGTGATCTTTATGAAAATCACACTATCATATTCAGCATATCAGAGAACCCTAC
The DNA here is from genome assembly GCA_027921565.1 of Artemia sinica. Classification (NCBI taxonomy): domain Eukaryota; kingdom Metazoa; phylum Arthropoda; class Branchiopoda; order Anostraca; family Artemiidae; genus Artemia; species Artemia sinica. The sequence continues at coordinate 36,293,919 of CM051258.1, forward strand.
TGTAGAGATTCCAAGCTCCTATCTGTAAAAATGCGGAATTTGGTATTTTCTATGTACACGGATTTTATTTATTCATTTATTTGTTTTATTCCTATATTCACGATTTTCCCCAGGAAGAGCGTTCCAGATAGAAGGGCAACGCCAAATGAAGCTCTTCCTCAAGTGAGCTTCTCGGTTCTTGGCGTGCCCTCCTTTAGATGATTGTACCGAGCTGTGTGTCTTCACGTCTGCCTTGTCGGTTTGACAAAGGGGATATGTTTTTATTTGTTTTGCTGTTGTTGTTTTTTCTCGTTTCCAGCTATGGTCTTATCGAAACTATGGTCGTAGAAGATCTGGCTCATTCGAACGGAGATCAAAAGTTCTAGTGTCCTTTTTAAGTGACCAAAATATGGGACCAAAGTACCCCAAAGGCTGGGAGTGGGGAAACTGCCCCACTCCCACGATCCTTTTTCCTTCCAAAGATATCTTGTAAATTTTGAGATAGCTATTCGATTCAGCATAGTTGAAAAATAACAATGCCTTTAGGGATGACACGACCCCTCATAGTCCGCGGGGAAAGAGCTGTAAGCTAGGCAATTTTCCTATTGTTTACATATAGTATTTGTCATTGTGAAATATAAGGAATTTTTTTTGGGGGGGGGGGATTTTCTAAGGAAAACTGTATACAGAGAGGGGAAATATATTATTAAGAATTTAGTCAACAAAACTACTGTTCATCAAAATTTTTATCGGATATTCAAATTTTGTCCAAAATTTAATTCTTAAACAGCAAAAGGAAAAAGCGGGATGCTACTAATCAATTTACAATTCTTGATAGCCTATATACAATTTAACAGTAAGAAATTGGGTGCTAATGGGCCAGTACCCCAAACCTTATCTTGATTAGGCCTAGACATGGTTTGAATAACGATCAGAAACTAATAAGTTTTTTCACCTGAAAGTAAGGAGTAACTTTAAAACTTAAAAGTAAAGCAATCAGACCGAGACTAGGTAACAAATCCCTAAGACCAGGAATAAATGAGAGTGAAGAGAGGATGCTAGTTAACGAGAAAATCGATCAAGTGGGTAGCTTCATTTACCTGGGTAGCATTATTAGATGCAGTTCAGATGTTAGATGCAATGCAAACATAAAATGTTAGATGGGGTGCAGATACAAAAATTAGAACATTCAAGGTGAAGGGTGTTTTTACAGTTGAAATGAGGTTGAAAGGATAGGAAAATAAGTCTGAGAGCTAAGATTAGAATACTGGAAGTCACGGTAATGAGAGTGGTCAAGTGAATGCTTCTGAATCGTGGATACTTCGAAAGGCCGATGAGGGTTTGTTAAGTGTTTTCCAGAGGAATGGTCAAGGAACAGTTTAAGGTACTGTCTTGACTGACCAATAAGTGAATCAATAAGTTTTACAAAAACTCTGATCCCATATTACTTTCTAGGGCTTTAATGAAGTAAGGGTTAAGCTGGCATTTTTATGGATGGTACATTTTTAAGGTGGCACTTCATGATCACATTTTATGGATGAAGGATGACAGATTGCCAAAGGTTGTGCTTTTTGACCACCCCTCTGGGGCCAAACGAAAAGTAAATCATTTCTAAATGGGATCAGTGGAGGTGATTAAAAAGAATTTAAAGAAAATTAGACTGTTATGGGAGGGAATGAAAAGAGAAGCTTTGTCTAGATTTGGAGGGAAGATTGGGAGCATACGCAGCTGTGTTGGTCTCGATGCCTCAGTGAGCTGTTAGCAGTAGCATTAGTGGTTTTAGTCAGAAATTTCCTCCTTTCGCGTCTCAATGATGTTTTTTTCCTTTACCTTTTTGTTTTTCTTTTTAATCCTATCTGTTAATTCTTGTTTTTCTCTGTATTTAAGACAACTGGTGTTAATATCTTGTAATTATTTAATTGCAGTAGACTTATTTTACAAGCAGGAGTAGATAAATTTTTCCGCCTTGAAATCCCATACAAGGCACTTAGGAAGGTTTTTTTTTTTTTGGGGGGGGGGAGGGGGGATAAATACGAAGAAAACACTTTTTATTTGATAATTTGTATAAGAAGTACCCAAATAAGCAGAAATCACTATTAATGAATAAATATAACCCAAAACAAACAGAAAATAAAACCAATAATCATGGTAAACATAAAAATAAAAAATTCTGCTAAAGATAGATAAACAGATCTTAAACAAACCAAAGTTAAAATTCATAGTAGAGTTAAACTTACAGCAAAGACAAATTAACACAAACAGAGTGAGACTACTGCCCCTAACCCTCTTAAACGCTATAGCGTCATTTGCCCTTTGCTAAGCAAAGATAAATAGACTACTGCCCTTTCCCTCTTAAACGCTATAGCGTCTTTTGCCCTTTGCTGAAAATGATTTGAATTCCGAGCAGTGTGCTTTTGTTTGTCGTAACATCAATAAATTATATCACAAAACCCATCAAGGTTTTGTGATATAACCAACCAGCCAATCAATAACAGCGGTCCTACTCCCTCTTCCTCTCAAACCCTCTAAACCGCTTGGGTGTCATTTGCGTTTTATATAAAACAATGTGCATTTTAAACAGTGTAGCCTTTCTTCGTCGAAACATCGACAAAATAAATAAATAATAATCAAGATGACTGAAAGAAGGGGAGTAAATTTGCTATGGAGTAGGGGCACTCCTGCCCCTCCCAGGTCCCAGTTTGCCCCCACCCACAGCTGAAATTTGGTTTCTTGGAAATCTCTTAAAAACTAAAATAAGCTAGCATAATTCAAGCATCATAAACGGGTCAGTTTTCTTCGGTAAATCTTTGCCATTATGGCATTATATGGCTCATTTGGGAAAATTGGCTCCAACTTTGCCACCCCCACCCACCAACATTTTGACGAAATTACGCCACTGCTGGAAAGAACTCATGAAAGTAAGCTGATTCTTTGATACATAATGACATTAATTCCTGGAAATTTCCGCAAATGTGTATTCTTCAGTGTTATAATTATAAAACAGAGATTTTTCAAACTATATTTTGTTTTTACCAAGACACAAATGACGCTGTAGCCTTTAAAAGTTTTGGAGGCAGTGGCTCTACTCTTTTTGTGGTAATTTATGTTCGTTTTAAGTCTGAGTAGAGTATTTATTTTAGTCTCTGTTGGATTTAGGATTCATTTATTCATCTATAGCACTGTCTGTTGTCTTTACGTTTGTGCTTTTGTATTGTAATTTTACTTTTTTTGGGTGTCGAATGTCCATTGACAGTAATTTGTGTTTGTTTAAGCTTGGATTATTACAATATTATATATTTGCTCGTCTTAGGTTTTATATGGCCCTTTACTTTTGGTTTTCCTTTACTTTTCATTGAATTTTTTTTCATCAAGCTTTTTTTAAGTAATATGTATTAGAAACCTCTCTGAATGTCCTTTGCCGGTTTAAACGAGTTTGCACCTTCAATTGTGACTCTAACCTCACCTCTTGTGTACCCAATCTGTCTTGCACCTCCAATCATACATCTGGTGTCTGACATTCATATTCCCAGTACACTCGAAGCAACCCATTGGATGAACCCTGGCTTATATTCTGTATTAGCATTTTGAAACCCTTTTATGGGGCATAAAAGATTCATCTTTCAAGATTTTGTCTTGCATAGTTGAAAAGAAATATTCGTTTAGCGACTATTTCGCGATTAGAATCCTGATGGTGTGTTTTTTTTTATATGGAAACAAGAGTGCCAAGCATCATTCCAGTATTTTGCAACTTCTTTTGCTTTCTCACCAGAAAATATAATGACAGGAAATTCTTTGGAAAGTTCTAAGCATGCGTTCCAGTTCCGAATACAAGGGATGCTGAGAAACAGCCCCCAGTAATGCGCTATATCTCCTTAGAAATATTTGCTTGATTATAATAGGGTCGGAAAAAGGATATCCACAGTTTTTGGAAAATGGAGTTTTGGACTGAAAGCCTAGTTGGCAAAATGCCAGTCAGGAGAGAATAGTTGATACAAGAAGATGCCAGGTATTTGCAATAAAGGCAGAAAATTTAAAGGAATAGATTTATATTGATTAGAGTAAGTACAATATAATACAATTCAAATGTATGCAGAAAAGTGCGGTACCACGATGTCATTTCAAAATACCTAGAGGGTGCGGAGGAAATGCGTTACTAGAATCATCTTATTATTTTTCTATTGGACCCTTTTTGTGTAACTCATCTCGTTTCATCATAATACGCTAATAATCAGTAAAGATTATATGAGTGTTTGTTTGTGTTCTTGACGATCTTAATAAACAAGTTATACAACTAGGTCTTGATATATTTGTTAAGAAGATATATACTTTAGAGCAGGGAATGTTAACAAAGGTGCAATGAAGGTGCGTGATGAAATGCCTGAATCAGTAGGTGGGTTACTTTACTTAGGCTGTTTAATAGCTATGAATGGAGGTTACAGGGAAGACGTAGAAAGTAGAATGGAAGAAGCACTAGGTAGCTTTGGTTAATTTCAGAACTGAGAGACAAGATAAGAATCATTTCAAAAAATGGCCATAGCAATCCTGGCTGGGCCAAATTCGTATTTCCAATTTAAAAAAAGAAACAGAGTAACATAAGAAAAAGATTTAAAACAATCAAACACATGAAAACTGACAAACGAAGGACTTTCAATTCATCAAAACTGTCAAAGGGAAAGAAGAAACAAATCAATATTAAAAATGAAATCAAATCAATATTAAAATGAATCATTTTAAAAATGAAAAATATGTATACACGTACATACATTTATGAACCATTTCTGTAAAAAAGCAACAACATTAAAATGAATTTATCTAGTAAATTAAAAGGGTCAATAAAAGCGTAAAAAGGGGAAGAAAAGCACACATATACAAATAAAAAGCAGAAAATCAATTGTTTAATTAAACTAACGGGAGACCAAAAGGATCAAAACCTAAAGTATTTGAGGACAATAGTCAAAGCCATATCCAGGGAGGAGGGTTAGGCAGCTTGACCCTCCCTCCCTCTCTAATTTTTGCCCAACTGGTAAAAACGTAACAAAAATGTATATAAACAAATTTCTATACGTTTTTCAAGGTTTTTTTGTAACTCCCTCCCCTGAAAAAAACACCCCCCCCCCCCCGAAAAAAATACTGGATACAAACTTGGTAATAGTGATAAGTGTGTCTATGTGTATCCTAGAAGTGAGGACACTAAATAAAATCAGACTTACTAGAATGTGCTAGAACAATATATCGATAAATATTTAGCAAAATTTATCATTTATATACTTGATTTAGAGGCTAGAGTGCCATTTTTTTTCTTTTTTCAGTGTCGTATTCTTCTAAAATTACTGTGACCGCAAGTTTGATGATGGCATCTAGGGCGCTCGTAAAGTTTTCACTCAAAATCACTCTATTCCCGCATGATAGACACCCCCCCCCCCCCCCCCGAAAAATTGATTAGCATCCATTAAAAGGTGCTAAAACTAAGCAAAAGGGTGTTAACTTTCACCAAATACTTAATTTCAGTAAGTCTTTAACTCAACTTTTTGAGTTTCTTTTATACATTCTATACTTTTCTGAGCTTGGAAATATTTTTCATCCCCTTTTGTTCTGTCTTGGTAGATCAGGTTGTTAAAAAAAAAATCTCTTTTCAAATTCACCGCCTTTTTTGTCGATCTTTTTATGGTCTAGAGGTGGTTGCCGAAATATGCTTCTTTAACATTTAACTTAGGTAAAGGAAAACATACTAAATTTATTCCGAACTGTTAAATTCCACTTAAGAGAAAAAACTCAATCATCTCATTTCCATTTTGTTTCTATTCAAATCTGGTTAAATTTGCGGTACTTTCAATTTATGTCATGTCCATAAGTCAGGTAGAGGACGACATACACTTTTTAAATTGTATAAGCCACTGGTCTACACACCATGCTTTTATTGCTATGCACTTGAGTATGACAATACAATTATCAGCCAGCTTTCCCTCTCCATACCACCCCATTTATAAAGCTCTGCAATAATTTCATATCTAAGAAAAATCATGTAAATAATATGATTTAAATCATGGAAAAGAAAAATCATTTTATAATATATTGTGTTTTATTTGCATCTCTTGATCCAGTCAATGAAGACAAAAAAAACTATTAGTTGCATCCACTTGGGAAACAAGAATATCAGAAAAATTGATTTCGTCCGATCGGCTTGCAAATTTACTGGGCATATAGACGGAATAAAATGGACTTCAGACGTCAAAACCTTTGGCAAAAATGGGTTGTGTCGATTTGCGCTACCCTGAAATCAGCCAAAAGTCATTTTCCTCCGATTAGCTTGAAACTTTTGATACGTGAAAAGTGGATTAGTGGGGCCTCAATGAGGAAAAAACATTTCAGAAGAAAATTTGGTTGTAATGATTCGTGATGTGCAATTGTTTTAAGGTGACAAGACGAAACCCTTTTCATAAATGATCTAGAGATGCATTTATTTAAACAAAATGAAAGTTAAAACAAAATAGAGTTTGAGGAAATTCTTTTAATGAAACGCTTTTTTAAGATACATTTACATTCAAAGATTTTATAAAACGGGGGTCAGAATGGTTTCGCTCTAAAGAATTCCAAAAACTATGAATATTTTCAAACCCTGTAAAAGAACATCTCCGCATCCACGCAAATATTAGTAAAAAATTATTGTACAAAACCACAGGGAATTTTAATGCATCATTTTAATTCTTCAGCAAAAAAGTTAAAAAAAAATATTTTACAAATATCAAGACATTTAACCTACAATAAATTTATAGCAAATAAAAACCGAACAAAAATTAAATTGGGAAAATGCCTTTCAAGAAAAGATTATTATAAGGGGAATAGACAAAATCATAACGAACAGATATTAAAATGGATAATTACGTCAAAGTTACACATGACTGGTAATTGGGGGTCAGAAATATAAAATGGGGGTCAGAATAGTTTCGCTCTAAAGAATTCCAAAAACTATGAATATTTTCAAACCCTGTAAAAGAACATCTCCGCATCCACGCAAATATTAGTTAAAAATTATTGTACAAAACCACAGGGAATTTTAATGCATCATTTTAGTTCTTCAGCAAAAAAGTTAAAAAAAAATATTTTACAAATATCAAGACATTTAACCTACAATAAATTTATAGCAAATAAAAACCGAACAAAAATTAAATTGGGAAAATGCCTTTCAAGAAAAGATTATTATAAGGGGAATAGACAAAATCATAACGAACAGATATTAAAATGGATAATTACGTCAAAGTTACACATGACTGGTAATTACCACGTACAAAAATAAATAAGTTGAAAAGAATGTGATGGAAGCTGAAAATTCCAAGTGGATTGTGATTATTAGTTAGTCCCAAAAACATTACTTTGAGGAAGCAGTAAAAAAAAAGAAAAAAAAATCTAGTAAAAAATATAAACATCTGTACATCTGTAATAGTGAGGCTAAAATTACAGTTGAATTGTAAGCAATCTTGTACCTTTTCAGATAATCTGGTTTTAGCTATCTTTAGTTAGTTAATCTTGCACCTCTTTTACTCTCAAATTGATTAGGTTCATGTGGTCGAAGTGCCCAACACTGAAATGGGAATCATAAAAAGTTGACAATTTTTAATCTAGAAATTCTTCTAAGAAAGAGAAAATTGCCCAAACCAATGTTGCCGAAATCAATGGTGAAAATGCCCAGATCAATGGTGGCGGCAACCTCGATTAAAACTTTTACATCTGTTCATTCATTCCACTTCCCTAGCGGTAACTGCTACGCTGATTGTCAAAATATGGTCCATGAGTACTGACGCAGATATTTTTGTGGGGTAATTTCATGAGTGAGGAGGGAGGGCATATATAAAAAAGAACTAAGGAGAAACAAATGGGGAATTTCATAGAAAAAACAAAAAGTTAACTTAAGATTGTAAAAGTTTTCAATAGAAAACAGGACTAAAATCCCCCCTCCTTTTTCCACACATGCTTGTTAACTCATATTAGAATGATTATAATTTTATACACTTTGGGGCTATGCAGGGTCGATTTCAAGTCGAGGACATGGTACATCAGAAACTTCACCAACCTTATGGATCTTAGTATCAGGAAATGGAAAGTTACTATATCGGTGAGCGTACACGCAGGCAAGACATTTAAGGTGCTCAACTAGCTCTGATTCAAGAATGTCGTGTTTAGTGAACTAACCGTTGGTGCCGTAACCACGAAACGTGGTAGACGCACTTCGAAGGAATCAGCGCTTCCTCCAGCCCCGAAGAATCAGACATTAGATTTGCTACCTGCTGACTGTATCCTGTTTGATTGTCAGAGCTATTAGGCTACACTGCCTGACAATCAAAGAAGTTTTGCTACCAATAGAGTTTCAATACCCATACCACGTTGAAATGTACAAAATATGGAATAGAGCTATTTTCCGCTTTTCAAAGAAATTTCTTCATAAGAGTGGCATAGTAGAAGATTGAACCTTACTACCCCATGATTCCATATGCCACTATAATGCTGTTTCGTATATTCAATAATAATAAAAACGTTCGTAAATAAAATTAAACAACTTTCAAGAAAGCCATTTAACAAAAAAAAGTAAAATTAATATGCGATTTTCGTTTTAATTATTCAGGTACGGTGAGCCAAAATCAAAACCTGCATTAATTCAAACGCGTTCAGAAATTAGATAAAAAAACAAGTTTTTTTAACTGAAAGTAAGGAGCGACATTAAAACTTAAATGAACAGAAATTATTCTGTATATGAAAGGGGCTGTCCCCTCCTCAACGCCTCGCTCTTTACGCTAAAGTTTGACTCTTTCTCAAAACTCTATGTTTTAAAACAATAAAAACTTTAGTGTAAAGAGCGAGGCATTGAGGAGGGTACAGCCCTTTTCTTATACAGAATAATTACTGTTCGTTTTAAGTTTTAATATCGCTCCTTACTTTCAGTTAAAAAATATGTTTTTTTTATTTAATAATATAAGAGGGGAGAGAACTGAAGCCTGCGAAACTCTCTTTGCCAGAGCGTCATTTTTTATTTGTTTTATATCTTAATACAACAGTTTAATCGTTTTCTTTCTTACTTGTGACCTAATTTTATTAAGTAGCTACGGTATGTAAAACCATGCAAAATTTCTGGATGGGGAAAACAGCTGCACATTGTGCCCCATAAACAAACGTACTGCTGTTTCTCATCTCGGTATTATCTACATAAATGTAAGATTTTTTTTGATTTTGTTGAATTGAGACCACCACATTCAGCTGAATGTTCTACCTACTTTAACTAAATCCAATGATAGTAAATGTATACGTAATTTTTGAATATTTTGTGACATTCTATTATTACTGTGTGTTATGTAAAGAAGACATGGGACCACAGAACAGAGAATTTGTTTTGGATTGTCAATGTGTGTTCTGGCTTATATTCTCAGTCCATCTGAGCTCGTATGGACTACCTAAATTGCCCACAATGAGCTTTTGCTTCAACTAGTGTGTGGGTTTGTGTCAAGAGTACTTATATTATTAATTTTATTATCTATACACAACAGGATCCTTAATGTCCAAGCACATTTTAGTGACATCTACTAATAAAATGAATATTTCGTAGGTCTAATGTGCCGATTATTTATCCCGGTTATATTTTCTTAAGTCGAATGATGAATAACTTTTAAGCATAAATTTGTGATCGATAAATCAGGTTTAATCTGATTGAAATTAGAAAAGATGGAAACTTGGAGCAGTAGTTTTTGTATTTGTAAGACGAATACGGCAAAGGATGTCAAGATAGATTATTAAGTAATAATTGTGAACAAAGTAGTTTTGATACAACCTTTTTAAATCACTTTTGTGGCATTTCAATTTTCTGACTCTCTTTTATTAGTGATTCTATTTTAGTGTGAAGACAAAACTAAGAAAAATTTCATGTCATACATAAACCTTGGCTTTTTTTTATCGACATGCATGATTTTATCCAAAAAACAGTCTGTAAATGCTTTCTTGACAGAAAAAATAATAATTATCTACTGAATAATTTGTGAGGCATTGTAGCAAGTTTGGAATTTACTGAGAAAAGAAACAAAGACAAACAACCTGAGTATTCCAGCTACGGCAACGACCCAAGTCATAGAGATTACTTGAAAGGAACAGAAAATAGTAAACTTACTTTTACAGATAAAAAATGTGAGGAAAATTAAGAATGAATAAATGGAAGATATCTGAGTCCAACTGGAAAGAAATTAATATTGAAACTATTTAAAATTATAAATCAATTACCCTATCGCTGAAAATTTGCTCTACAAGCAAAATTAAATCTTATTAAATAGAAAACATAAACTTACAGGAAAAAAAACAAAAAATAAAATTAACTCGGAAAGTTCCAGTTAAATTATAGCATTTATAATTTCATGTACAACCATACAGTCCATCATGGATAGAGCGGTTGCTGCAACCTAGTAAAGAGCGAACCACAGCCCATAGTAACCGAAAGTTAAAAAACGCCTTAAAAAAAACTACCAAGTGAAAAAAAACTGCCTTGTAACACTGATTCAGGAATGGTAACTATTATTTCGGTTTGTCTTAAAAGTAAAAGTTTATTACGAAAAAAAATTTATGGTGATTTCATAAAAAAAAACTGAAACCCCTTGAAAATGGCGTCTGATCAAAATGAAAGTTGTACCATTGGAATCAGCATGGTTGAAAATCTTGAAAAGGGAAATTACAGTCCCCCTTCTTGAACAACAAGAAAAATCACTTTTTTGCATGGGTAGCACTGATCTGTCTCACGTTTTTTTGTCTTTTTTTTCTAAAAAGGCTAGGGGGTGACCAGAAAATCAGAGAGAGGTGTGTAATAGCTCATTCTAACGGAAATTAAATTTGCTAGTGCCTGTTTCATATGTAAGAAATTGTGAATTTCATATTCACAATTCACGCCAATAGTAAAGAGAAGAAAAGATGTAAATAAATGTGATTCCTATAGGCTTGTTACCATTGCTTGTAATTTTAGCAAACTTTTTGAATAAGTGCTTCTTCCTTATGTTATTGATTTTGTAAATTATGGTGCTAATAAGTTCGGGTTCAGAAAGGGGTTTTAACGTCAGCATCCCGATCAGGGAATTGCTTCCCTTTTTAAGAATGCACAAACGAAAGGTCAATCATTACATATGTGTGCTTTAGATATTTCTAGAGCTTTCGACACTGTTACGCACCCTCAGACTTTTTATTCGTTATATAAGCTTGGTATAAATCAATCGAATATTTCTTTGTTACGTTTTTACTATCCTAATTTGTGTGTGAGATTGAAGTCAAATAGAGTTTTTTTTTTTTTAAATTGACCTGTCAAATAGGGGATAGGCAAGGCAGAGTTCTTTCACTTCACATTTTTAATGCTTGTATTTCGAGTGTGATTTGTTAGATCCCCTCTTATTGTTTTTATTTTATTATTTTTTTTTGGATGTGTCTCATTTATCTTGTGCCGATGACATCGTCCTGATTATTCAATCTAAAAGGAGTCTGGAACGAGACGTCAATTTGGCTGCATCTATGCTTAATGAAATAGACCTATCATTGAATATTTCGAAATGTGAATATACTCATTTTTAACGCAATTAATCGTGCTAATTCCCTTACTTGAAATACTTTTATGATACCTAGTGTCCCTGTCATTAGGTGGCTTGGTATTTTTATATGTGAATCCGTTGGCAGCACCTGGCTTGAATTTATTTGTAATTCCAAGCCATTTGCTTTGTGAAATGTGCACCCTGTGGATCGTTATGGTGCAAAAGCAATTTTATCCTCGTGTGACATAGTGCAAGCAAAAATCAGTCAGGATGCTAGTTTTCGGTTGGGCTCCCATCACGGTCTTATCTGCTTTTGTTTTTCAGTGATTATTTTGCGGTTTGATTTGCAGTTTTTGTTTTTCTTTTCCTTTTTGTTGTGTTACTCCACTATTTAGATGTAGTATACAGTGGTTAAACATTAATTATTCGTTTTAAAACCATTGCTCGAAATGTAAACTGTGGGTAAATTGGAAGTAAATCTGAATTTGTATGACGATACTATAGAAGACAGCGCAGCTGGAATCAGAAGCCTCACGTATGGGAAGTGCCACCCCCCCCCCCCCTAATGTTTTTGGCCACTCGGCAAACAAAAAATGAGTCGGTAAAATCGGTGAGTCGGCCATTTTCTGTTTTTATTCGGTTAAATAAAAACCGGGAAGATACAGACATCTCATCTACCAATCAACCTTGATCGGTAAACGCAGCAGTTTTACTGAATCATGCCGTGATTTTAAGATGGTGCCACAATTTTCCCTTCGGTTAAGTAAAGAGTATGAAAATACTGGCATAACATAATATAACGAAATATCAATCTTGGTAGGTAAACACAGCGATTTTACGAAGTCGTTTAGTGATTTTACGGGTGGTGCCACAATTTTCCATTCGGTTAAATAAAGAACATGAAAATACTGAAATGACATTTACTGAATCTCAATCTAGGTGGATAAATGCAGCAATTTTACCGACTCGTGTTGTGGCTTCATAAGGGACCCACATGTCAATTTGAAACTTCGCAATTTACGTGAGTTGGATAATTGGTCTGAAGTTCAAAGGAGTAGATTACCAAAAGAATTAGATACGTCAAGTTTCAGAACGAATCGAGTAAAAATCAAGTATTGGGGGTGCATGAATATATTCGACAAAGACTATCAAAAGCAGATCCATGCCATCTTTCACAAAAACAACGAGTCCAAATGGATTTTAGCTGCCAAGACTCGTTTGCCACATAAGCAACCAAAAGAATAAAATTGGCCGTGGATTACTTTAAAATTTTTTACAAGTCTTAGAAAAGGATAAGACAAGCAAATAGGTGCTTTTGTTTCAAATAGTACAGGCAAACTAGAGTTTGACCCCAAACAAATTGCTGCAGAAAGGATTTTTACACCATGTTGTAGAGAAAAAAAAAGCTGAACAACATATCCAAAGTTGCACATTCTAGGTCGACGCAAAACTAGTTTATTTGTGTATCGTGTAAGTTTTCTCACTTTCCTTACAAAAAAAATTAAGTTCCGATAATTTTCTTGAACTGCAGTATTATTCCAATGTAAAAAGACGAGGTGAGTGCGAAAATGGAGTCAAATTTGGTGTACGGCATATAAAAATAGTTTCAAAATCATCCATATGATATTTTTACGCTTCTCGTCGTCGTGGTCCCCCTTTTTGGTTTTACCAAACCACCTTTCACTGGCTAAATTGTCAGTTTTCAGATCTAATAATTAGTCTTCCTGAATCTGATCGTCGTTGGCTCGATCATCCAGGGGCGTCGTTTGAGGGTGGCAAGGGGGGGGGGGCAGTTGCCCCCCCCCAGTAATGTGAAGAAAAAATATTATACATCCCATGCCCTTTGACTATCCAGATATGGACCCTTCTCCCCCCCCCCCCAATAAAAATGCTGGAGGGTCGCTTCTGCCATCATCTGATGGGTCGGTCTAAAAAGAGTGATTGCAAGAAGTTTATGAAAACATGAAAAATATTTGAAAAGGGAAATTATCTACGAAACTAGTTTTCAGCGGCCGACATTTAAAATCTCTCATAGAATAAACTATTTTCAACACACTGACTAGTCTTCACAACTGATAAAATTATCGAATCAACTTCATGAACATTTGAAAGACAGAATGAAACTCCGACTAGTATTCACAACTTATTCTTTTGATTCAAATATCCCAGCTTCGACGTTCTCCTCATCACTAAAGCTTTCGATTCTTGGAGAGTTAGAAAATGCTGTCTTTTTGCACGTTTTACACGCTGCAGTGCAAGCTAAGCCGTTTTAAAGCAGCTACATCTCGTTGAGCTACATTCCAGTTGACAGGAGCGCTTCAAGATTTTCAGAAGCAGACGAGGGCTTGGTGAGACGTCAGTAGTCAAAGGATACAAGAAGTCATATTGATTTTTCCAACCCCATTCCTCGGCTTTAAGTCCAGAATTAGGTTCTCCACTCCATACCTGAACTTGATAAAAAAAAAAACTGTAACTGTGGAGTTTAGCCACATCAGAAGCTGGTGGTAACTGTTCCGGGTGGACGAACGTGCTAGCGGTAGTCACCTTCTTTTTAATAAATTCCTTGCGGAGTTCATTCAGATTTCTCCTTTTTGATGAGCCATATTTCATGAGCAGAGTGTCTTCTCCAGTAATCCGTAGTTCCTCCTTCGAAGCTGACTTCAGCATGAAAACTGCAGCTGATGTACGAAAATCGGCATCTGTCATTAGCTTCTTCAAAGTAAGACCTTTTCCCACACTGTGGATCCGTGAAGTAGAGTCACAGTCTAAGATGGCGTGAACAAAAAGAATCAGATGGCATGTCTCATGGCCCACCTTCTTTTTCAATTTGTGAATATCCCATGTTCAGGGGATTTGTTCGACTTTGGCTCAGGTCCAAAGAACAGTTTCTTGCTTGGTAGTTCACCATGATAACTCTATAGAACCAAAAGATCAGTATCATCTCCAATGACGACAGTGTCATAATACCAGGAAGAATCAGCCGCTTGCACAATTGGGACATCTGCATCACCTGGTGCCTGGACTACGACAAAGCCCTTTGATCGGCGGTAAACAGACAACGCGCAGATAAACCTGGCCTTGTTTTTCTTGCAGGAAAAGAACTCATCCTTTTGTTTTTTACCTTCAGCTGCATATATGCTGAGAAGAAGATCTCACGGCCGATTATACGACTTCTCTTCGACTGGGCCATATCCTTTACGGTAGCTCCGCCATCGTAGCCGTCGAACAAAATAGTTGCAGATGGATACTTTTTGGCCAAGTGTGTAGCGTAATGGTCGAGGATTTCGGAGTATCGTTCGCTTTTGGCCCATGGAATTCTGTGCAGAAGAGCACCACCGTCGATGATATATCGAATACCTTTGGGAAGAGGAGTAGAGCTTTCCTTAAGATTACAAGCCTGTGCTATAGCCTTGACAAACTCTGGCCTGTTCGGAGACCAGAGCATGCAAGAATTGTCAAAAAGTGATGAGGAACACAGTTCGTGTTGAAAGTACTCAGATTCCGCGACATTGATCCTCTTTGTTAGCGTGACGAACCTCTGAAAAAGGAGAGTGAGGTCCAGTCTTTTGTAATCTCCACCTGGATTCTGCTTTTTAGTAATTTGAACTGCCTGTTGTTTTCTTCGAAACACAAAATCAGCGACCAGCTTTCCAGACACAAAGTCAATGATTTTTAGGCCTAAATCTCTAGCAGAATCAACGTTGACCGATTCGTAGGCTGTCGGGCCGTTGGTGATGTTTCTTAGTTGAAGATCCTAATTAAATGGTGATCCTTTTTCTAGGAAATCAATAACGATCATGGTGTCTTTACAGTCTCTTAGCTGCCTCGGCTCGGACGTTTCCTTGTGTTGTTCACTAGTTCCATAAAAAACATGTGACATACCCTCCATCAGAAGATTTAGTGCAGAGGAGACTGATCGAGACAGAACCCATAAAGACTTTTTAACGTCTGTCTAACCACTTCCATCGGTAAGGCCACTAGCCGTTTTGAGACAACGCATGAGCTCCTGCTCAATGACAGGATCCGTGAAGAGCCCAGCCCAGAATCTATCAGAACGTATGATCACATGCATCTCATTCTGGAAGGCTTGATAAATGGTTGGATGGGTTTCTTGGAGCTTGACCATTCGCTGGGGGTAAAGCTGACAGGAATTTGTGTAATTGTTGTGTCCAGAAGCCGCCAGATAAGGCAGCATGTCAAAGGTGGATTTTAAGTGGAGATCCCGTGACCCAGATTGTTCGGCTCTAAAGAAATTTTGCAGTACGGATACCATATCGGGTATTGGAACCACAGTTTCAAGGCTCTCTACTAGAGCAGTTCCAGTCTCTTCCTATCGATGATTTCCACTAGTTTTTTCCAGGGAAGGGTTTCCTTCTATATCCACAAAGACAGCTTCTTTGTTCATAAGCTACAAAATCCACAAATCTACAAATTTCTAATCCTGGAGCCGACCTACTGGATGACCGGAAATTGTTCTATGCTAAGAAACTCTCTGTCGTCTTCAGAGCCCTAGTAAACGGCTTGGACGATACAATCCATCATAACTCTTCTTTTGTGGAAGCAGCGTACCGAAGTCTACTAGGCAAAATGGACGACAGCTATGAAAGCCAGTAGTATGTGTCGTCTGGATTTGGGAAGAGCTATACCTCTTTCATAGAAAGTAAGTAGTCCCTCGTCTCTCAAGGTCATCCCTTAGGGCACTTGGAAGAGCAATAAACTCTTGCGCAATTGATTTCTCTAGCCTCGAGTTACTTGTACGAGTGTTACTTGTCCCTAAGGCACTTGGAGGATAAATAAACTCAGAGTACGGGTTATAGCTAAGTTGCGTAACAATTTACACGCTTAATTTGCATGCAATAGATACTGAGAGTCTTATGACTCCTCTCCACAATGAATTCAGACGGTTTTAAGACTTCTCCCCCTAGCCATAGGAAAAAACCCTGCTGTTTAACTATTGGAGTCAATTAACTGTTACATGCGCGACTGCGAAACAGCTTCATATTGATTAACTACATGTGCAACTACAATTGCTTCCGATTGGGTATGGTCGTTTTTTTTGTTCACCGTGTTAATTGTGCAGTAAATTTCTCTAGCCTTGAGTTACTTGTAGGTTATTGCCTGAGGTACTTTGAGGAGCAATAAACTCTTGCGTAACTGATTTCTCCGATCTTGAGTGAACAAACCCACTAATGATGACTTCTTAAGGTGCTCTTGAGGAACAGTGATTTCTGAAGAAACACGGATAAGGCCATTCTAATGGTGTGCTGGAAGACCAATAAAATCTGAACAAACCCGGTAATGACGATTTCGTAAGTCACCCTTGAGGAACAATGAACTCTGAACAAACCTGGACAGGCTGGTTCTACCTTTCTTGATGCTATTTTGAAACAGAATGCATAATGATTTAAGACGATGACCTAGCAGTTTTT
This sequence comes from Artemia sinica, assembly GCA_027921565.1. NCBI lineage: Eukaryota > Metazoa > Arthropoda > Branchiopoda > Anostraca > Artemiidae > Artemia > Artemia sinica. The sequence continues at coordinate 36,310,867 of CM051258.1, forward strand.
GATTATTTCAGAAATATTTGACTGGTGTAGGAATTGAACTGGGGACTCCTAAGGATGAAGGAATTACGTGCTAGTCAACTGAACTAACAAGTCGATGTTGATAAATTGTTCTTGGAAATAATTTGACAGAAGTCCTCACATATTACCTTATGTATTAACAATTAAATGAAATGAGTAGTATCCTATTAATACTTCCGACTACGCCCATGATCACTACTCATTTCGTTCTCAGTGGTTTAAGGTCATAAAGAAAGTTTAATGACGATTCCCCAAGTGCTGCTATCTACCTAACTAAAGTCATTGATGGTGATATTTTGTATTTGTGAATTATTTGTTTGGTGAAGGAATCGAACCTTAGACCTAAGATTTACAATGGTGAAAGAACAATGCGTAAGTCAATTGAACCAACAATTCACTAATGTTACTATTTTCTTAGAAATATATTCTAAGCAATAGGTTTCATGTAGTTGCTATGGCATTGAATTTTATGTCTTTATATATCATATATCATCCTTAGTTTAAAAACCTCCCCTCCCTACTAGCCATTCTTTAGCTATCGAATTCAGTCTATTGATAATTTTTGAACCTGGACCCTCAGGGGGGGGGAGGAGAGTAAAGAGCAATATCAAAATTAAAAAGAACATACACACTGCCTTCGGGTGGCTTACGAACTTAGCCCTTGAGCCGAATCTTAATTATTTTTTATTTGAAATTTTTCTGAATAGGTATTTTATTTTTTTGTTCATGTCTTAAAATGACGTTAGATATACTTATATAAAAAGAAATTCACTTGTTATGTTTTCGAAATACGAAATGAAACTGATACACTTGTGTTGGTCGTGATTTTTCCTTTTAGAAAAATAATGTATGTAGTTTTACATACATTAATAATATTCTTCCATTTTTTAACTTATAATATTCTTCCATTTTTTTTAACTTATAATTTTTTGGAAACATAGATTTTTTTTGGAACTTAGAATTTTTGTTTTGAACTTTTCAATTTTTTTTCATGTCTGAAAATGACATGTAATCTTTGGTGAGCATGGATTTTTGATTTTTTTTTTTATGCAGACAGCCCCGTGGTACTCTGTGGTCAGTCATCGACAGCAGTTGGTTTATTATATGTTTTTGATCAATATTAATGTTGCACTGGAAGGATAAGCACTCACATCATATTTAAAAAAGTGAAGATGAAATATTTCAATAAAGTGCGTATACATGATAGTGCTACTGTAGCATTTAATGCGGACAAATGTAAATATTTGAACTACGAGACAAGTACTAGTGTTAAAACTATTGGAAACGTATGCTTGCATTGTCATGACAGTGAGAGATTAAATTTCTTCGAAGTATCGAAAAAAATCAACTCTTATGAAGATGGATGTGTGAGAGTAAGGTCTCCAGAAATGATAACACTCAAAGAGCATGCACACATCAAAATAATAGTTGACGACGAAGGACAACTTCCTACTAGTACTTGTGGTAATAAGTTAGCCGTTGATAACCCCCTATCGATATCTATTGGGTATTAGCGTTGAACGGATGGTAAAAATAAGAAAATTGTACTCTTCTACCAATATCATAAACCATATCTTGTCGACGTGCCAGAACTGTTACCTTTGGAAACATAATGTAGTAATAGACAGTGAAGTCGTAGGCAAAATTCAACTTTTGTTCTGAATTTTGTCTAAAGAAAAGAAAAGTTGCATTTTAGTTCTGATTTTTGCTAAAGAAGAGAAAAAAGTCACATTTTAGTTCTAAATTTTTCCAAAGAAGAAAAAAAGTTTAACTTCTGTTCTGAATTTTGTCTAAAGAAAAGAAAAAAGTTCAACTTAAGTTCTGAATTTTTCCAAAGATGAGAAAAATTTACACTTCTGTTCCGAATATTTTCTAAAGAAGAGAAAAAAGTTCAACTTCTGTTCTGAATTTTTCGATAAAAGTGAAAAAAGCTTCATTTCGGTTTTGATTTCTACCAAAACAGTGAAAAAAAGTTCAAGTTCCGTCCTGAAATTTTTCCAAAGAAGAGAAAAAAGTTAAACCCCTGTCCTGAATTTTCCCGAAAAAGAGAAAAAAGTTACACTTAAGTTCTGAATTTCCCCTAAAGAAGAGAAAAGAGTTCAACTTCTGTTCTGAATTTTCCTATCTGTACCGCAAAATTCACCATCTGGGCTTGTTGCTATGCATTCAGATCTTGGTTTCCGGGAATTTCTCGGCACCTTTCAGACAACACACAGTGATTTGATATTTTTGCTACACAGTTTTCAATGATATGCTGTAATGGTACCCCTGACAGTCCAACCACCTAGACAGATAATGGTTTCTGTAACAGGTGGTCATAGAAAAAACAACAGTTGCAATGCCATTGAGATCTTTGTTTCCGGGGAAGTTCTTGGCATCACTCCGACAAATCTTTGTTTCCCAGAATTTCAGGGTTTGTTTCCGAGAATTTCTTTGCTTGGTGCCTCTCAGTGCTGTCTGTATTACACAACAACAACTACTACTACTAACAACTCACCACAGCACCAAGCCGCCTCAGGCCAACACAGCTACGCATACTCCTTTTCCACCCCAATCTCTGCAAAGCCTGCCTCTTTACACCCTCCCAGGAAATTCCCATTTCCTTTAAACCTTTCTTTAGGACATCGTCCCATCCCCAACAAGGATGACCTGCTTTCCGTTTAGCCCTAGACGGTTGGCTGAAAAAGACAATCTTTGTGCAATCTGTCATCCTTCATCCCCAGAAGGTGCACTAGCCATTTCAACCTTCCTTTCGTTATAGCCCTAGAAAGCGGGATTGAACCATATTTTTCGTACAGCCTACTGTTTGAAATACGGTCAGTCAGCCGGGTACCCAGAACAATCCGTAAGCAATTTCTCAGTAAAACCTCTAGCAAATCTTCATCCGATTTTTGGAGCGACCATGCTTCAGAGCCGTATTTGACCATTGTCATTACTGTAGCTTCCAATATTCTAATCTTGGTTCACAGATTTATCTACCTATTCTTCCAAACTTTTTTTTAAATTTGAAAAAAAACCTGAGCCTATTTTACTTATAATATCTTCACTGCTCCCACCGTCTTTACTAATAATACTACCAAGTTAAGTGAAGCTGACATCCTTAGGCTTATGCTTCGATTATTATCACACTTACTCTTATCACCTTTCTTATACAGTGTTTTAATTAAGATTTTCCTGAAATCTTTAGGTCGTTCCCCTTTTTAAAAATCATATTCATAATCTTCAGTAACTTATTTCTAACTTCAGAGCCACAATATTTCAGATACTCACTTACCACACTATCAACATCTGGATCCTTATTATTTTGTTTATCCTTTTAGTACTCTCACTAATTCTTCCCCAGAAAAGAAATATTCTTTCTCATCCAAGTTATCGCGAACTTTTTCATTTTCTTCTATATCTTTTCCTGAAATTCTATCTCGGATTAGCACATTCTCAAAATTTTCTGCCCATCTCTCTTTAACTCATTAATTATCACAAATTGTTGCTCCGTTCATATCTTTTACTGGGACAAATCTGGATTAATTACTCCCTCTCAATTTATTAACATGCCAGTACAATATTTTACTATTATGCCGTCTAGCTGCATCTTCCAGATCCTCGGCAATTTTATCCATGTTTTGTGTTATAGTTCATTTGCAATCAGCAGTGTGAGAGTCAGTTTCGACAAGGTGCCCCATGTTAACTGAACCCAAACGAAACTAAATTAAAAGTATTTATCCCAATTTAACCTAGCTTAAAATTCAGTTCTGCTACCATCTATAACTAAAGTGGAGGATATGGGTACACGTGAGGTAGTGAAAACGTTTCACGATCAATGACTGCAAATGAATGGATGGAAGCGGTAAAAATGTAATCGAGTGAAATATTGGAAAATCCTGTAATTCACGGTAATGTGTCTCTGACTTTGAAAAATAAATTCCAAAGTAGCAAGACTTTACGAGATTTTTTATTTTTCCGCTTTATTCATTTTAATTTGACTCTCACTTTGCTGATTACAAGTGAAGTAGCAGTTCTTCCATTTGTTTTAGCTCAGATTTTTTTTTTCTGAATATTTTAACTTTCTTATATCTTAAAAGGCAATCGTTGGTGAAAACGGTTTTTGTATTTTTTTTTTTATGCGGCCACCCCCGTGATACTCTGTGGTTAGTCATCAACAGTAATTGGTTTATTACATTTTTTATCAATATTTATCGTGTATTTACATCATATTTAAGAAAAGGGAAGATAAAAAATTTCAAGAAAGTTTGTACACATGCTGGGGTTATTGTAACATTTAATGCTGACGCTTGTAAATATTTGAACTACGAAAGAAGTACTAAAGGTGAAACTATTGGAAACGTATGCTTGTATTGTCATGACAGTGAGAGATTAAATTTCTTTGGAATATCGAAAAAATTAAACTCTTATGAAGGTGGACATGTGAGAGTGAGGTCTCCAGGAATGATAACACTCAAAGAGAATGCAAGCATAAAAATAACAGTTGACGACGAAGAACAACTTCTTGCTTGTGCTTGTGGTAACACGTTAGCCGTTGATAAAACCTATCGCCATCTATAAGAAAAACATTATGAATTATTTTTTGGAGTGGATTCAAAATATTCAAATTTGTTATGATGATATTAATAACATGTAGTATTGTACGCGGCATTATTTCAATAATAATATTTCCTTGAATGAGTTTGTTATGTTTCCAATATTTTATGGTACACTAGCATTTCTATCATTCAGAATGTTTATTCAAAAGTCAGAGATACAAGAACAGAAATTATCCAGCACAGACACTACTACCAGACTCGCAGGTGGTGTACTAGAGGCTGAAATACGTGGATAAAATTTTTATCAAAGTCTAAGTGAGATGAATCAGATTCTTTTTTGTTAGAGAGTTATGAGAGATATAACGAGATATGAAGTGGAAATTTATTAAAACAGGGACAGGTGGATGGAAGTTTTTTAAATGTCAGACACATAATATTTTCCCAAAGCAGAAAAAAAAAGTTACACTTCCGTTCTGAATTTTCCCAAAGAAGAGAAAAAAATCAACTTCTGTTCTGTATTTTTCCAAGGAAAAGAAAGAAGTCCCACTTCTGTTCTGAATTTTTTAAAGTAAAGAAAAGTTACGCTTCAGTTCTGAATTTTCCTAAATAAGGAAAAAAGTCTCACTTCAGTTCTGAATTTTCCCAAAGACGAAAAAAAAATTTCTAAAGAAGAGAAAAAAGTTCAACTTCAGTTCTGAATTTTTCCAAAGATGATGAAACATTTACACTTCTGTTCTGAATACTTTCTAAAGAAGAAAAAGTTCATTTTCTATTCTGAATTTTTCCATAACTGAGATAAAAACTACACTTCAGTTCTGATATCCTTAAAACAATGAAAAAGAAGTTCAAGTTCTGTCCTGAAATTTTTCCAAAGAAGAGAAAAAAGTTAAACCCCTGTCCTGAATTTTCCCGAAAAAGAGAAAAAAGTTACACTTAAGTTCTGAATTTCCCCTAAAGAAGAGAAAAGAGTTCAACTTCTGTTCTGAATTTTCCTATCTGTACCGCAAAATTCACCATCTGGGCTTGTTGCTATGCATTCAGATCTTGGTTTCCGGGAATTTCTGGGCACCTTTCAGACAACACACAGTGATTTGACATTTTTGCTACACAGTTTTCAATGATATGCTGTAATGGAACCCCTGACAGTCCAACCACCTAGACAGATAATGGTTTCTGTAACAGGTGGTCATAGAAAAGACAACAGTTGCAATGCCATTGAGATCTTTGTTTCCGGGGAAGTTCTTGGCATCACTCTGACAAATCTTTGTTTCCCAGAATTTCAGGGTTTGTTTCCGAGAATTTCTTTGCTTGGTGCCTCTCAGTGCTGTCTGTATTACACAACAACAACTACTACTACTAACAACTCACCGCAGCACCAAGCCGCCTCAGGCCAACACAGCTACGCATACTCCTTTTCCACCCCAATCTCTGCAAAGCCTGCCTCTTTACACCCTCCCAGGAAATTCCCATTTCCTTTAAACCTTTCTTTAGGACATCGTCCCATCCCCAACAAGGATGACCTGCTTTCCGTTTAGCCCTAGACGGTTGGCTGAAAAAGACAATCTTTGTCAATCTGTCATCCTTCATCCCAAGAAGGTGCACTAGCCATTTCAACCTTCCTTTCGTTATAGCCCTAGAAAGCGGGATTGAACCATATTTTTCGTACAGCCTACTGTTTGAAATACGGTCAGTCAGCCGGGTACCCAGAACAATCCGTAAGCAATTTCTCAGTAAAACCTCTAGCAAATCTTCATCCGATTTTTGGAGCGACCATGCTTCAGAGCCGTATTTGACCATTGTCATCACTGTAGCTTCCAATATTCTAATCTTGGTTCACAGATTTATCTACCTATTCTTCCAAACTTTTTTTAAATTTGAAAAAAAACCTGAGCCTATTTTACTTATAATATCTTCACTGCTCCCACCGTCTTTACTAATAATACTACCAAGTTAAGTGAAGCTGACCTCCTTAGGCTTATGCTTCGATTATTATCACACTTACTCTTATCACCTTTCTTATACAGTGTTTTAATTAAGATTTTCCTGAAATCTTTAGGTCGTTCCCCTTTTTGAAAATCATATTCATAATCTTCAGTAACTTATTTCTAACTTCAGAGCCACAATATTTCAGATACTCACTTACCACACTATCAACATCTGGATCCTTATTATTTTGTTTATCCTTTTAGTACTCTCACTAATTCTTCCCCAGAAAAGAAATATTCTTTCTCATCCAAGTTATCGCGAACTTTTTCATTTTCTTCTATATCTTTTCCTGAAATTCTATCTCGGATTAGCACATTCTCAAAATTTTCTGCCCATCTCTCTTTAACTCATTAATTATCACAAATTGTTGCTCCGTTCATATCTTTTACTGGGACAAATCTGGATTAATTACTCCCTCTCAATTTATTAACATGCCAGTACAATATTTTACTATTATGCCGTCTAGCTGCATCTTCCAGATCCTCGGCAATTTTATCCATGTTTTGTGTTATAGTTCATTTGCAATCAGCAGTGTGAGAGTCAGTTTCGACAAGGTGCCCCATGTTAACTGAACCCAAACGAAACTAAATTAAAAGTATTTATCCCAATTTAACCTAGCTTAAAATTCAGTTCTGCTACCATCTATAACTAAAGTGGAGGATATGGATACACGTGAGGTAGTGAAAACGTGTCACGATCAATGACTGCAAATGAATGGATGGAAGCGGTAAAAATGTAATCGAGTGAAATATTGGAAAATCCTTTAATTCACGGTCATGTGTCTCTGACTTTGAAAAATAAATTCCAAAGTAGCAAGACTTTACGAGATTTTTTATTTTTCTGCTTTATTCATTTTAATTTGACTCTCACTTTGCTGATTACAAGTGAAGTAGCAGTTCTTCCATTTGTTTTAGCTCAGATTTTTTTTTCTGAATATTTTAACTTTCTTATATCTTAAAAAGCAATCGTTGGTGAAAACGGTTTTTGGATTTTTTTTTATGCGGCCACCCCCGTGATACTCTGTGGTTAGTCATCAACAGTAATTGGTTTATTACATTTTTTATCAATATTAATCGTGTATTTACATCATATTTAAGAAAAGGGAAGATAAAAAATTTCAAGAAAGTTTGTACACATGCTAGTGTTATTGTAACATTTAATGCTGACGCTTGTAAATATTTGAACTACGAAAGAAGTACTAAAGGTGAAACTATTGGAAACGTATGCTTGTATTGTCATGACAGTGAGAGATTAAATTTCTTTGGAATATCGAACAAATTAAACTCTTATGAAGGTGGACATGTGAGAGTGAGGTCTCCAGGAATGATAACACTCAAAGAGAATGCAAGCATAAAAATAACAGTTGACGACGAAGAACAACTTCTTGCTTGTGCTTGTGGTAACACGTTAGCCGTTGATAAAACCTATCGCCATCTATAAGAAAAACATTATGAATTATTTTTTGGAGTCGATTCGAAATATTCAAATTTGTTATGATGATATTAATAACATGTAGTATTGTACGCGGCATTATTTCAATAAGAATATTTCCTTGAATGAGTTTGTTATGTTTCCAATATTTTATGATACACTAGCATTTCTATCATTCAGAATGTTTATTCAAAAGTCAGAGATACAAGAACAGAAATTATCCAGCACAGACACTACTACCAGACTCGCAGGTGGTGTACTAGAGGCTGAAATACGTGGATAAAATTTTTATCAAATTCTAAGTGAGATGAATCAGATTCTTTTTTGTTAGAGAGTTATGAGAGATATAACGAGATATGAAGTGTAAATTTATTAAAACAGGGACAGGTGGATGGAAGTTTTTTAAATGTCAGACACATAATATTTTCCCAAAGCAGAAAAAAAAGTTACACTTCCGTTCTGAATTTTCCCAAAGAAGAGAAAAAAAATCAACTTCTGTTCTGTATTTTTCCAAGGAAAAGAAAGAAGTCCCACTTCTGTTCTGAATTTTTTTAAAGTAAAGAAAAGTTACGCTTCAGTTCTGAATTTTCCTAAATAAGGAAAAAAGTCTCACTTCAGTTCTGAATTTTCCCAAAGACGAAAAAAAAATTTCTAAAGAAGAGAAAAAAGTTCAACTTCAGTTCTGAATTTTTCCAAAGATGATGAAACATTTACACTTCTGTTCTGAATACTTTCTAAAGAAGAAAAAGTTCATTTTCTATTCTGAATTTTTCCATAACTGAGATAAAAGCTACACTTCAGTTCTGATATCCTTAAAACAATGAAAAAGAAGTTCAAGTTCTGTCCTGAATTTTTCCAAAGAAGAGAAAAAAGTTACACCTCTGTTCTTAATTTTCCCAAAGAAAAAAAAATAACTTCTATCCTGAGTTTTCCCCAAAAACAGAAAAAAATTACATTTCAGTTCTGAATTTTTCCAAAAAAGAGAAAAAAGTTACACTTCTGTTCTGATTTTCCCCGAAACTGAGAAAAAAGTTCAAGTTCTGTTCTGAATTTTTCCACAGAGAAGAAAAAAGTTGCACTTCTGTTCTGATTTTCTCAAAGAAGAGAAAAAAGTTACACTTCTGTTCTGATTTTTTACACTTCTGTTCTGAATTTCCCCATAAAAGAGAAAAAAAAAATACACTTCAGTTCTGAATTTTTCCTAGGAGGAGGGAAAAAATTTAAACTTCTATTCTGCATTTTACCAAAGAAGAGAAAAAAGTTCAACTTCTCTTCTCAATTTTTTCAAAAGGAGAGAACTAAGTTCATCCTAAATCCTGAAAATTCTGCTATCCTAAATTTTCACAAAAAAGATAAAAAATTACACTTCTGTTCTGAATTTTTCCAAAAGAAGAGAAAAAAAAGTTCCACTTCAGTTTTGAATTTCCCAAAAAAGGGAAAAAATTTAAAATTCTGTCCCGAATTTTCCAAAAGAAGAGAAAAAAAAATTCAACTTCCGTTCTGATTTTTTCAAAAGAAGAGAAAAACGTCATGCTGCAGTTCCAAATTTTCCGGAAGAAGAGAAAAAAAGTTCAAAGTCTGTTCTGAATTTTTCAAAAGAAGAAAAAAAGAAATTCTTCTTTGGAATTAATTTTTCCAAAAAAGAGAAAAAAGTTGAAATTCTGTTTTGAATTCCCCCGAACAAGAGAAAAGTCACACTTCAGTTCCGAATTTTCACAAAGAAGAGAAAAGAAAAGTTAAAATTTTGTTCTGAATTTTTTCCAAAGAAGAGAATAAAGTTCAAATTAGGTTCTGGATTTTTCCAAAGAAGAGAAAAAGCTACACTTCTAATCTGATTTCCCCCTAAACAGTGAAAAAGTTCAAGTTCTGTTCAGAATTCTTCCATAGAAGAGAAAAAGTTACACTTCAGTTCTGAATTTTTCCAAAGAAGAGAAAAAAGTTACACTTTTGTTCTGAATTTTCCTATCTGTACTGCAAGAGTTACCATCTGGTCTTGTTGCTACGCCTTGAGATCTTTGTTTCCGGGAATTTTTCGGTACCATACCGACAAAACACATTGATTTGACATGTTTGATAGACAGTTTTCAATTATGTGCTATAATGGATCCCATGACAGTCCAACCACCGGGACAGATAATGATTTTTCTGTAACAGGGGGTAATAGAAAAAAAATGTAACACCATTAAGATCTTTGTTTCCGGGGAATCTCTTGCCACCATTCCGACAATTCTTTGTTTTCGAGAATTTCATGGTTTGTTTCCGAGAATTTCTTTGCCTGGTGCCTCTCAGTGTTGTCTGTATTATACGACTGCTACTTCTAATGCTAACAACTAACCGCAGCACCAAGCTGCCTGGCGCAAACACAGCTATGTACGCTCCTTTTCCTAAAATAACTCGCAAAATCTCTAAGAGTTTATTCATTTTGCTCACTGTTATATCTAGGTTACTCAAATCATCAGCATAATCTAAGTTCAGAAGAATTTTTCCTCCCTGTTTGATTAAGTGTTCTCCCGTTGCCTTTCATGTGCTCCTTAGGACATAGTCAATCAAAATAATCCATATAAATGGGGATAGAACACAACCCTACTTAACTCCTTATTTAATACAAAACCAGCTGCTAACCTCATTTCCTACCTTAACCGCACCAGTTTTATTCTATTACATAGCACTAATCACTTTAATGTATTTTTCTGGTATATCATAAAAGGATAAGACCTTTGCTAAGGTTCTCTTATCAACAGCATCAAACGCTTGCTCATAATCTATGAAGCTGAGGACCAAAGGTGTTTGACAACTCAGACACCTCTCAATTATTAAATTGAGAGTGAAAAGTTGGTCAACATATCCTCTACCTTTTCTAATACCACACTGTTCTTCTCTTAAAACTTTGTCTACAGCATTTTTCAGTCTAACAAGTGTCATATAACTAAGTAATGTTCTACCTAAGGAGACCAGACTAATGCCTCGATAATTACCACACTAACTATTATCACCTTTCTTATACAGTGGTTTAATAAAGGTTTTCCTGAAATATTAAGGTACTTCCCCCTTTTCGAAATCATATTCATAATCTTCAATAGCTTATTTCTAGCCTCAGAGCCACCATATTTAAGAAACTCATTTACCACACTATCAGCACATGGAGCCTTGTTATTTTTAATCGTTTTAGTTCTCTCACTGCATCTCCTACATCTTCCTTCACATCCAAGGTATGAAAAACTTTTTCATTTTCTTCTATATCTTTTCCTGCAACGATAGCTGGGTTTAGTACATTCTCAAGATTTTCTACCCATCTCTCTTTAACTCTTTCCTTATCACTAATTGTTGCTCCGTTACTATCTTTAACTGGGAAAAGTACGGATTGACTACTCCCTCTCAATTCATTAACATGTCAGTACAATATTTTCCTATTAAGCCGTCTAGCTGCATCTTCCAGATACTCGTCAATTTTATCCATGTTCTGTGTGCTAGTTTGTTTGTAATCAGCAGTCTGAGAGTCAGTTTCAATGTACCCACCTCAACTGAACCCAAAAAAAACTAAATTCAAAGTAGTTGTCCCATTTTAACCTAGCTTAAAAGTCAATTTTGCTACCATCTGTAAGTAAAGTAAAATAGATGGCTGCACGGGAGGTAGTCAAAACTTGTCGTCATCTATGACTGAAAATGAATGGATGGCACCAGTAGGAATGTGATCGAATGAAATATTAAAAATTCTCTCATCCATGTTCATGTGCATCTGACTTTGAAAAAAATTCCAAAGTATTAAAGTAGCAAAATATTTTTTATGTTTTTCCGCTTTATTCATTTCAAATTGACTCTCACTTTGCTGATTATAAACAAATTAGCAGTCGTGTAGTACAGACGACACTGAGAGCCACCAGGGAAAGCAACTTTTGGAAACAAACCATGAAATTCTCGTAAACAAAGAGTTGTCAGAATGGTCCCAAGAAATTTTCCGGAAAGAAAGATCTCAATGGCATTGCAACTGGTTTTATTCTGTGACCACCTGTTATAGAAAACCCATTATCTGTCCAGGTGGTTCGACTGTCATGAGATCCATTATGGCATATCATTGAGAACTGTCTAGAAATCATGTCAAATCACTGCGTGTTCTCAGAATGGTGCCGAAAAACTCCCAGAAACAAAGATCTCAAGACACAGCAACAAGACCAGATGGTGACTTCAGTACTATAGAAAAATTCTGAACAGAAGTGTATTTTTTTTCATCTTCCCTGGAAAATTCAGAACTTAAGTGCATGTTTCGTCTCTTCTGTGGAAAAATTCAGAACAGAATTTGAACTTTTTTCTCTGATTTGGAGGAAATCAGATTAGAAGTGTAACTTTTTCTCTTCTTTGATAAAATCCAGAATCAAATTTGAACTTTATTCTCTTCTTTAGAAAAAATTCAGAAAAAAAGTTGAACGTCTTCTTTTCTCTTCTTTCGGAAAACTCAGAACTGAAGTGTGAATTTTCTCTTCTTTGGGTGAATTCAAAATAGAAGTTTTTTCTCTTCTTTAGAAAAATTCAGAACAGAAGTTGAACTTTTTTCCTCTTCTTTGGGAGAATTTGGAGCTGCAGCATGACTTTGTTTTTGTTTGGGAAATTCAGAACAGAAATTGAACTTTTTTGCTCGTCATTTGGAAAATTCTGAACTGTAGCATGAAATTTTTTTCTCTTCTTTGGAAAACTTCAGAACAGAAGTTGAACTTTTTTTATTTTTGGGAAAATTCAGAACAGAACTTGGACTTTTTCCGCTTTTTGGGATTCAAGACGGAAGTTTAACGTTTTTTCTCTTCTTTGGGAGAATTCAGAACTTAAGTTTAGCTTTTCCTCTTCTTTAGGAAATTCAGAACTGAAGTGTAACTTGTTTTCTCTTCTTTTGAAAAATCCAGAAAAGAAGTTGAGCTTTGTATCTCTTCTTTGCGAACATTCAGAACAGAAGTGTACATTTTCTCCTCATCTTTGGAAAAATTCAGAACTGAAGCGTAAATTTTTTGCTTCTTTCAGAAAATTCAGAAGAGAAGTTGAAAATTTTTCTCTTCTTAGGAGAAATTCGGAACTGAAAGTGTGAATTTTTCTCTTCAATTGAAAAATCCAGAACAGAAGATGAACTTTTTCTCTGTTTCGGAGAAAATCAGAACAGAAGTGTAACTTTTTCTCTTTTTTGGGAAAAATCAGAATCGAATTTGGACTTTTTTCTTTTGTTTAGAAAAATTCAGAACAGAAGTTGAACTTATTTCTCTTCTTTGGGGAAAATTCAGAACTGAATTGTAACTTTTCTTTCTTCTTTGGGAAAATTCAGGACAGAAGTTGAACTTTTTTCTTTTCTTTGGGAAAATTCAAAACAAAGCTTTAACTTTTTTCTCTGCTTTGGAAAAAATTAGGACAGAACTTGAACTTTTTTTCAGTGTTTTTGGAGAAATTAGAACAGAAGTGTAGCTTTTTTCACTTTATGGAAAAATTCAGAACAGAATTTGAAATTTTTTCTCTTCTTTAGAAAATGTTCAGAACAGAAATGTAAATTTTTTCTCATATTTGGAAAAACTCAGAACTGAATTTGAACCTTTTTCTTTTCTTTAGAAAAAATTCAGAACAGAAGTTGAACTTTTTTCCCTTCTTTGAAAAGAAACAGAACTGAATCGTAGCTTTTTTCTTCTTTGGAAAAATTCAGAACAGAAGTTGAACTTTTTTCTCTTCTTTGTGAAAATTCAAAACGGAAGTGTAACTTTTTTCTCTTCTTTAGGAAAATATTATGTGTCTGAGTATTGAAAAATTCCCACCCACTAGCCTCTGAAACTTAATAAATTCCCACTTCATATCTCTCTAACTTTAAAAAGGATCCGATTCATCTCTCTCAAACTTTGGTAAAAACCATATCCACCTATTTTATCCTCTAGCACACCACCTGTGAGTCTGGCAGTAGAGTCTTTGCCGGAAAATTCCCATTCTTGCATCTCTGACTTTTTAACAAACATTCTAAATGATAGAGTTACTAGTGTACCCTAAAAATATTGGAAACATAACACAGTAATTCAATGAAATATTATTATTGAAATAACGGTGTGTACAATCCTACATGCTATTAATATCATCATAACAAATTTGAATGTTTCAAATCCAAACCAAAAAATAATCGATCATCTTTTTTTTACACTTATTTCATTTCGGGGTCAGACACGACTTTTAACATTGTTTCACCTACAAGCTCATCACACATTTCATCATTGCTATTACTCGGTTCAATGACGGTATCTGTTGGTAAACTACCAATGATAGCATTAAGGTTCACCGATGCTTTGTGTTTTGTTGAATTGGGTTTAATTTCCTTGGTGATATTATCTGTCAATGCCCTTTTTATTTTGTCGTTACTACACTACCTTATTACTTTTACAAAGATAACAGTTCCAGCACGTGGACAGGATATGGTTTATGATATTGGTAGAAGAGTACGCTTTTCTCGTTTTTACCTTCTGTTGAATGGCAAAACCCAAAAGATGGAAATAGGGTTTATCAAAGGGTAAAAGGTGAGCACTAGCAAAAAGTTGCCTTTCGTCATCAACTATTATTTTTTGCTTGCATTCTCTTTGAGTGGTATCATTTCTGGAGATCTCACGCATTTCCTTTCAGTGGTATCATTTCTGGAGATCTCACTCTCGCATATCCACCTTCATAAGAATTGATTTTTCTCAATTTTTCTAAGAAATTTAATCTCTCATTGTCATGACAATGCATGCATACATTTCCAATGGTGTCAACACTGTTACTTGTCTCGTAGTTCAAATATTTACATTTGTCAGCATTCAATGCTACAATAACACTATCATGTATACACACTTTCTTGAATGATTTCATCTTCACTTTTTGTAAATATGATGCAAGTGCTTATCCTTCCAGTGCGCAATTAATATCAATGAAAAAAACATATCATAAACCATCTACTGTCGATGACTAGACACAGAGTACCACTGGGGCGGCCACATAAAAAAAATCCAAAAACTATGTTTACCAAATATTACATGTCAGTTTAAGACATAAAAAAAGTTGAAAAAGCTCAGAAGAAAATACTAACTTCAAAAAAAATTTAAGCTAAAAAAATTAAAGAATTTCTAAGTTAAAAAAATGTCACTACATATATTATTTTCCTGACAGAAAAGGTCACGACTAACGCATGTATATTAGTTTCATTTCATATTTTGAAAATACCTTCAGTGAATTTTTTTATGTAAGTATTTGTAATGTCGTTTTAAGTCATAAAAAAAGTTTTAAAAATATATGTTCAAAACAATGTACAGAATAAAAACTGAGATTCCCCTAAAGGGCTAGGTTCTTAGGCCACCCGAAGGCAGTTTGTATGCTTTTTTTAGTTTTGATATTGCTCTTTATTCCCCCCTGAGGGTTCAGGTTAAAAATTAGTCCATGGATTGAATTCAAAAGTTCAAGAATGGCTAGTAGGGAGGAGTGTTTTTTAAACTAAGGATGATATATGATATACAAACACATGAAATTCAATGGCATAGCAACAGCATGAAACCTATTGCTTAGACTGTATTTCTAAGAACTTAGAAATACCATTGACGTGTTAGTTCAGGTGACTTGCACATCGTTCTTCTACCATAGTAAATCTCAGGTTTCACGTTCGATTCCTACACCAGACAAATAATTCATAAATTCAAAATATACCATCGATGACTTTAGTTAGGTAGATAGCAGCACTGGGGGAATCACCGTTAAACCTTCTTCTTGATCTTCAGTAACTAAGCAAAAATATTATTGTCTGTGGGTGTGGTCGGAAATATTAGTAAGATACTACATATTTCATTCAATTGTTAATTCATAAGGTGATATGTGAAAGTTTTTGTCAATGTATTTCCAAGAACAATTAATCAACATCGACTTGCTACTTCAGTTGACTAGCACGTTATTGCTTCATCCTTAGGAGTCCCCAGTGAAAATTCTACACCAGTTACATATTTCTGAAATCATTGGAAACTGCTTAGCCATTATCTTAAATCATTACACAATCTCTTTCGCAATAGCATCAAGAAAGGTAAAACTGCCTTGCCCGGGTTTGTTCATAGTTCATTGTTCCTCGAGAGCGCCTTAGGAAATCACCATTACGGGTTTGTTCAGATTTGATTGGTCTTCCAGTATACCAATAGCATCACTTTTCCGGGTTTGTTCAGAGTTCATTGTTCCTCAAGATCGCCTTACGAAATCATCGTTTCTTCACGGTTTGTTCACGCAAGGTCAGAGAAATAAATTATGTAAGAGTTTATTGCTCCTCCAAGTATCTTATACAATAACCTACAAGTAACTCGAGGCTAGAAAACCCGATTGCGCAATTAACATGGTGAGCAAAAAAAACAAAGATAGAACCGCCTTGTCCGTGTTTGTTCAGATTTCATTGGTCTTCCAGTATACCATTAGAATTGCCTTGTCTGTGTTTGTTCAGAGATCATTTTTCCTCAAGAGCACCTAAGGGAATCATCATTAGCGGGTTTGTTCACTCAAGGTAAGAGAAATCAGTTACGCAACAGTTTATTACTCCTTTAAGTGCCCCAGGAAATAACCTACAAGTAACTCAAGGGTATAGAAATCGATTGCGCAATTAAAATGACGAGCAAAAAAAAGACCGCAACCAATCGGAAGCATTTACAGTCGCACAACTAGTTAATCAACATGAAGTTGTTACGCAATCGCGCAATTAACAGTTAATTGACTCCAATAATTACAGCCAATTTTTTTCCTATGGCTAGGGGGGAGTTATAAAACGGTCTGAATTCATTGCGGGGAGGAGTCATAAAACTCTCAGTATCTATTGCAAGCAAAGGAAGCTTGAAAATTGCTACGTAACTTAGCTATAACCCATACTCTGATTTCATTTATCCTCCAAGTGCCTTAGGGAATGACTTACAAGTTAGTTAAGGCGAGTGAAATTGAGTGTGCAAGAGTTCATTGCTCTTCCAAGTGCCCTAGGGGGTGACCTTGACGAGTAAGGGGCTACTTACTTTCGATGAAAGGGGTATAGCTACACCCAAATGCAGACGACACCTACTCCTAAGACCTTTCTTAAGTCACGAAGACACTTCCAGGTAACTATCAGGATTAAGATCGAAAGCTATAAAGTCATTGATCGCGTCAACTTTAAGACCCTATTCCGGGAAATTTATGCAGTTAAGTCAGTATCGCCGAGTGTATGGTAAGTTTACCACTTAATTGTGACATTATCACCAACTTTAACCATGGTGAAAAGAATTTTCAGCAAACTAAAACTGGTGTTGACACGATGATTGTTTCGATCACCTCCTCATGATGTGCTCTGAGACTGCCGAACCAAGACGTTTGATTTTTTAGCTGAAGTTTTAATTGAAATTGTCAATTTTTCACTTCTGATTTCTGTCTGTATGTAAATCATATTATCGTTTTTTTTCTTGTATTACTCCTTTTTCCACTAGATCACCAACTAATTGTAGGCAAGCTTTTTACGAGAAACTAAACAAAGGAGATATTCTTCTTCAATCTATACCATTGTTTGGACTGAACTGTCCTCTTATGTTTTCTGTTCGAAACGGAAATTATGCTAGTTATTGATAAAGAACAGTCTGTAAAAATTACCAGCAGTTGGTGAAATCCTCTCCCCTCCCGAAGTATTTTGAGTAGTAACACCCCTGGATGGAATAAAACATTTCAGGATTCTTTCTGTTTTATTTTGAAAAATTAAAATCTATTTTTATATAGTTTTAAATGTTGAAAAATAAGCTAACAAATAGAAATCAATATTAGAATGAATCAGAGCAAAGTAGCTTGTACGTGAGTCAGTAAGTGGCGAATAATGTTTCAGACTTCGTAGCGAAGCATCGCTCTTTGAATTAATAAGACATTGTTTCAGAGCATGTGGTTTGAAGTAAAAATTTTTACTAGTCTGAGTGATTTCACAGTGTCTTCCCAGGAAATTGGAAGAAATGCTCCTGAAAAATTATTTTGATTTATGGAAGGACATGAATTTGACTTTATACAGTAAACTACAGAATTAATTAGAAGCGAATTAAGAGTAATAAAGTTTGACGAGCACTAGTCAGGAATTTGGCGTTGCAGATTACTAAATTAATTTTAGATAAATTCTAAGCAATAAAATTTAATGAGCACCAGACAAGAATATTATATAGGCAGGATGAATTTTCCGAACAAGCTCCTCGTCATTTTCTAAGAGAGGGAAGCTACTCTATCATCTGTGAAATCCATATTAAGACAGGGGAATTGTAAGGTCGGGTGAAAATAATTAATATAAAATTATAAAAGGCAGAGGACCTAGGACAGAACCTTGAGGTACTCCTACCTTTGAGGACTGGGGACGATCCTGAGGACTTCCTATCTGAGGATAGGAAGTTATCTCCATCTTCTTTTTTTTATATATAGATAAGATTTAACCAGGTCAATGTAGGTCCGTGCAAACCAAAGTGATCCAGTCTAATAACGAGATGCTGGTATTGCATCAAATCTTATTTTTTGAGATATGACCAAATTGTCACTGAGATTTCATCTTTATTTTGATACTCATAAACTTGTGGGATAATAGAAAATATAGCGTGCTCAGTGTTTTAGCCAGATCTGAAATCAGGTTGCGAATTAGGAGAAAAACGATGCACGAGTCTGATCATTTTTTAAAATCCTTTATAAATTGCTTCTTCGAATATCTTATGAAACACTGATAAAACAGAAAATGACCAGTAACTAGGTCTCTTAGGAGAATCACCTTGAGGAAATAGAATCGTCCTTGCTTCTTTTAAAGCGGAGGTGGTTCCAATGTTGACATGAACCCTTGCCAATGGGAGATTGCCAATTGTTTAGAGAAGGGTTTCATAGGGGAAAATGGGAGAGAGGTGAAATCTTATGAATATGCAATTGGCTCAAAACTTCCAGGTATCATTCTATCTTCAAAGAAGAACACGTATTTTCTTGGGAGAGGGGCCAAAAAAGAGCCAAAACCTTTTGCCCCTGATCAGCTTGAAACTTACAGCTGTAAGTCCCTGGGCTAAAAGTGATCTAATGTACAAAAATCGTCTGGGGGAGGGACGGGCAACCTATCATAAAGGCATGGAAAAGCCCCAAGAAGTTTTTTTTTTATCTGATTGGCTCAAATTATATGTCCTTAAGTCCTTGGGCTAAAGGGGGCCAAATACAGAAGTAGGAAAATGTGTTCCCCGAAAATGGGACCCAAAACAGGGCCAATAAACTTTTCTTATGAACGGGCTAAAACTTAGAATTTGCTCGTCCCTGGGTCATGGGGATCCTAATTCAGAATAGTGATTTTATTGTAGGGGCATAGATCCCTCAAAATTGGGGCCGGTTTGTTCCGACGAGCTCTAAGCTTACAAGCTTAATTTCTTGGGCCATGGATACCGCAATTCGCAAGAAATAATTAAAAAGGGAAATTCGGTTCTTCTAATAACGGGGCCTTAAAAACGGTAAAATTGATTTACCTAGTTGGGACACGCGGTCTCCAAACGTTAGGCTCGAAAATAGTCCAAAAAGCTTGTTTTTCCGATTGGCCTGCAACTCTTAAGAATAATTTTCTGAGACAAGGAGACCAAGCCTTTTTGGAGAAGGAAAAGAGTTTTAGTAGGAATGGAAAGGCCTTCAAAAATATGTCGCCCTAATAAGTTTCAAAATTACGGCCGTAAATCCTTTAGCGAAGGAGATACCAGTATAATAGAAAAATAGTTTAGGGACGTAGTTTTCCAAAAATGGAACCTAAAAATCCCCAAAAATGATGTAACAGGGAAAAGAGAGAGCTAAAAAAAAAACAGACTAGTTTATACATATTAAAAGGGAAAAGAGAGAGCTAAAAAAAAAACAGACTAGTTTATACATATTAACATACACATAAAAACGTGAAAAATCACTCAAACACTATACAAACAAAATAACGAAAGAAACTCACATATGATGAAATATAATTGTTGTTTTAACACTAATTCAATATGATAATTCTAGCACGAACACAAGACAGGGTGACTGCCATGTACTGTTCCAAGTCGTAGAGTTTCCTTGTGACATGAGATTGCATAAAAATAAAGTAATATTTTTATTTAAAGATCTTACGCATAACCTAAATCAAATTACCTTGTCCTCCGAATTTCCTAAAACTTAAACCCGTCAGTAGCTGGGACAAGAGGACCCTCGGGGAGAAACAAAACTCAGGTTGGAGATACAGACTTAGCCTAAGATTTTATTTACTTATTTATTATTTTTTTTTTTTGGGGGGGGGGGGGGTTGAAACTTGCATTGGAAGGTACTTGAGTCAAGAGGAGCCCAATTCATAAAAAAAGACAAAGTATTTTTTTGTAGTATGAGGGGCCCAACTCACAAAAAAAATTGGCTGACCCGAAAATGAGGCCTTAAAAAGGAGTCCAGTAAATTTTTCTGAGCGGCCTGAACCTAAAACTGCAAGTCCATGGCCAAGTGAACCCTAATCTACAAGAATCTATTCAAGATATTGCACTTTATTTTACAATTTCATTATATTATATTACACTGCTATATTATTTAACTTTAGTTCGTTTTTTATCTAATTTTTATCTCAACTTTTCCTGAAAAACTTGTCTTTTGGCAAGTCTTGTCTTTTCTTTAATTAAACTGCATTTTAATTTGCGACATCTAAGTTACAAATATTAACATGAAAGTTAGTAATTGCTTATGCTAATTACTTTTTTGAATTTAGAATTTATACCTTGGGTAGAAGATTACCTTTCTTACAATATCTAATGACAACATTAGTGAACAACAGGGTTGCCACCAGCTCAAAAATAAAATCCCGATTTTTCTTCTAAAAAAATCCCGGAAAATTCCGGAACACGGTTTTTAGACTATACGACATAGGGCTGCACAGCGATGACGTAAAAATCAAAACGCGTAATTCGAAGTACGGTGAAACGTTGTTTCTAGTTGTAAATAACAACTGATATTCCTAGTATTATTTCTGTGAAAACGTTCTGGTGGATTAGTAGGAACTACGACAAATTTTTAGGCCAAAGCAATTCACCAAAGTTCCGAGAAAACGTGTCGACACATCCGCGTTTCATCGTTATTTGAATGTCCCGCCCGAGAATTGACGTCAGGCTTCGCAGCCATATAGCACGTCCAGACTATCCAATTTCTGGAAAATTGGACAGAAATCTGAAAAAAGGAATAGTCGTCCAGACTAGGTGGTTTTTTCAAAAACTTAGTGTTTTTTCAGAAGATAGCTGTACAAATTTATCGGCGCTATCCCCACCAAATCTGTTTTTCTGAGCCAAAACCTATGGAAAACAAATTTAGAGCCTCAGTTAGACAATTTACCTTTTTTCTATTCAAAACCATCTTAGGCAACAATTTTTATTTATCACTTATCGTGTCTAATCGTCTCCTTCTTCTGGCATTTTTTCCGAAAAAGTTGTCCACACTACCACTTCCGTCCCATTTTTCCATTTTCTGACCTTCCGATTCTTCCTGCCCAGAAAAGGCACAATGGGACAGGAGACCTGTCTACATTCCAAGATTTCCGTCCCATTTTTCCAGAAAATGGATAGTCTGGACGCGTTAGTATTCAATATGGCTTGGCAAGCGGTAAAAGTTTCCTTTTATCACGTCTTCACACGTCCCTTTCCCTTTTACTATACCTGCTTTTCTGTTTAGCAAAAGTCTCGCCAATCAAGAAGCGGACAGCGGAACTATCGTTCGTCTTACAAAAGAATCCTTTTGACATAAGCATCCTTTTGAACAGAATAAATATAATGCCGTACGCTTTTTAATTACCTTTTCAGAGATTAAATTTGCCCGAGGCATTACACGGGGCAAAATTAACTACAATGACAAGAAAAGAAAATCCTCGCTGTTTTTTTTATGAATTCGTCGCTCGTCGTTACATTGGAGTCAAATTTTCAAAAGTCAAATCCCAAACGAAAAAGACGTTGCCTCAGTGCACAAGCGCAAATCCAGAGGGAACAGACAAAAACAGAGAATATTCGTGATATCTTGCAGAAAAAAATAGTAGACTATCAGCAAAAATTGTTGAAAATCTCTTTTTAATGAAAAAATCCTGTTTTTCTTAGCAAAACTTCCGGTTTTTAGCAAAAAATCCCGGTTTTCTTACAAAAAATCCCGAAAATCTCGGACACAAAAAAAAATCCAGGACTAAAAAAAAAATCACGGAAAACCGGGATCAATCCCGGACGGTGGCAACCCTGGTGAACAACTGCATTTTAAATAGTGACATCTAATTTTCAAATCTAGTATTAACAGCTTTTATTGGTAGCTGCCTGCATAAGGTTATTTCTGACTTGTGAATAAAGAAACTCCACGGCCACTGACATGGCTTTGTGAAGTCCAGGGTTTTGGGAATTTTAAATTCAGAAATTAGTAAATTTTTAAATTTGGCATAGAAATTTTCTTTTTTTTTAACTTCAATGGACCAACTGGTTGCACTGGAATTAAAAAAAAGTCGGTATTGAAGGAGAAGAGCCCTAAACTTCAGATTCAGGAACCGGCTCGCTTTTCCGCCAAAGTCAAGTTCTTTGTCTCTTTCAAAGCCTTTGCTTTTTCCTTAGGGCAACGTCCATAAAATAAATCCATATAAAAGGTAATAGAACACACTCCTGCTTTAACTACAATCTTCCACCGAGGTAGCTACTACCCTTATTTCCCGCTTTAGCTTTTCAAAATATTTTCTTGCACATTCCTAATCACTTTACCTGCTGTACCTGGATATATGTTAATTAATAAAAGAGTAGTTTCAAAACCCTCTAAAACTCAGTAAAAGAGCATCAATAAATATTGGGTTTATTAACTCCCTGAATGTAGAAATCCATTCCTTTAATAGCCCTGAAATAAAGCTTAATTGTCCTTTCTATTTATTTTTTATACTCTCAGTGCCATGTTCGGCTGAAATGCAAGGAAGGACTCATTTGGCTAAAAACTTTTACTCCTTTGCTGATAAATGCTAAAAGTTTTTGTAAACTTTTTTTTTACTTTTGAAGAGCTTCTAGCACCTATAAATTACATGTCTTTAGATCAAAATAGAAAGCTTACCATTGAAATTGTTATATTGATGCTGCTGTGAACTTCACCAGCTGTAAAAACTTGATGGGACTGATATGCTTTTTTATTATATATCGGTTTATGGCTGAGCACTTTCTTTTCTTTGAGAGCTGAGTGAAAGTTAACTTGGATGACCGTTATATCAATAACTAAAATGCTAGTGAAAATTGAGTCTGCCATTATGTGGTACGTTTTATGGCTGTCAAAGGCACTTTTTGATAAAGAAGCAATGATTGGCTTAATAAAGGTAATAATTGGCCTTGAACTAATAAAGGTAATGATTGGCCTTGAACTAATAAAGGTAATGATTAGCCTTGAACAAAGCAAGAAGCTATCCAATGAAGTTGTCAAAGTTACAAAAAAAAGAAAGAAAGAAAAAAAGAAACAAAATTAACACTCAAGCAATTTCCTTTGGCATCGTTTCAGGTTAAAGCTTCCACGACTCTAAGTACACGATGGCACGGGTATACCAATCTTTTAGTTTTACGAAATGGGATACATCCAACTAATATATTTCTCGGTATTTTTTTAACGATGGTTTAGCTTTCTAACATTAGGAAGAAAGAGGCGTTTTAGTTTTGCTAATATGTCGTAACACTGTAGTAGTTACAACATACAACAAGTAATACTATAAATGAATAAATAGATCTTAAAGCGAGTAATGCTTGGATTGAATATGAAAATCAAGCTTAAAATGAAAACAAATATTTTGCTATTAAAGTATAAATGAAACTTAAAACGAACAGAAATTAAATAAAAAATCAATGCGAACAAACATACAATATATATATTAATGTAAATGAATAAATAAATCTTAAAACGAGTGAAACTTAAATTGAATATGCAAATCAAGTTTGAATCGAATAAAAATAACTACAAACAAGAGTTTGGGTATCGCCTCACTGCAGAAGCTTAAAACCTACTGCGTCATTGGCGCTTTACTCAAAACGAATTATATTACAAATGTTTTCTTTTGTACTTAATATTGAAAATAAATATTAAAATTATAGTAAAATTTTGAACTGATGAGCTTTTAGCAATTAATATCATTCTGTATCAAATATTCAGTTTAATTTATTAGTTTTTTTTCAAGATTAGTCAAGACAAATATAGTTTCACTACAAACAAAATTTGGATACTGCCCCCTTCTTTAACTGTAAAAACCTAAAGCCTTCTGCGTCATTGGTGCTTCACTGAAAACAAATTACTTGTATATTACAAATTTATTATTTTCCAGTTCTTACAGCATTGAAAATGAAAATAAAATTACAGTGAAAAAAAAATCTTTAACTGATGGATCTTTCAACAATTAATATCATTATATATCTAATATTCAATTTGATTTTGTTTATACTTTCCAAGACTGTTCAAGACTCATATAGTTTTGCCATTTTTTTTAACTCCGCCATTTTTTCTAACTAATCGTGTTGGTTTGTTATGAAAACATTCTATGGCCTCTAGGCATTTCTATTTCAGCGGAAAACTGCACCTCAAACTTTGTGGAACATGCATTTTCTTGCATGAAACACCAAAATATAATAAAATGTCAAGTTTCGGAGTATTCCACCACTCGCAAGCAAGTGCCATTGGTATTTTTGAATCCGCATGGTCAATTTAGGGGGTAGAGGGTAGGCTAATTCTCGTAGCAGCCCCATTCCGTCGTGGTATGATTCACACTGTCAACACCTGGCGTCCGGACTATCATATAATCTACCAAGCATACAACTACCCCAAATCAGTATTAATAAATAAATGAAACCCAAAACGAACAAAAATTAAAATAAATATTAGAGTCAAACTCAAAACGAGCATAAATAATATGAGTAGGGTTCAAAACCCCTATGCTTTCTAAAAGCCAGAATATAATTTGTACTTTACTGAAAAAAATTCAAATGAGTTTACTGAAAAAAATGTGCATTGTCAATTTAATATACATATGCTGATATTTAATTCCTAAAATCTTAATTAATGAAAGAATTGTTTTCAGTAAAGCGCCAATGACGCAGTAGGTTTGAGGCTTCTGCAGTGAGGCGATACCCAAACTCTTGTTTGTAGTTATTTTTATTCGATTCAAACTTGATTTGCATATTCAATTTCAGTTTCACTCGTTTTAAGATTTATTTATTCATTTACATTAATATACATTGTATGTTTGTTCGCATTGATTGTTTATTTAATTTCTGTTCGTTTTAAGTTTCATTTATACTTTAATAGTAAAATATTTGTTTTCGTTTTAAGCTTGATTTTCATATTCAATCTAAGCATTACTCGCTTTAAGATCTATTTATTCATTTATATTATTACTTGTTGTATGTTTTTTTGCTATGACTGTTTATTTAATTTCTGTTCGTTTTGGGTTTCATTTATTCTTTAATAGTAATTTCTGGTCGTTTTGAGTTTGAATTTTAAAAGGTATTTGTATCTCCTGAGCTTAAGTTTAAAATGGCCTTTACTTTCCTTTGAAAAACTTATTTTTCGGAAAGTTTTTTTTAATTAATTTTTGTTCGTTTTTGATTGCAAAAAGTTTCAAGTTTTTGTGGCATGGGAGGGGTGCTTACTGTCCGATTATTCTTGACTTTAAAAAACGGATCTAGAACTTTCAATTTAAATCGAATGAGGCTTTTTTCAAAGTCTATACGATTACCTCTTTGATAAAAACCTTATGTATGAACAATAGACAGCTTGCATAACTTGTGGACAGCGATTGACACCAATGAATGGGTTGAAAAAATAGCTCCAATAAGGGGGTTTATACCATTTCACTTGCTGACACAAAGGGATCACGACTGTTTGGAATTGACCTTAATAGGATTTTGTGTGCCAAAGCAATTTTACATCTATCTCAGAGTATGTATTTTAACCTTATGATTGGATAATTAGTAGAGATGCCTCAGGAGGTCCCACTGGGGCACCAAATATGGGCATAGAGTCCCTAGAGAGAACATGTGGTTAATGGGGTCAATGACCTAAATTTCCAAAGGTGTTGATGTTGTTGTTGTTGTAATTGCATGCTCGAGGCGAATGTTATGCCATCCAGGAGTTTGGAACACCTGTGCTGTCGACCTCAATTCCCCTATCGTGAATCAATAATTCCCCTTAGAAACAACAAATTAATTCCCCTTTCTTGACAGATCAATCAACCAATGACATCATCTGTCAGACTTTAAAAATTTTCGCCTAGAAACGATTCTCCAGGAATAGGTCCAAGTCATTAATGTCTTTGCCTAGGAAACAACTCTACTGGTCGAACTCCAAAAGATATTAATAACCAAACGCCATGGAAACAATTCTCAAAGAAACATCTTAGCGATGAATTGTTTTAACGTGGGAATCAGGTTTCTTAGTAATTTGAAATGTGTCAGCGCAGAGATGCCAAAAACAAAAGGAACACACTGAAATTACGTTTAGGGATTATTTGGGTGAAACCGTTTTAGACAGGTTGTGGAATTATTTCGGCGAAATAGTTAGAGACATTTTAAAAGGTGATTTAAAAGATGATTTTAGAAGAGGATTTGAGGGTGAAACTATGTGGTCGTTATAATACACAAGTTCCATTTGAACAGTGTTGTGAGGTCCCCTACCACAACCCCAAAGGGTTCCGATCCCCCCACCCCAACCCCGAAGGAAGCCACCGGTCCTCAAAGGTTCTCCGGATTCCCAAAGGGCCCCCGGCGCCCCAAAGGCTCCTGAGCCCCCATTTTAATACTTTTTTAAGGCTTTATTATATCTTTTCAGAACAAATTATTATTTTAGGGAATTATTTCGGTGAAACAGTTAGAGACATTTTAAAAGATGATTTTTGAAGAGATTTTAGAAGAGGATTTGAGGGTGAAACTCTGTGGTCGTTATAATACACAAGTTCCATTTGAACAGTGTCGTGAGGTCCTCTACCCCAACCCCAAAGAGTTCCGATCCCCCACCCTAACCCCGAAGGAAGCGCCCGGTCCTCAAAGGTCCCCCCAAGCTCCCAAAGGACCACCCGGCCCTCAAGGGTCCCACAGACCCTCAAAGGCTCTCCACGAGTCCCGTCTTTCGTTGATGTGTGTTGTCTGAAACTTATGATTTGGGATATGTAAATTACTATTTCGGACTTTTCTGAGCTAGATTTCTTAGTCTTTCGTTGGTATGTGTTGTCTGAAACCTATGATTTGGGATGGATGGATTGCAATTTTTGACTTTTCTGAGCTGGATTTCTGAGCCGTCCATAGGTGTGTGTTGTCTGAAACTTATGATTTGGGATGGTTAATTTGCTATTTCCGGCTTTTATTAGCTAGGTTTCTCAGCCTTTCATAGGTGTGTGTTGTCAGAAAATTATGATTTGGGATGTATAGTTTGCTATTTGGACTTTTCAGAGCTAGGATTCTTAGTCCCTCATAGGTGGTTGTTGTCTGAAACCTATAGTTTGGGATGAGTAGTTTGCTATTTCAGGCTTTTATGAGTAGGTTTCTTAGCCTTTCGTAGGTGTGTGTTGACTGAAACTTATGATTTGGGATATGTAAATTACTATTTCGGGCTTTTCTGAGTTGGATTTCTTAGTCTTTCATAGGTATGTGTTGTCGGAAACCTATGATTTGGGATGTGTGGGTTGCTATTTTTTGACTTTTCCGAGCTGGATTTCTTAGCCGTTCATAGGTGAGTGTTGTCTGAAACTTATGATTTGGGGTGGTTAATTTGCTATTTCCGGCTTTTATTAGCTAGGTTTCTTAGCCTTTCATAGGTGTGTGTTGTCAGAAAATTATGATTTGGGATGTGTAGTTTGCTATTTGGACTTTTCAGAGCTAGGATTCTTAGTCCATCATAGGTGTTTGTTGTCTGAAACCAATAGTTTGGGATGAGTAGTTTGCTATTTCAGGCTTTTATGAGCTAGGTTTCTTAGTCTTTCATAGGTATGTGTTGTCTGAAACCTATGATTTGGGATATGTAAATTACTATTTCGGGCTTTTCTAAGCTAGATTTTTTAGTCTTTCGTTGGTGTGTGTTGTCTGAAACCTATGATTTGGGGTGTGTGGGTTGCTATTTTTGACTTTTCTGAGCTGGATTTCTTAGCCTTTCATAGGTGTTTGTTGTCTGAAACCTATAGTTTGGGATGAGTAGCTTGCTATTTTTGACTTTTCTGAGCTAGGTTTCTTAGCCATTCATAGGTATGTGCTGTCAGAAAATTATGATTTGGGATGTGTAGTTTGCTTTTTGGACTTTTCAGAGCTATGATTCTTAGTCTCTCATAGGCGTTTGTTGTCTGAAACTTCTAGTTTGGGATGAATAGTTTGCTATTTCAGGCTTTTCTGAGCTAAGGTTTCCTAGTATTTCGTAGGTGAATGTTGTCTGAAACTTATGATTTGGGATATGTAAATTACTATTTCGGGCTTTTCTAAGCTAGATTTCCTAGTCTTTCGTTGGTGTGTGTTGTCTGAAACCTATGATTTGGGATGGGTGGATTGCTATTTTTGACTTTTCTGAGCTGGATTTCTTAGCCTTTCATAGGTGTGTGCTGTCTGAAACCTATGATTTGGGATGGTTAATTTGCTATTTATGAATTTTCTGAGCTAGGTTTCTTAGCCTTTCATTTGTGTGTGCTGTCAGAAAATTATGATTTGGGATTTGTAGTTTGTTTTTTCGACTTTTCAGAGCTAGGATTCTTAGTCCCTCATAGGTGTTTGTTGTCTGAAACCTATAGTTTGGGATGAGTAGTTTGCTATTTCAGGCTTTTCATAGCCAGATTTCTTAGTATTTCGTAGGTGTGTGTTGTCTGAAACCTATGATTTGGATTGTGTGGGTTGCTATTTTTTGACTTTTCATAGCCAGATTTCTTAGTCTTTCGTAGGTGTGTGTTGTCTGAAACCTATGATTTGGATTGTGTGGATTGCTATTTTTTTACTTTTCTGAGCTGGATTTCTTAGCCTTTCGTAGGGATGTGTTGACTGAAACCTATGATTTGGGATGAGTGGTTTGCTTTTTGGACTTTTCAGAGCTGGATTTCTTAGCCGTTCATAGGTGAGTGTTGTCTGAAACCTATGATTTGGGATGGTTAATTTGCTATTTTTGACTTTTCTGAGCTAGGTTTCTTAGCCGTTCATAGGTGTGTGTTGTCAGAAAATTATGATTTGGGATGTGTAGTTTGCTATTTCAGGCTTTTCTGAGCTAAGGTTTCTTAGTATTTCGTAGGTGAATGTTGTCTGAAACCAATAGTTTGGGATGAGTAGTTTGCTATTTCAGGCTTTTATGAGCTAGGTTTCTTAGCCTTTCGTAGGTGTGTGTTGACTGAAACTTATGATTTGGGATATGTATTTTGCTATTTCCGACTTTTCATAACCAGATTTCTTAGTCTTTCGTAGGTGTGTGGTGTCTGAAACCTATGATTTGGGATGTGTGGGTTGCTATTTCTTGACTTTTCTGAGCTGGATTTCTTCGCCTTTCGTAGGTGTGTGTTGACTGAAACCTATGATTTGGGATGGTTAATTTGCTGTTTTTGACTTTTCTGAGCTAGATTTCTTAGCCTTTCATAGGTGTGTGCTTTCAGAAAATTATGATTTGGGAGGTGTAGTTTGCTTTTTGGACTTTTCAGAGCTAGGATTCTTAGTCACTCATAGGTGTTTGTTGTCTGAAACTTCGAGTTTGGGATGAGTAGTTGGCTATTTCAGACTTTTCTGAGCTAAGGTTTCTTAGTATTTCGTAGGTGAATGTTGTCTGAAACTTATGATTTGGGATATGTAAATTACTATTTCGGGCTTTTCTGAGTTGGATTTCTTAGTCTTTCATAGGTGTGTGCTTTCAGAAAATTATGATTTGGGAGGTGTAGTTTGCTATTTCAGGCTTTTATGAGCTAGGTTTCTTAGCCTTGCGTAGGTGTGTGTTGACTGAAACTTATGATTTGGGATATGTAAATTACTATTTCGGGCTTTTCTAAGCTAGATTTCTTAGTATTTCGTTGGTGTGTGTTGACTGAAACCTATGATTTGGGATGTGTGGGTTGCTATTTTTGACTTTTCTGAGCTGGATTTATTAGCCTTTCATAGGTATGTGTTGACTGAAACCTATGATTGGGATGAGTGGTTTGCTATTTTTGACTTTTCTGAGCTAGATTTCTTAGCCTTTCATAGGTATGTGTTGTCAGAAAATTAAGATTTGGGATGTGTAGTTTGCTTTTTGGACTTTTCAGAGCTATGATTCTTAGTCTCTCATAGGCGTTTGTTGTCTGAAACTTCTAGTTTGGGATGAATAGTTTGCTATTTCAGGATTTTCTGAGCTAAGGTTTCATAGTATTTCGTAGGTGAATGTTGTCTGAAACTTATGATTTGGGATATGTAAATTACTATTTCGGGCTTTTCTAAGCTAGAAAAGCCCGTAGGTTTCTTAGCCTTTCATAGGTGTGTGTTGTCAGAAAATTATGATTTGGGATGTGTAGTTTGCTATTTGGACTTTTCAGAGCTAGGATTCTTAGTCCATCATAGGTGTTTGTTGTCTGAAACCAATAGTTTGGGATGAGTAGTTTGCTATTTCAGGCTTTTCTGAGCTAGGTTTCTTAGCCTTTCATTGGTGTGTGCTTTCAGAAAATTATGATTTGGGATATGTAAATTACTATTTCGGGCTTTTCTGAGTTGGATTTCTTAGTCTTTCATAGGTAATTGTTGTCTGAAACCTATGATTTGGGATGTGTGGGTTGCTATTTTTTGACTTTTCCGAGCTGGATTTCTTAGCCGTTAATAGGTGAGTGTTGTCTGAAACTTATGATTTGGGATGGTTAATTTGCTATTTCCGGCTTTTATTAGATAGGTTTCTTAGCCTTTCATAGGTGTGTGTTGTCAGAAAATTATGATTTGGGATGTGTAGTTTGCTATTTGGACTTTTCAGAGCACTTAGCCTTTCATAGGTGTGTGTTGTCAGAAAATTATGATTTGGGATGTGTAGTTTGCTATTTGAACTTTTCAGAGCTAGGATTCTTAGTCCATCATAGGTGTTTGTTGTCTGAAACCAATAGTTTGGGATGAGTAGTTTGCTATTTCAGGCTTTTCTGAGCTAGATTTCTTAGTATTTCGTAGGTGTGTGTTGTCTGAAACTTATGATTTGAGGTGTGTAATTTGCTATTTCCGACATGATCAATTCTATTTCCCCAAAATAATATAAAAAGTTTCCACTTCAGTTCAGATTTTTCTCAAAGAGATGAAAAAAAGGAACTAGAAAAATTATGCCTTGAAAAAGATTTTGAACGTAAACGGTTGCCCTAAAGTAGCAACATCCACAAATATTGTTAATCTTTGAGAAAGATGTCATGGAGTGGAAGAGAGGGGGGGGGGGGGGGCTCGTCTAAACTAGATAAAAATTCTTCCTGGATTTACTCTTTTGTCTATATAGAGATTATCTTATATTTCCTGGAGCACCATAAGCAGAAGTAACTCGAGAACAGAATAATCAATGCTTCCGGTTTTCTCTACTCTTTTTCTCAATAGGAAATAACAAATCCAAGAGCGCAATGCTTTGTCTTCTAGTACATAATCAGAGGCAACGCTGTAGCGTTGCCTATAGTAAAGGCCATACGGCTCCAATGTTTTATTATTTATTTTTTATTTTTTATTATCCTTTTTTATTATCCATATTTATTTTTATTATCCTGCTCAGTGGCTTCCCATTGAACTTAAAGGGGGCCTATCTATTTATACCCGACTAAATTCATTGAATTATACAAGATTACCGTACTGATCAATTAATGAAAACATTCATCCCACTCCTAGACTTGCTCAGTCATTAGCGGGACTCATTATTAATGGACCAGAAAACACTTTCGTTTATTGTTAGAGGGTTCCTCGTCGCTTTTCAAATGTTACTTAATCGTCAGTAACTTCAGAACGTACAAACAGCAAAATCGCAACTTGATTTATATTTTGCTTGGAAGAAAAAAAAAATAAAGTTAATACATTGACAGCGCATTGTACATAATGCGTTTAATCTAAATATGTTACTACTACTAACAACTCACTGCAGCACCAAGTCGCCTGAGGCCAACACAGCTACGTACGTTCTTTCTCCATCCCAATCTATTCAAAGTTTCCCTCTTTATACCCTCCCAAGAACTTCCAATTCATAAATTTAAAGTTACCCATCAAAAGCTACGAGCCTGAGAAAATTTGCCGAATTTTCGAAAAATGAAGGAAGTGACCCAAAAATTCAAGCAATCTAAATTAAAGTCACAGCATCATATTTAGCATATCAGAGAATACCTCTGTAGAATTTTCAAGTTCCTATCTGCAAAAATGTGAAATTTTGTATCTTTTTTTTTACCAGAAGAAAGATAATGGTTGCGTGTTTATTACTATTTTTTTTGTTTACCTCAAGGGTGATTGTATCAAATCAATGGTCCTAGATTATCGGGAGAGGGCTCATTCGAACGGAAATCAAAAGTTCTACTGACTTTCTTAAGTGATAAAAATATTGGAGGGCCACTAACCCCCTCCCATGCCCTTTTCTCTCAACAGACATCTGATCAAAATTCTGAAATGTCTGTTTTGTGCAGCATAGTTCAGAGGTCCAATAACCATGCCTCTGAAGATGAATGAACCCCACTGTCCCTAGGGAAAAGGCTGAGAGTTAAGTAATTTGTCCCTTATTGACATATAGTATTTTTACTAAGAAGTATACGGAAATTATTTGGGAGAGAATTTTTTCGCGGGGGTGATGGGATTTTCCATGGGGAGAATTTTTCGTGGAGGGTTAATTTTCTAGGGAAATTTTTTAACGAAAATTTTACACGGGGAGGAGGAGAGAATGGCCTGGCATGACTTGAAAACGTTCAGAAATGAAATTAAAAAAAAAAGTTTTTACATCTTGAAGAAAGGAGCTACATTAAAACTTAAAATTAACAGAAGTTATTTTGAGTATGAAGGGCTGTCCCTTCCTCATCCCTCGCTCTTTATGGTAAAATTCTTAAGTTCTTAAAAATTCTTCTCATTCAATTTCAATGGTCTTTGTGGTTGACCGGTCCTTCTTGAAGAACTGTGACAAAAGCCTAATTTTAGCGTAAAGAGCGATGGTTGAGAAAGGGGCAACCAGAGACAGTTTTAGGGGAAGGACAGAGGGTGCACTTTCCTAGGAACCGACATTCTGGGGGTGCAGAATTTCAAATAAATAACCTAACTGTTATAATCATGTTATAATTTGGACAATTCATAGTTTTTTTTTATTAATTTAATAACCTTGAAAGAATGAGCTAAAGATTGTTTTTACTGGAAAATCTCGTTGATAATGTAAGACTTGCGAGTCCAGCCGGATCATTTAAGACAGAAACAGGGGATCCGCCACTGGACAGAAATGTAACAACGAAGGGCGGCCTCTCCATCCAGTTCCCTTGTATCTAGTGACGTATTTTTCCTATAGTTGGATATGGTTCTCATATTACTTAGTTTTCGTGTTGACAAAATCCCTCTCCCACTCAACAAATTTTTAAATGATAGGCTAGCTTAAGATAAATTCATTTTTCATCATCTCATTGGCTCAGGTAATTTCAGAAAATCGGTGGCACTACCCTCCTATTCTTTTTAATAATTTCGTATAAATGCTACATCCTTTTTTTATAAGAACATTTCTCTGGTCCTGGAGTTTCATCTCCTTTTATATAATATTTCTCTAAATAGTTTTAGACTCCTACAAAACTGTTCAAGGAAATCCTTGTGACAATAATTGTAAGGTGTTGTAGCACAGCCGTTCATAATCAAAACATTCGAGATAGGCGCGCTATGTATAGTTGTCATCCCTACTGTGCCGAATAGTGACGTCAAAGGAATTACTAGACGAGTACCTTCGTAATCTTTTCGATGAAATGAATTCAGACAGCGATTGCTCATAAATTGTTCTTTACGTGGAAAATTAAATTAAAAAAACAAGTTATTTTAACTGAAAGTAAGGAGCGACATTAAAACTTAAAACGAACAGAAATTATTCCGTATACGAAAGGGGTTGTCCCCTCCTCAACGCCTTGCTCTTTACGCTAAAGTTTTTTATTGTTTAAAAAAAATAGAGTTGTGAGAAAGTCAAACTTTAGCGTAAAGAGCAAGGCGTTGAGGAGGGGACAGCCCCTTTCATATACGGAATAATTTCTGTTCGTTTTAAGTTTTAATGTCGCTCCTTACTTTCAGTTAAAAAAACTTGTTTTTTTTATTTAATTTTTGAACGTTTTTAAATAAATGCAGGTTTTGATCTTGGCTCACAGTACATGAATAATTAAAACAAAATTTTCATATTAGTTTACTTTTATTTGGTTAAATGGTTTTCTCGAAATTTGTTTCATTTTATTTACGAACGTTTTTATTAGTAATAAATATGCGTAACTTACGAATTAACTTACGTAACGAACTTCTATATTCATATATTTTTAATACATATATTAGGGGGTTCGCCCCCTAGTCAATACCTTGCTCTTGAAGCGAAAGTTCAAATTTTGTTCCAATTCTTTAAAAATGGCCGCTTAATCACAAAGGCCGTTAATTAGAATAGATAGCTCTTATGAAAGTAATAAAAAATCTCTGGCTTAATGAGTGAGGTATTGACTAGGGGGTGAACCCAATCATATATGTAATATTTTCTGTTCGTTTAAAGTTTTGATGTTGCTGCTGTTGCAGTTGAAAAACTTGTTTTTTTATATTTAATTTCTGATCTTTTTTTAAATAATGCTGGGATGTCCGGCGTCCCCTTCATAGCAATGTCCCTTCCCCCATGAAAACTTCCTTCATGGAAAGATCCTCCTACATAACCCCCGACCCCAGGCACGTACGCAGGAATTTGTTTCGGGGGGGGGGCCCAATTTGTTTCAGGGGGAGGGGGCAAATCCTTCAAACCCATTATTCTGTGAGAAAAATCAGAAAATTATGGGGAAATGAAAAAAATCGTGAGATTTCGGGGGAGGGGGGGGGGGGGGGGGCGGGCCCGGATGCCCCCCCCCCTTGCGTACGTCCCTGCTCGAACCCCCCCCACTACCAGGAAAAATCTCCCCTGAAAAAGTCTGTACTGTATACTTCCCAATAACCAGTACTATACGTTAACATTGGGTAAAGTTCATAACTTTCAGCCCTCCTCCCGGGAACTTTGGGGGATTAAGTCATCCTAAAAGACATACTTATAATATTTTCGAGCATGCTGAATAAAATGGCTATCTCAAAATTTTGATCAGGTGACTTTGGGAAAACAATGAGCGTGGGAGGGGGCCTAGTTGCCCTCCATTTTTTTTGGTCACTTAAAAAGGGCACTAGAACTTTTAATTTCCATTCCAATGAGTCCTCCCACGACATTCTAGGACCACTGGGTCAATACGATCACCCCTGGGGGAAAAAAAAAAATAAACACGCACCCGTGATCTTTCGTCTGGCAAAAAATGCAAAATTCCACATTTTTATAGATAGGAGCTTGAAACCTCCTACAGTAGGGTTCTTTGATACGCGGAATATGATGGTGTGATTTTCATTCAGGTTATATAACTTTTAGGGGGTCTTTCCCCCTTTTTTCGAAAATCAGCCAAGTTTTCCCAGGCGCGTAACTTTTGATAGGTAGGACTAAACTTGATGAAACTTATATATTTGAAATCAGCATTAAAATATGATTCTTTTGATGTATCTATTTGTATCAAAATACCGTTTTCTAGAGTTTCGGTTACCATTGAGCCGGGTCCCAATAACCAATACTATATTTCAACCTTTCAGCCCTCCTCCTGGGGGCTTCGAGGGATAAAGTCATCCTAAAAGACATAGTTATAATATTTTCGACCATGCTGAACAAAATGGCTATCTCAAAATTTTGATCAGATGACTTTGGGAAAAAATGAGCGTGGGAGAGGGCCTAGTTGCCCTCCATTTTTTTTTGGTCACTTAAAAAGGGCACTAGAACTTTTAATTTACGTTCGAATGAGCCCTCCCACGATATTCTAGGACCACTGGGTCGATACGATCACCCCTGGGAAAAAGAAAAAAAAACAAAAAAAAACAAAAAAAACAAATAAACACGCATCCGTGATCTTTCTTCTGGCAAAAAATGGAAAATTCCACATTTTTGTAGATAGGAGTTTCAAACCTTTACAGTAGGGTTCTCTGATACGCTGAATATGATGGTGTGATTTTCATTAAGGTTCTATAACTTTTAGGGGGTCTTTCCCCCTTTTTTTGAAAATCAGCCAAATTTTCTCAGGCGCGTAACTTTTGATAGGTAAGATTAAACTTGATGAAACTTATATATGTGAAATCAGAATTAAAATCTGATTCTTTTGATGTATCTATTGGTATCAAAATTCCGTTTTTTAGAGTTTCGGTTACCATTGAGCCGGGTCGCTCCTTACTTACAGTTCGTTACCACGAACTGTTTGATTACAATTGAATTTTAATTTTATGTTGCTAAATTCTTTTTATTTACATGGCACTTGTGTGATATACGCCCTACCGCTCAAGTTGTTCATTCATTGGCACATTATAGAACTGTTTTTTCTTCGTTAGTTTATTTCAGCTTAGCGTGAGACAAGACAAAGAGGTGACAGAATAGATGGAAAATATATAATTTGGGCTATATATTTGCACAATAGAGGTGGGGGTGGGGGTAAATTATTTGAACAGTGTGAAGTTAGAAAACAATTCTTACTATATAACATGCAGAGATGCAGAATAATTGTACCTAACACATTAGGCATGTAAAACCGCTATGCTTTACCCCCCCCCCCCCTCCCCTAATGAGCAAATATATAGTCCAAATTTTTTTCTAAATTATTATATTTTTATCTTACTTTGGTATATTTCATTAGGATTGAACGTCAGAGAAACATATTAGAAGAACGTTAGGTAGGGCGTATATGATACAAGTACCATTTCCGTTTTTATTATAGCAAAGAATTAGACAAAAATGCTATGATTACCATTATAACAACTTGCATAAGTATTACATTCCAATCATAGTTCCGTCTCATTTTTTTTAAGGGGGGTGAATGAATTCATTGCCAGGCATCTGTAGTTTTTTTTATTAGCCCATCGCTCTGATTGTAAGGTTTTCCTGACGCACCTTGAATCATGAAACCTGTTCCTAAGCTTGGCTTTTGTTTTGTGGCGCTAAATGCCCCGTTTTTATCGGTTCAGTCTGCAAAATTAAATAAAAAAACAAGTTTTTTAAACTGAAAGTAAGGAGCGACATTAAAACTTAAAACGAACAGAAATTATTCCGTATATGAAAGGGGCTGTCCCCTCCTCAACGCTTCGCTCTTTACGCTAAAGTTTGTTATTGTTTTAAAAAATAAAGTTATGAAACAGAGTGAAACTTTAGCGTAAAGAGCGAGGCGTTGAGGAGGGGACAGCCCCTTTCATATACGGAATAATTTCTGTTCGTTTTAAGTTTTAATGTCGCTCCTTACTTTCAGTTTAAAAAACTTGTTTTTTTATTTAATTTCTGATCGTTTTTTAGTTAATGCAGCATTTATTTTGGCTCACCGTCATTGAATAAGTAAACAAAATTTGCATAAAAATTTTACTTTTCTTTTGCTAAATGGATGTTTCTAAATTTGGTTATGACGTAATTTACAAACTAACTTACGTAACTAACTTCTATAGTCGTATATTTTTCTTCTGGCAAAAAATACAAAGTTGCAGATTTTTGCAGATATGAGCTTGAAACATATGTAATAGGGTTTTCTGATACGCTGAATCTGACGGTATGATTTTCATTAAAATTCTTTCACTTGTAGGGGATGTTTCCCCCCTCTTTAAAAAATCGGGTAAATTTTCTAAGGCTCGTAGCCTTTGATGAGCAATACTAAACTTAATAAAATTTATATATTTAGAATCAGCATTATAAACCCATTCTTTTGATACATTTATTGGTATCAAAATTCCGTTTTTAAAAGTTTCGATCACTATTGAGCCGT
This sequence comes from Artemia sinica, assembly GCA_027921565.1. Classification (NCBI taxonomy): domain Eukaryota; kingdom Metazoa; phylum Arthropoda; class Branchiopoda; order Anostraca; family Artemiidae; genus Artemia; species Artemia sinica. Next base: position 36,348,790 of record CM051258.1, read on the forward strand.
ATCGCTTGTTTTTTTGTTGTTTTTTTAATTAGGTATATGTTATTACGTATATGAGGGGGTTCTCCCCTTAGTCAATACCACGCTCTTTACGTTAAAAGTTAAAAAACAAAATTAATTCACAAACCCCTGAATCACAAAGGCCGTTTAGTTAGAATAGATAGCTCTTTTGAAAGCACTAAAAAAAACTGTAGAGTAAAGAGCGAGGTATTGACTTGGGGGAGAACCCCCTCATATACGTTATAATTTCTGTTCGTTTTAAGTTCTAATGTTGCTTCTTATTTTCAGTTGAAAAAAAACTTGTTTTTTTTAAATTTAATTTCTGATCGTTTTTTAAATAATGCTTGGAAATCCGGCGCCCCCTTCATAGAAATGTCCCCTACGCCAAAGAAACATCCTCCACGGAAAGATTCTCCCGAGTAACCCCCTCTTCCAGCCCCACCCTCCAGAAAAAAAAATCCTTCCTGAAAATGTCTGTATACTTCCCAATAACCAATAAATAATGCTGGCAAGTCCGGCGCCCCCTTCATGGCAATTTTCCTTCCCCCATGAAAATTTCCTTCATGGAGAGATCCTCCTAAATAACCCCCGACCCCCCCCCCCCACTACCAGAAAAAAACCCTCCTGAAAACGTCTGTATACTTCCCAATAACCAATACTATATGTTAACATTGGGTAAAGTTCATAACTTTTAGCCCTCCCCCGGGGACTTCGGGGGATTAGGTCATCCTAAAAGACATAGTTATCATATTTTCGACCATGCTGATACAAAATGGCTATCTCAAAATTTTGATCGGGTGACTTTGGGAAAAAAATGAGCGTGGGAGGGGGCCTAGTTGCCCTCCATTTTTTGGTCACTTAAAAAGGGCACTAGAACTTTTAATTTCCGTTCCAATGAGCCCTCCAACGATATTCTAGGACCACTGGGTCGATACGATCACCCCTGGGGAAAAAAAAAACAAATAAATACGCATCCGTGATCTTTGTTCTGGCAAAAAAATACAAAATTCCACATTTTTGTAGATAGGAGCTTGAAATCTCTACAGTAGGGTTCTCTGGTACGCTGAATATGATGGCGTGATTTTCATTAAAGTTCTATAACTTTTAGGGGGTCTTTCCCCTTTTTTTGAAAATCAGCCAAACTTTCTCAGGCGCGTAACTTTTGATGGGTAGCACTAAACTTGATGAAAGTTATATATTTGAAATCAGCATTGAAATCTGATTCTGTTGATGTATCTATTGGTATCAAAAACCCGTTTTCTAGAGTTTCGGTTACCATTGAGCCGGGTCGCTCCTTACTTACAGTTCGTTACCACGAACTGTTTGATGAATTGACAATCGCATTTGATGAAACAAGAGAAACCAGTTCTTATTTACCTGGGAATGTACAAGAGACACCACCAAAATATGTGAAAAAGGTTAGGAAGGCGCCAGGACATCGACACGTCAGGACCACTAACGTCAGGACGTCGAAAAAATCCGTCATAACATCGACAAAAAATTTGTCAGAACCACTAACCGTCAGGACATTGACAGTCATAACATCGACACGTCAGTTCATCGACAGTCACAATCGCTGCCCTTCAGAACGTCGACAGTCATAACATCGACACGTCAGGACATCGACAAAATCCGTCATAACATCTAAAATTTTAAAACTTTATTTTTTGGGGGTTTAGGGGGGGGGGATAAAAGGTACCTAGGTTAGGTTACGTATTTAATATATGTTATGCTTTCCCCCAACCCCCTGATGTGCCATTATAAAGCCGAAATTTGTTTTTAAACTATTATATACTTATTACTATCATAAAAACTTATAAATATTTTTGTCGATGTCCTGAAGGATTTTTTCGATGTCCTGACGTGTCGATGTTATGACTGTCGACGTTCTGACTGGAAGCGATTTTGACTGTTCATGTCCTGACGTGTCGCTGTTATGACTGTCGACGTTCTGACGGTTAGGGGTTCTGGCGGATTTTCCTTGTCGACGAAATGACGTTTAGTGCTTGTGACGGTTACATGAAATGGTAGCACCTCAAAAAGGTTTCTAAATATGAAAAATGGTTTTTGTTCAGGTGAGATTCGAACAAGAGCTAGCCCTGAAAGCAGAACATGATAATGATCTTGATTTTTTTTTTTTACTTAGGATATCAGCGTCTGATTAAGTGACTGTTATGAGCATAATTCACAAATTTAGCCTTTGTTCACATCTTACTTTGTAATATATACCCTCTAATCCTTAATGACAGTTTTTTACCGAAAATGCAAACCAGGAAAAGAAAGAGAGAAGTAACAGAAAAAATTAAGGATTAATGGGTAATAACTAGCTCAAATCAGCTGATTCAGTTGGTTGAATGTATATTAAATAAACCATGCACGGAAGTACGACTTTACGAATTTTGCTCCACATTTATTATCGAAGCGCTCCCGGCAAGGAACTCTAGTTAAAAAGTGACCCTCGTTTAATATTGCCTGCTAAAATCTTGAATAAAAAGTTTTGAAAATTTTTTGAAAAGTGGGAAATACCCTTAAAAGGGTTGAAAATCCTCATTCAAGTTATGCGGCAGGCATCAAATTAGGTAAGTTTGACAACACTACAATGGGGATTGAACCCTAATAAAAAAACAAAATTCTGTCGTTTCCCAGAAAAGGATTAAATAAAAAAAAAGTTTTTTCGAGTTAGATAAAGAGCAACATTAGAGCTTAAATCGAACATCAACTGTCCTACATATTAGGGAGGTTGTTATCCCTCAATTCTCGCTGTTTATACTAAAGTTTGGCTACTGCTTTACTAGTAGCATATTACAGCACACAAATATAATCCAATTTATTTATTGTTTAAAACAAATGCGAAAAAAATAAGATCTATCAATCTCGACGCCATATTGCTCTTGTATAAGCACAGAAGAAAAGGCCATTTAATTGAAAAAAGAGGGGGATTGAAAGAGTGATAGCCCCCTCATCTATAAGCAATTCCTGTTCGCTTACTATTTAATGTATTTTAGATCCATTACTTTCCCGTATATCAGTGCCATATAAGAATCTGTTAGTCGGTTCTTTAAAGAACTCGCAATCCTTCACTGTCGTTTGAAAATATTTCGTTTTAATCTTTTAAATACCACATTTAGGGTATGTAAATCAAAATTGTGCATCAAGTTAGGGTATGTAAATCAAAATTGTGCATCTAAATGTAAGGCAAGAACAGTGTGTTAACAGTGGTGAGAAACTAATTTTTCCAATTAAGAACACCATTTTTACTTTGAGACGGGAGCTGTGACTCCCTTGAGAACCCATAATGAACGTTTAGTCAAAATATATTCCTCTAAATGAAGGGAGGTCAGGCGGACATGGATTCAGAGTCATTTTTTTAGGGGGTTGCAGCCTATCCTTAACGGTAAGTAATCCAGGGGCAGATCTAGAGCAAGATCTTTGGGGGGGGCAATGTGACAAGGGCGCCAACGAGCAAAATCTTGGGAGGGGCCAATGTGACAAAAGTACAAATAATTGAGCAAATTGACAAATTTATTCTAAAAAAAGGGTGAAAAAAGAAAAAACAGGGAAAAGAGGGTGCCAGAAAAAATATTGGGGGCCCAGGGCCCCCGGCCACCCTGGATCCGCCAGTGAAGTAATCTCTGCATGTTCTAATTTTAAATCTGTCTTTTTACTTCTCTCTGCAATAGCAGTGTTATTTTTCAAGTAGTACCAGGTTAAATGTTGATCCTGATCAGCGGAAAACAAAGACCTAACATCAAAATATTTGGAAATTGACTTCCGGCTAACTCGAGCTAAATAGCCTTTCCCAGCCTTAGTAGACCCTTAAAACCATCTAATCCCCCAAGCAGTCACACAAACTTCTTGGACGAAAACATTCTGCTTACTTCCGGCCATGTGACTAGAATTAAGCAATTTGTTTCTCTGTAATTGTATGTTTTGAAATGTATGTCTACGTTGATTTTCAATTCAATCTAGCCTTTTTATTACTTTGTCAATTTATAATTACTTAAGCAGGACATTTCAATGAAATGATCTAATCTTTTTTGCCCAGTCATTGGATATAGCAGAGAGGAAGGAGAGGAATAGGCATTTACCCCCCCCCCCTGAAAGAAGAATATGTAAAAACTAAAATACTCAGTAATATTTTACTTTATACTATAGGTAATGTCAGTAATTCCCAGCCAGATGGAGTTATGCTATACGCAACCACCTAATCTAAAGCATCAGTGTGTTTCCGATAATTGTCAAAAGTAAACTTATTTTTTCCTGCATAATGACAAACAAAAATTCCCATAATATAGATCAGGGACGTACACAGAGGGGGGTTTCAACATCAACTCTACCCACAAGCGAAAATCCTAATTGTTCCGAAATTTCTGAGTCCTTCTTATTCAAAACATCGAATAATTTTTTTTTTCATTATTACCCCCCCCCCCTAAAAAAAGAATCACGTCCCTACGTGTCTGACAGAGATTGAATATGGTCAGAAATAATTTTTTGGGGGCCCAATTTTATATTTTGGTAGGTCTGCCCTTTTTGTCTTACGGTCAGGGATTTAGTCGAAACTTTCAGGAAAAGTTTTATTTTATTGTATTGTAAATATATTACAGAATTACCTTTAAAGGCAAAAATAAATTTTATATTAAACTTAACCTTTTTCAAGGCGAAGAACTACAAATTTTAGAAGAGAAGAGTTAAGTAATTAAGAATTTTAGGTACAAAGGAGACTTTGAATGAGCTCAAAACTCACTTCATAGTCGATGCTATCATGTGACACAAATTATACTCAAAATCTTTATAAAATAACTTACTATACATTTATATAATCATCCTAAATCTTTCTGTTCTATCTTTTAGGTTCAATGACTGTCGAAGGAGCGATTAACGTTTCAAATTTGTCATTTGATGGGAATATTGCGGCTCATCAAGTAATTGGTTTTGTTAGTTTGATCACAGTCTCCTTCTTGACGCTTGCTGTTAACGTAGTTTTTCTTCTGTCAATCAATTCAAACTTCTATTCACCACACATATTGCCTCAGGTAAGTATTCTTGCTTTGATGAAAAATTATAATTACCTAAACATTTAAGATTTCAAGGAAATATCATATACTAGCAAGTCCCGTCAAAATAGTAGATGGCACTGTTTTACATTTCACCAAATGTCAAATTGCGATTAAAGTTGGTTGTAACCTTTAAGAGGACATTTGAAAATGACGAATTTACTTAACAATTTGGCAAAGAAGATAGAATACTATGTCAAAGAGAATGTTTTTATGTTTCAATAAATTTCAGACCGAAAGTTTTCTTACGAAAAAAAATAAACCATCTATTTTTTGTCGAGGTAACTGGAATATTTAATTATACGCATTTAATTATGTCTCATCTACTGCCTTTGACGCTTTATTTATTTCATTTCAGAACCAGCTGATTTTCAAAAATTCAAAAAACTTAAGCCTAAAGTTCATAAGATGAAAAAGTATCCATCATTTCAAATCACTTGTTGTCATAAAAGACAAAATCAGGTCGTCTGAAACTACCAGACTAGCCTTTTATATTGTTTCTGACTTCTTTAGTATTTCACATACAATTTGGATACGTTTTAGCTACAATATCAGTTTCCACTCATAAAAAGAGAGAAAGGATATTCCGTTATTTCTAGGTTTTAGTTTTTATTTTTTGGTTTTGGCGATCGAATTATCGAGATTTGTTATTGTGTTGAATGTAGGGTGACCCAAATAAAATGTTAGGACTACTAGTCAGTTTCTCAGGATTCATAGATTCGAAAAAAAAAAAGTTTTTCTGAGGTTTTGACAAGAAAATGGTATATTGTTAGTGGAGCTCATGTACCATTAAGAGAGAACTGGGAAAGAACGATACTAACTTTGTTACTATAGGCCCTTTGAAAAGCAACCTATTTTGAATACTATGAGGAAAACTAAATAGATTTTGTCTGGATTTTTTTGTTTTGTAAAATTAAAAAAAATTGAAATGAATGTTCAAGTCAAAATTAAAATGAATAGCAATTATTATAGACAGCAGTTTGGCTGCTGCCCCCCTCCCTAATTGTAAACCTTCTAAAGTATATTCTGTTATTTGCATGTTATTAAAAACTTCAGGTATTTTGAACAATGTGTTTTAGTTTTCAAAAATCTACAAAAAATAAAATCCCAAATAATCAAGATGACTGGAAAAAACTTATAAAAGTAAGGTAAATATTACTTAAATAATTCATAAAAATCTAAGGAATTAAAGGTTTTATATAACAGTACAAAACTTCATCGAAGAACATATTTTGAAGAACGAAACTTAATAAGCTTGAGCACCTATTGAAAATGGAACATTAGATCAAAATAAGACTATATTTGAAGTGTGGCTTGAAAACCTGAGTCCTTATTTAATTTTGTTCCCCGAATGGAATTCACTAGAATAAGAGTTAACGGAATCTCTGGTTGTTCTTTACCTTTTTATTGTCCTACATACCCTAACCCTGGATATGCTCTTCCTTCTGAGTGCTTTTGAGCATTGTTGGATGTATGAAATCCAATAGCTGACCAGCGGATTCAAGATGCATAGTGAAGAAAACAGATCATTACACGCTCGTCATTGATCTATCGCATCGAAGCTGGTCCCAACTTTTTTTGTTTCATCGACAAAATATAAAATCACAAATAATCAAGATGACTGGAAAGAACCAATGAAAGTAAACTAAATGTTTCGCTTATAATGACATAAGTTCCTGGAAATCTCAGGAATTCAAGGTCTTATTTAACAGTATATTTTTAATTTTGCAATGTTATAATTGTAAAAATAATTTCAAAAGTATATTTTGTCTTCAGTAAAGCACAAATGACACAATAGACTTAAGAAAGTTTAGGGTTAGGGGGGAGAGTCATATTTTCCCTTGTTTAATTCGAAACACTAATAGACTAGAAGCTAGAGCTCAGTAGCTTCAAAGTTTACCACTGCTACTCCTAACAACTCACTACAAAACCAAGCCACCTGGGGCTAGTACATTTGCGCACGATCTTCCCCCACCACAATCTATCTTCAACTTCCAGACAAATATTCTACAAAATCAATATTGCGATTCGTAGTTTCAAGTAACACTAATTATAAAAGTTGATTTTTTTTTTATTTAGGAGTTGCACGGTAAATAAGTTTGTACAATAGCTGGCTGAATCGGATGAAGTACTAGCCTCCATCAACGATTAAGAACCTATGAACGCAGGGCAATCTTTGGGGCCAGCCATCCACGAAATCTCAAAGTGTGTGCAGTTCTCGATGTTTTATTTTGTACATCCTTATACCCCCTTGTATTTTTCGAATTAGCCCCCATTCGCCATACAAAATGTTTTTATACGTGCTTGGCTACAGGGTTGAAGGACCTATTAACAAGTTTTTTAAAGAACGGACTAACAGATTCTTATATGGCACTGATATACGGGAAAGTAGTGGATCTAAAATACATTTGTACTTGAACACAAAGTCACTTTATGTATGAAAGTGAAGTGGTTAAAGAAGCCCCTTCTAGTTGCCCCATATTGAAACAACATTTCTTATTTTTAAAGTTTCTTGTTTGAGAGCGAATTCGTTTTTTTGGTGGACCATATAGCTTTCTAAGAGCAAAAGTACGTAGGTCTTCAACTGGTATAAATTTCAATGCATATTTGGGATCTGGAAGAAAAAAAGGGGGGACTGGGACTGAGCATCCTGAATTCTAAGGAGTTGTACAAATCTCACAGATGCATCTAAGGTATGGGGAAACCTTTCCAAGATTGTCCATTAGGACCTCCAGGGAGTTTGGAGTAACCTAGGCTTAAAATTGCAACTTGGTTGCACCTAGAGAGTGATATTTATCTGAAGATATCTATGGATCAGCCATGACTGGTACAAAAGATATTCCCGAATCTCTATCTCTAAGACTAGAAACCATAATTTTATCCCGAATTTTTTACATTCCGTAAAAGTTATTTATCCCAGTTCTCAAGCAATTTTCAATTGGTTTAGCGACTTCAATTTTCAATTGCAATCACGACAACGACTGTGACTGGACATGAAATTCTCGCTTGCATGGGTATGAAAGTTCTTTTTTCGACAAAACCCCTCGCTGCCAGATTTCTGGACCAATGATACTGCAGTTGAGCGATGATTAGGCTCTCCTACAAAAGCCAAAGGTTTAAGACTTAATTACTTTGCAGTAACAATCGTCTAATTTCTTCATTTTAACGGGAAGTAGAACCGCACTTTTGCAATCCGAGTGGAGGCTGAGACCTAGCTTGTGTCTAGTTTGAAGAAGGGGTTAAGTCCGACTGAGAAAGCAGACCATTTATAATTTGTTGGATTAGCAGATGCGTAAACAAATGACTGCTGTTTATTGGCCCAGGTTCCGTAATCTGCCGACGAAGAGAGGAAATAAGTTGTCAGTGATTAAATAGCGTGATTTGGGGATTTTGCAGCTCCTGTAAACAAAATTCTGGTTTACTACGCGGGTCTCGTGTTTCCAATTGCTATTTTGCATAAACCTACAGACATAAGGAAATATCACAAGTCAGTTCATTTGAGCTAATTACATGTTACATAGCTTGTGAAGCAATAAATTTTGTTCGCTTAACCTTTCAACTTCCCCCTTAATTTCCATCCTTGCAAACTCAACTGAGGGTGGTGCCACAGATAGTGTCCTAGATGTGCCTGTTTGAAATCAAGAAACAATCTGACCATTGCCGGGGAGAAGTCTCTTAAAGTATCATCGCCAGAGCATCCACTAGAAATAGTTGTTGACAAAACTTGGTGGGAAAAAACAGCACGCGTTCCAACTATATCGTTTGGGGATAAAGACATTACTCAAACTCTTTGGGTAAAGAGGATACTATATTCATTTTATTATAACATATATGAGAATAGGATGTTAAATCTCAATCAAAGTTGGCTGCAAATATAAGATAGTGCCCCTTTTGTGATTATTCAGTGCATAAATCGTAGAGTAATCCTACTTCTATGGGTAATTGGAAAGGGGGACTCCAACTGTTGAATTCAGGACATCTACTAGAGTATTTTTTTGGATTTCACAAAAATGCATCTACCAGATTAGATAGGTGGATCTCAACCAAACTTCATAAAAGGTAACAACTCATGTCCCAGTTAGGCAACCTTTGCGCAGCAACATGGGCCTTAATAGTGGTCATTAAGATATATGCCAAAAGGCGTGGTCACTAAACTAAACTTAGCTAGAAATAATAATAATTTCCTAGTTATGTATTTTTGGTATTATGGATCAATTCAAACAGCCTGAAAGAGGAGGCTTGGGGGTTTTGGGGGATTAAACAATTATGATCAGCACTTCAATCAGAAGGGGCGGCAAATCCTTTTCAAACTTGGCGGAAAGTAAGTACTATGCTTACTAGTACTTACTACAGCCTTTCTGGGGTTTGTACCTGATCTAAAGCGTGCCAGGAGGGGGGTAGCGGGAAGGGTTTCAAAAGGTCTTGTATGTGGAATAATTACCAGATCCTCAAGTGGAAATCAATGCAATCTGGATTCTGCACTGGATGGCATTTGGGCCCTAACAAAATGTGGATTTGTGTCTCAAAATAGTGAAAAAGGCACTTTGACTATGCGTGACCTTTATCTTTAATTAATTAAAAAATATTTTCTGCAAAAGTAGTTTTTTAGAGATAAGTAAAGAGCTACGTTAAGCTAAAAGATGAGCAGAAGTAAAGTCAAATTATTTTCCCAGTGCAGAACTACCATAAAGCACCATCAATAATTGAATTGTTCATGGATCCCATTGATACGATTTTTTCTTAAAGCAAAACGACTCACGGATAGCGGATGCAGGAAAATCTAAAAAATATTCACACAGAAACGGTTCACTGCAGCCTTCGAAGCAAAAAAACTGTTATGAAATACTTAAACAACAAACACATTAAAATAGTCTACATCAAGTTCTAGAATCCAAGAACAATACTCAAAGAGCTAACTTATATTAGCCTAGGCTAGCTATGCCTAATCAAAAATATAATTCTTATCTTGTATGTTCTTTGTTCTGGAAATATCTCCCCAGGTGCTGAGGATTAAAATTTGCATTAAAAGGGCATGACCTTCATGTTCTTTGTCAAGAATTAATGGAAAACTTCTGATAAAAATCATTACTTTCTCAGTTACTTGTAATTTATGATTCAAAAAAGCTTTCAATTCAGAATAACGGATTCGATTTTCAACAGCCCAGTAGAAATATTTCAACGCAGCCGCTGAACTGTTGTGACGCAAAAACTTGCAGCAAAAAACAGAGTAGATTTGTTTGTTCATGTAAAACTGGCCATTTTTGCGTGAAATTAGTGGGATCCCAGGGTGGACCAAAAATTAGGATAAATTACCAAGTCCAACTCAGAAACTACCGCAAAGAGGCGTAGGCTAACGCCACCTGTGCTTTCTGAAGACCAGAACATAATTTGCACTCTACTGAAAACAACTCTTATTTCTGGCTTTGTTTCTGTCTCATAACGCCAAAAAAGAAATAAAAAAGAATCACCATCATAACCATGATTAATTAAAAAACAGTTTAATGTATATATTGATATTCATTCCAAAATTCTTAATCAGATTGGATTTATTTAAGTCAAAAAAGAGAAAACATTTGAAATATATTTTGTTTTCAGCAAAGTACAAGCTATGTTCTGGTCTTTAGAAGGGAGGGGTGACGTCAGCCCTATTAATGTTTTTTTTCTGCTCGTTTTGAGTTTAACTTGGTTAGTTATTGTAATCTCTGTTCGTTTTGATTTTCATTTATTCATTATAGCTGATTCATGATATTTTTACGCTTGAAGAATTATTCTACTGTATTTTTGCTCATCTCTGGTTTGATGTAGTTCTTTACTTTTCTTCGAAAAATACCTTTTTTGGAAAACGCTTGTTAAAATTAATTGTAGTTCGTTTTTAACGAACAGAATTTTCTGTTCTTTTTCATTGGTTAAGAAAAGAATATTTTAAATAGTTTTGTTTTTTTCTATAAGAAGCCAGATTTTGGATTACTGTTTCTATGCTGAACAAATTTTGCAGTAACTTTTAATAACAAATGTACTATAATGCTTTTGATTGATGGGTACGGAGCTTACAAAATCTATCACTTTATCGGAGAGAAATGTCGTGTTTGCCCCTCCCAGAAGGAGCCCCTCCTGATCACCAGATTTATTTTCCTCTCACCATCCCCGTCATGAATTAAATCACAAGCCAATGCCATGATGAATAGTTGCTCCCAATAAAAATCAATGCAAATCTCGAGGTAAATCTTTGTTCTAAAGGGTAGAGAAAGGTACTTTCTAGCAATATATCAAGTTTACGTAAAAACAAGTATGACTCGTCAACATTCCTTTTTTCCTTGTGTAATTGTCCTTACGTAATAGTGTGAGAACAGAAACATTACTTATTTATCTAAAAGGTACCATTAATAAACATAAAAATGAGAGAAAACTATAAATCTAAATGTGAAAAATGTTAATACAAGCCTTGATTTTCAGGCTTGAGGAAAAGATAGCAAATTAAAGAACAAGATATAAGCTTTGGAAACGCTTTCATTGACTTCAAACACCTTCGGTAATTATAATGATTTTTTTCTTCCAGACACGGTGTATGGTCACGTCCCTTGTGTTTAATGAGCTTGTTGAAGTAGTCTTAGTAACAGTCCTTGGATCACTGGCAACGCTAACAGGATTTTTACCATATGGGGAATCCTTTTGCGGGATACAGGTAACTTCTGAACTGCAAAGTTTTCTTAGATAAAAGTAAAAAAATTAAATATGATAAACGGAGAAAAGATTCATCTATGACTTTGATAAAATTTGGGTTTAATCGTTTTGGATACGGAAGTACCCGTAATTACCTGGTTTTGAGATAATTACAAAAAAATTTCCATTTGAGATCAGTAAAGAATGAGAATTTTCTGCAAAACTAACGACGTGAAGCAAATATAAATTATTTTCAATTCACAACATTGTTTTTAGGTTTTACAAACATGGATCCCCCACCCCCAGGTCAGAAAATTGTAATAGATTCTGTGAAAAATCAATATTCAAAAATTGATTGGAATTATCAAGACGAAACTTTTAAACAGATGAAATTATTTTCTCTGGCGTGATCTTGATTGTTATAGGAATTTTAATTTTCAATTATTATCATTTTATTTAATAATGAATTTAAAAAATAACTTTGTTTTATTTGCCATAAAATCAATAACAACGCAAAAAAAGAAAAAATGACGTCACAGGGCGTTCTTTCGCTTTTCTTTCGTTTTACAAATTCTAAACTGTGTTTCACTGAAAATTAGGTTTATTTTTAACAGTTCACTTTTTATAGGGAAATATCCAAGATCTTTTTTCGAGTGACGGGGTATGATTTGTTCGGTGGGGAGGGTTACACAAAACTTTCCAAATGTATCAAATTTTGTTTATATCCATTTTGTCGGTGTTTTTACGAGTCATAGGGGGGGGGGGGGGTCAATCCCAGAAACCCCCTCCCCTCGCACGCTCGAAATTGCTTAATATAGGCCTATAAATTGTTTTGAGTTAAGTGACAATGATATTCGTGCTACAATTGGGGTAGAAGGGGACGACTTCACAGTTCATATATCTAGTTGCAAGAGCCGCGTAGCAGAAACTAGTTTAGTTGTTGGGAATGAGGAGGGTGCTGTAGCGTGGAGATATCTGTGTCAAGAAGGGTCTTTCTGGTGGGGAGGGGCCGGAATTTGGCTTTGATAGGGATGTAAAAGGAGTATTGGAGGGGTTAACATGTGCGGTTTTAAGTGGGACAAATAGCTTGTTTCTGACCCAAAAGTGTTACTTGAGACATGTTAATGCAAAGGCAATTTTTCGATCCTTCCATTGTTGTCAAAATTATTAGAAAAAGTTGTTCATAAACGTCTATATAGTTTCTTACAGGCTAATGGTTTGCTGAGTGAGACCCAATTTGGATTTTGCAAAGGGCACTCGACGACGAATGCTTTGCAACAACTTATGGAATCAATTAACAGTGGTATGGACAGAGGTGAAACATCTTTGTCTGTATTTATAGATATTCGCAAAGCATTCAATACAGTTGATTTTTAAACTTTACTAATTCGGATGGAGTTGTTAGGTGTCCGCGGAAAGTGCTTAAAGTGGTTTGAAAGTTATCTCACAGGGAGATCCCTCAAAGTAGTGTTGAATTATGTGGGCTCAGCAGCATTTCCAGTGACGTGTAGAGTACCACAAGGGTCAGTGTTAGGTCCACTGCTTTAGCTCATCTATGTTGATCTCATGCGTTTTTATTTGAAAGATGTGTGTCGTCTTATCTCGTTTGCTGATGATACCGTTTTAACTGTGTTTGCCTCATGTGTGAAGGACCTGGTGAGAAAAGCGAATCCCGCATTGGAAAGGCTGGAGATTTTCACTTTATTAAGTCTATTGTGTGTAAATGGTCGCAAGACATTTTAATGACGTTTTGTAGAGTTGGTACACCACTGGATGTGTCTAGCCACGTAACTTTATGTGGTAATCTAGTTCAGTAAGTTGATCATCTCTGCTGCCTTGGTTTTTATCTTGATTGCCATCTGGCATGGAAGTGTCACAGTGACGCAATTTCATCAAAAATTACCCGTGGGGTGGGAATACTTAACATCTGAAGCACTTTCTCCCTCAAAGAATACTTTTAACTATACATTATTCGTTGGTTTATCCATATATCTCCTACGGTTGCCTCCTATGAAGCAGTAACTTCTTATGCAACTATAGAAGAGTGCAAGTTCTAAAAAATAAAGCTGTTAGAACAACCGGTAGGTATGTCCATGATGTACATGACACATGCGCTTGTTTTAGGTCCCTGAAGCTCCTTAATGTAGGTCAGATAAGAGATTACCAAGCTGCAGTATTTGTGTTTCAGAGTAAGAATGGCTTAACCCCTGATGTTTTTAAGATTTTTTACCAAATTAATAGTGACCTGCATAATTATGGAACTAGGCAAAGTGATAACATAGTTGTTGATTTGCGTTGTGGTACCAGGTCTTCATTTTCAATGAAACACCTGGGTCTATCAGTATGGAATGAGCTACCATTGAACATTAGAGCGGTGGAACACGTACCTCAATTTAAAAAGAATTTATAAGATTTTTTTTTGGGGGGGGGGGATTTGTTAAATTTTATTATGGCTAATAGGTTGGGTAGGGGAGGAAGAGGAGCTCGAGAGGTAAGTGTGGGCTGGGAAGGTAAGAGTGGCTAGGGGCTAAGGTAAGCTTGGAAGGGCAGGGAGGGGAATTGAGTATTAAGAGTGATGGAGAATGGACTTGTTATTATCATTTTTCTTTTATATTTTATTTATCTATTATTATTTTTGATTCAGTTATTTATTTATTTTATCTATATTTTTTATATACTTATTGATTATAGTTTATCTATTTTTGATTTATTTATAATAGTTTTAATTACATAGTTGAGGTTTATGTAAATAGTTGGGTTAATAGGTAAGTAGTTACGTGGGCTTTCCTGTGATTGCAATCATTCACAGGTTTTCTCCAGCGCGAAAGTGTTGTTTAATGTATTTATTTGTTTATGAATGCGGATTAATAAACTTATAAACTTTAAAAAAAAAAATAATAAACCAAATTGGACTGCAACATTATTCATTGACATGAACTTCCAGTTTTGTACCGTATTTTGCCTTTATAATCAAGTAGTAGTATACAAATCACCAATATAAACTAAAAGGCCTATTATACATTTTTGACAGTGTTAATACATGTATATTGTGGCTAATCTTCATATTTCTTCTTTTATTCTAGGCTGTTGTCTGGGGATCTCTGGGACAACATAGAACACTAATAATCATAATGATTGCCTTTGAAAGATATGTCGACACAATGTGCCCTAGTATATTTGGACCTATAGCCGCACAGCGGGTAATTAAAATTTTTATTATGCTTTAGTTTTAAGATTGATGTTACTGCTCTTATATAGTTCATTTTTATTATTGCCATTGATTCAAGGACGAAAAACAGTTTGAAAATTGGAAGCCGAATACCGTATTTACAGTTTTGCAGATAAAATTAATCTTATTCTTCTCGATTAGCTAAGAAAAGAGGTTGCTCTATTTTTTCCTAGAAGCATAATTGACCAATTTTCAGAAGCTGACATACCGAATTTAACTCTGCTGTGGTCATTCGAAAGTCGTATTGTTGCATGACAAAAAATTTCCAAAACATATTTTTTTTTTACTGTTACTAAAGACTGGTTGCACAAACTAGTTTCTAGGCATCCAAGATGCAGTAATATCGCGATTTCCAAAATTTTTCAACAAGTACGAAAAGGGACTCAAAAATAATTAAATTTCCAAGTATTGTGAAAACCAGACAATGTTTTAGAACATTAAATCTATCGATGTACCACCCTAAGTTTAACGGGGTAGCTAGCCATATAAACCGTAGGTGGACACATATTTTTGGATAACGCCTTAGTTTTTTTTTTGCAACAACTTTCTTTTAATTCCGTCCATTTCAAAACACTTTTCTTTTCGTACTTTTTGCAGGATTTCTTTATTTATATCACTGAGGAACCAGTACAGTTTAAGGTAAACATCTCAAGCTCAGATAGAAATACAACTTTCAAAGATAAATTTGGTTTATTAATATAAACTTAATCAGTACAGCTTTTCATGTAGAATAATCAATAGAGTGTATATGCGTAGGACATTTGTAGGTGGAAAAAGGCAACTTGTAATAATTATGAAAATGAAAGTCTGTTGTAAGCGAAGAAAAATATCATAATCTATGCAATAGCAAGCACTTAGTAAGGAGTGACATGTCATCTTGTGTTGTTGTTTATTTTATGAACTGATCATATGAAATAAAATATCGTGAAAAGTTGGAGAAAACTAAATCGATCCCAAATCGCGAGACGTGGTATCTTCTTTTAGTAACAGAAGTTCACAAGTTTTTACACAATTTGTGCCAGATGCCCCCATATGGTGTCTGACCAAAATTTAAGATAGTCATTTTGAGCAAAATTGTCTAAAAGTCTTTGAAATATCAATTTAAGTTTGTGCAACTCGAGGATGCTAAATTGTGGAAATGCCCTCTGTAAGACAGGGGGCATACAGACGGTATATATGTCTATTAATTCAGATAATCGATAATCTCCGGTGGGGTGGCCAAGGCAGGCACTTCCCTCCCAAAAAACTCAACAAAACCATATGCGTAGACTTACCAATTTCGCCTTCGGGACATTTCAGTATTCATTTAAGAATCAGTAATTGCTCTCCTTTTAAAACCAATTTAAGTGATGATATTTATTTAATAACAACTTGAACCTTAGGCACTAGCAGATACAAGCTTGGAATCGGAGCAAAATCTTCAAAGAAGAAGGAAAAGTTACATTATTCTAATGTAAAACCAGATTCAGTATTATAACAGTGGTTAAGTAATGGGCGGTTTGTCTCTCATGTATTATCATTTATTCCCATCCACTTCTTATAGATGAGACGACTGTAGTTACTTGGAAGGGGGCTTATTCCAACATAAGTTGAAATTTCTAAACCAGTTTTTGAGACCCGTAAGCTATTGAATGGTAACCAGCCCACATGTGTACTATTTCGTTCTTGGGCACCCCATGCCGCCAAAACTGAGGTATCCTGTGAAGCCCAAAAGCAAAGGCTTTAAATTATGTAAATTATCTATTCTTCACAGATCGTTTTTAGCAAAGACAATTCGGATATGTTTGTACTTGGCTGTCCGATCGGCTTAAGACTTTTTGGGATTGTTTCCTGGGCCAAAGTGACGTGAGGTTTCTGTGTGAGAGAAATATCACAAGCCAATTTATTTTAAACAGTTTTTCAAAAAGACGTCGCATAAACGACAAGCAGTTATTTTTGTTCATTCTAAGTTGCAACTTCGCTCTTTACTTTAAAAGAAAAACAGGTTTTTAAAAATTTAATTTCTGGATCATGGAAAGATCCTCCCACGTGATCCCCTCTCCCCACCTCCCCCCCACCACCAGAAAAAATCCCCATGAATAGGTGTGTGTACTTCCAAATAACATATATCATGTATTCAATGGGCAAAGTTCATAACTTACAGCCCTTCCCCCGGAGACTGTTGGGGATTAAATCATACTCAAAGACATAGTTATTAAGTGTTTCGACTATGTTGAACAGAATGGCTGTCTCAAAATTTTGATCCGGTGACTTTGGGGAAAAAATGAGCGAGGGAGGGGGTCTAATTGCCCTCCAATCTTTTTGGTCACTTAAAAAGGGCACTAGAACTTTCAATTGCCGTTTGAATGAGCCCTCTCGCGATATTCTAGGACCACAGTGTCGATACGATCAGCCCTGGGGAAAAGAACAACAATACAGCAAAAACAATAAACACGTATCCGTATCTTTCTTCTGGCAAAAAATACAAAATTTAACATTTTTGCAGATTGGAGCTTTAAACCTTTAAGGTAGGGTTCTCTGATACGCTGAATCTGATGGTGGGATTTTCGTTAAGATTCCATGACTTTTAGGGGGTGTTTCCTCTTTTTCGAAAATAAGGCACATTTTCTCAGGCTAGTAACTTTTGATGGGTAAGACTAAACTTGATGAAAATTATT
Organism: Artemia sinica; assembly: GCA_027921565.1. Classification (NCBI taxonomy): domain Eukaryota; kingdom Metazoa; phylum Arthropoda; class Branchiopoda; order Anostraca; family Artemiidae; genus Artemia; species Artemia sinica. The sequence continues at coordinate 36,366,387 of CM051258.1, forward strand.
TTTAAAATCAGCATAAAAATCCGATTCTTTTGATGTATCTATTGGTATCACAAACAGTTCATTACCACGAACTGTTTGATCAGAAAAACTTTGCTTTTTAAAAATTAATCATTGGGCTAGACTTACTTAAAATGGCCATAGTATAGAAGGACTACTATGTACTGACACCTTACTTGCTCTTCCACAAAAACGTAAACAATCTGTAATGGCTCTTTGATATTTTCTTACAAAAACAACTAACTTGTTTTTTTTTCCTTCTTTTAGATAAGTCATATATCATGCATATTTTCGTGGCTTTTGGCCTTTGTCATTTATTCTTTGACTTCTTTGCCATTCGTCACTGGTCGTGATGTAATTGTAAATCCCAATGGACCCAGCTATTGTGATGCCACCTATTACTTTAGTAAGTAAAATAATAGTATAGATAAACGATTATTGTTGCTACTGTTATACTAAATTTATATGTCGTAGCTCAGAAAAACCACGCTGTAGAATTAAATTGAGTAGTTTACTCGTGACCTCGACAGAATTATACAGGCCAGACACTGAAAAGGTAATTGGGAAGAAGTACCATGAAAAATAAATCCGTCTCCAAAGTCTGCCCTCGACTTTCGACGGTCTTGTTATGCCAGAAACTTATTGAGATCACTTTTTAACCTTTTTCTAATTGAAAAATGGAATGAAAACTATTTCTAAATGTTTTACGGTTTCCTCATTATCCGAAAAATTTCCAGAAATGAAGCAAGACATTGGGTAAGCACTGCTGCCTCGGTAAATCAAAAGGCACTTACAAAGCGGAGTCCCAAACAAAAAAATATCCATTAACTCACCCATAAATGACGAGAAAACCTATGTGATTGTCTTGGTTGAAAGGATTAGACATTTTTCTATGCGAATGGAACCATATTTTCTACTTGAAGCACATGCTCCCACGCTCAAAGCCCTTTGAATAGACACGTGAAATAGACAAATTGTGACTAAAATCTTTCAGCGAAGACGTGAACTATAGAAAGATACTTTTTTTTGCAATATTACACTTTTTCTAGTTTTGGATGCATATACCATGCTGACATCCCATACAATGATGATACCCACATCTCATAATGTCGCTCTTAATTAGAAAGACATATAAAGGTCATATTTCCTATATATCTAAAAAAAAGGTTAGCAGAAGGGACATAATTTATGCTCCTAATTTTCATACAAATTCCGTATTATTTACCGAAAATCAGAATTATTTACTGAACAGAATACAAAATTTTGACCGTACAAGCCCAAGCTTATTGACTGTTTCGCAACTAATATAGTTTCAAATATACTGTTTCGCAATGAATGGCATACCTAGCGTTAATCTATTTCGCTAGTTGGTCATCGTAAGTGTTTTATTTAAGGATGCCCAAAGCACTTGAACTTAAAAATATTACCGTTTAAATCGAATTGGAACAATCTCCTAGGTTATCGTGTCATTGACATGTTATACGTGGATGAAATCTCAAACCTTAGTCGAAGTGTTCTGTAGATAATTGGGATTTGAGAAATCCTTGAAGCTTATTGTTAGAAGGTCTGACTACAAATACACTTTTCAAAATCGGAGAGTGTCTCCGTTTCAATTGGACAAATAACTCTTACGTTCCTATTGCAGCTCTTGTTTCTAGCTCTATCCAGTCTCTTCATCACCTTATTTATCTATGTTGGTTTATAATTTTGTCAATCCACTGTACCCACAAATTTCTTCTATAGTAAATAATCCACGGAATTTGGAAACTTACTCCTCAATGGCATCTTTTCAGAAGTGATTTGAGGGCGACAAGTCCCTCCATCGGAATTTTTCTGTCCCTGGGCATTTCAGTAGCCAACCAAAGAGTAGGATCAAAATCTTGGTAAAGTAATTGTGCTGACAATAGTTCACAGATCAAACAAGTGCAAAACGAAGTCGACTTCACCCTTGTAGGCCCAAGGACCATAACCCTAAATTTCACAGGCAGATTTTGTTCAAGACAAATTTCACAGACAGATTTTGGAAGAAAAAGGAGGAAATGTTTGGTAATGGCCGTTAGGTCGGCTTGAAACACTTAGGGGTTGTCACTTAACAAGCGGTACGGTATATCTAAGCATATAGAAAGATGTAATGTCTCGGTTTTCAAAACGAGTTATTTGCAATTTCTCAGTAGCGGCGTAAGAGACCCAAAAGAAACGTTTATAGAGTGCTTGGAAGGGGGGCAAGGAAAGTCAAAATATTATTCTAAGGGACGGCAAGAGGGAGGGGGACCTAAAAAATCTTTGTGTCTTATCTTCCTAAGAGTTTATTGGGCTTTGGATGCTGACCGAACTTTTTTATGGTTAAGCTAAAAGGCAAAAAAGCATGAGACACTATATGTCCCCAGGCTATCAAAATAGTGTACCTCCGAAACCTCACGGACGGGTTGAGGGATACGATATGCTAATTCGCTTGAATAAACATTGTGAATTAACTGAAGTTTTATAGTTTTAAGATGTATCCTAGGATTAAAATTTTGTTTTAAAAAATGCACCATTAAAAACAGAATTGTAACTATTTTCATTGTTATTTGAAAATTGCCTACAACCTTTCTTGTATGGTGGTTATGTTCGTTATATTCACTTTTGCATTAAAACGTTATTGTTCTTCCATTCTGAATCCATTCAATAAAATTGCAAGTTGACATCTTTAATCATTATCTAGATATTCAATATTGACCTTTCTGACACTTGCAACCTGTTTGATCTGGGATTATCAGTAATTTCAAATCTTTTAACTGGAAGTCATTAACTCGTTAATAGAATAATCATCTAATTCCCTATAGGTAAAAAAGAAAATTTAAAAAGGTAAAATTCTTATTTAAAATATTCAAACGGAATTTTAAATATTTTTCATATTTCGTTCCCTCATTTGAATTTCTAAAGGGTTCCTTGAATTTCAATCCACCAAGGTTGTCCTCATCTATTTTTCTGTTTTCAATCCCAGTGTGTTTGAGTTCTCTGGATATATAAGATTCAGGGCCGTATCCAGGATTTTTGTTCAGGGGGGGTTTTACTAATTTTTGACTTTTTTTTTGGGGGGGGGTTACTAATTTTTGACTCAGTTTTTGACTAATTTTACTGATTTTTACCTAGGTTTTACTAATTTTCGACTTATTTTCGAGTCGGTCAAAAATTTCGGGGGGGGGGGGGTTCAAACCGGGTAACCCCCCCTGGATACGGCCTTGATAAGATTGACATAATTCTGGATATGCAAAATTGATATAATATCCATTACAAAGAATAAACTCACGGAGATCACCTACTTTCTTATCACAGGCCAAACAATCTTCATCCTGAATTACATGATCTTTAGGTAATTTATATGGGTTGCATATTTCATGTATAAGTAGAGATGGGGGTACCAGCCCGGTACGAACACCCTGCTGCCATCTACAATTTAGTTTAATGCTGACGGGACATAATTTATTCAAGGATTATCGATCGAGTCTAATGGGGGGTGTGTCAAGGTCAATCGATCTGTTGTTGTTTGGCCACGTGCGAATGACATGAGGGGTGATTTACATAATCGATGGGGGAATTATTGATTCACGAGCGTGGGGAATTAAGAAACATTAAGGCTTCTTTAATCTTAGGTCTGTGGGATAAACGTTCATTAGATCAGAGAGAAAAATTAATATACTATTTTTAAATAGGGCTTCACGAAGGGGGAATTAAGAAACATTAAGGCTTCTTTAATCTTAGGTCTGAGGGATAAACGTTCTTTAGGTCAGAGAGAAAAATTAATATTCTATTTTTAAATAGGGCTTCACGAAGGGGGAATTAAGAAACATTAAGGCTTCTTTAATCTTAGGTCTGAGGGATAAACGTTCTTTAGGTCAGAGAGAAAAATTAATATTCTATTTTTAAATAGGGGCTTCATTAATCTATAGTGTCAGGAATTAGAAATGACATCACTTGTTATCTTGGAATTATGTGGGAGTCTAAAGAGATAGAAATTCTATTTTTAAATACGGCTTCACGGAGCTTTAAGTCGGAGAGATAAATTGTTATTCTAACGAAACCATAATAGTTTAGCTAGGAAAATTTATGAGATGAAGAGATTAACGTAGGAAAGGGTTTCCTAGAAATTTGAAATGTGAAAGCACAGAGATGCCAAACAAAAGGAACACGATGAAATTACTTTTAGGGATTATTTGGGCGAAACGGTTTTAGACAGCTTATGGAATTATTTCGGCGAAAACGTTAGAGACGTTGATTTAAAAGATGATTTAAAAGATGATTTTTGAGTGTGGTCGTTATAATACACAAGTTCCATTGAACAGTGTTGTGAGGTCCCCTACCACAACCCCAAAGAGCCCCGATCGCCCTACCCCGATCCAAAGGGTTCCAATCCCCCTACCCAACCCCGAAGGAAGCCACCGGTACTCAAAGGTCCCCCCCAAGCTCCCAAAGAGCCCCAGCCCCCCAAACGCCCTCCTCAGACCCCCAAAGGCCCTCCCCTGGTCCTCAAAGGGCCCCCGGACTCCCAAAGGGCCCCCCGGACCCCAGAGGCCCTCACCCGGTCCCCAAAGGTCCACCGGGCTTCCTAAGGACCCATCGGCCCTCAAGTGTTCCCCCCAGACCCCCAAAGGCCCTCCCTGTGCCCCAAAGGCCCTCCCCCGGTCCCCAAAGGTCCCCGGGCCCGAGAAAGCGTCGCGGGCCAGGAAAGCGCCGCAAGGGGATGCGCCACAGGGGGATTCGCCGCGGGTCGGGGGAAGCGCCGCAGGGATGCGCCGCAAGGATGCGCCGCGGGCCAGGAAAGCGCCACAGGATGCGCCGCAAAAAGTAAACTAAAAAGTAAAAATTTCGAAATGTTATCCCCCAAACGCCCTCCTCAGACCCCCAAAGGCCCTCCCCTGGTCCTCAAAGGTCCCCCAAGCTCCCAAAGGACCACCCGGCCCTCAAGGGACCCACAGACCCTCAAAGGCTCTCCCCGAGCCCTCGTCTTTCGTTGATGTGTGTTGTCTGAAACTTATGATTTGGGATGTGTAGTTTGCTACTTCAGACTTTTCTGAGCTAAGGTTTCCTAGTATTTCCTAGGTGAATGTTGTCTGAAACCAATAGTTTGGGATGAGTAGTTTGCTATTTCAGGCTTTTATGAGCTAGGTTTCTTAGCCTTTCGTTGGTGTGTGTTGACTGAAACTTATGATTTGGGATATGTAGTTTGCTATTTTTGACTTTTCTGAGTTGGATTTCTTAGTCTTTCATAGGTGTGTGGTGTCTGAAACCTATGATTTGGGATGGGTGGATTGCTACTTTTGACTTTTCTGAGCTAGATTTCTTAGCCTTTCATAGGTATGTGTTGTCAGAAAATTATGATTTGGGATGTATAGTTTGCTATTTCAGGCTTTTCTGAGCTAAGGTTTTCTAGTATTTCGTAGGTGAATGTTGTCTGAAACCTATGATTTGGGATATGTAATTTGCTATTTCCGACTTTTCATAACCGGATTTCTTAGTCTTTCGTCGGTGTGTGGTGTCTGAAACCTATGATTTGGGATGTGTGGGTTGCTATTTTTTGACATTTCTGAGCTGGATTTCTTAGCCATTCGTAGGTGTGTGTTGACTGAAACCTATGATTTGGGATGGTTAATTTGCTATTTTTGACTTTTCTGAGCTGGATTTCTTAGCCATTCGTAGGTGTGTGTTGACTGAAACCTATGATTTGGGAGGTGTAGTTTGCTTTTTGGACTTTTCAGAGCTAGGATTCTTAGTCACTCATAGGTGTTTGTTGTCTGAAACCTCGAGTTTGGGATGAGTAGTTGGCTATTTCAGACTTTTCTGAGCTAAGGCTTCTTAGTATTTCATAGGTGAATGCTGTCTGAAACCTATAGTTTGGGATATGTAAATTACTATTTCGGGCTTTTCTGAGTTGGATTTCTTAGTCTTTCATAGGCGTGTGGTGTCTGAAACCTATGATTTGGGATGTGTAATTTGCTATTTTCGACTTTTCTGAGCTAGGTTTCTTAGCCTTTCATAGGTATGTGTTGTCAGAACATTATGATTTGGGATGTGTAGTTTGCTATTTCAGGCTTTTCTGAGCTAAGGTTTTCTAGTATTTCGTAGGTGAATGTTGTCTGAAACCAATAGTTTGGGATGAGTAGTTTGCTATTTTTGACTTTTCTGAGCTAGGTTTCTTAGTCTTTCGTTGGTGTGTGTTGACTGAAACCTATGATTTGGGATATGTCAACCTCTCATTACCTCTCATTACCTGATCCATCTTGTTGATACCATGGGTAAATTACTTGAAAAACCAAACACTTGGCTTAATCTAATTTCTATTGATCTTCAAAAAGCCTTTGATTTGATTAACCACAATTTACTCATACATAAACTTATAAATGAATTCCACATTGAAACTTTCCTTGTTAAGCTCGTTGCCTCTTTTCTTTCTAATAGATCTCAAGCAGTTAAATATCTAAATTGTTTCTCAGATCATCTCCCCATATTTAATGGCATTCCTCAGGGGACTATTCTAGGCCCTCTCCTTTTTTCACTTATGATTAATAGCCTTTCAACCCTTTATGACAATAGATGGAAATTTGTTGATGACTTGACAGTTTTAGAGATATGTCATAAAAACATCTTTAGCAACCCAATGGGCATACTCAAAGATATTGCCTGTGAGGCCTCTTCCCTTGACATGACTGTTAACCCTTCTAAATCCGCAATAGTCTCAGTAAGTTTCCTTAAATCCCCTCCCCTTTTTCTTGCTCCTATACCTCCTGAAACCTCTGTCACATCTCATAAAACTCCTTGGTGTTACAATTTCTTCTAATTTGAAATGGGATGCCCATATAAATAATATCCTACGACAAGCAAACTCCTCGCTTTCCCTCCTTAAACTTTTAAATAAATTCAGTTGCCCCCAATCACATTTACTACAAGTATACACTTCTTTTGTGCGTCCTATATTAGAGTACGCTTGTCCTGTGTGGCACCCTGGCCTCTCTAATGAAGCAACACGAAAAATTGAAAATGTCCAAAAGAGAGCTCTAAAAATTATTTTTAAAGAGGGCAAGATACCGTATTTGTATTTGTTAAATATTTCAAACCTAGAGACCCTCGAGAGACGAAGAAATAATTTGTGCCTCCGTTTTGCAAAAAATGCCATAACAAACCCTCGGACGGCAAGTATTTTCCCCAAATGTCACTCCCCATCCAGATTACGGCCGCCTCGAGCTGTTTCTGATCCTATCCCTGTTTTGTCCCCCATTCACTGCGTTACTTCGAGATATGAAAAAACTTTTGTCCCCTTTATTACAGGAAAATTGAATAAAATGTCCCAATAGTTTCTTTTTTTTTACTTTCTTATCTTTATCTTATCTTTAGCTATAACTGACACAATTAATAGTTTCTAATTTGTACCTAACCAATTTCTTGTATTGCCAGTGTAGCAAGTGTTTCATAAATTTTTATTTTAATGTCATGTTCGAACTTATTTTTTACTTCATATTTTTATCTTTTACCTGACCTCAGAATTTTGATCTTTTTATTTGACTTGATTTGTGTGTTATTGTCTGTTATTTGACTCAGAATGCGAATTCGGCCTTCAAAGGCTAGTGATAGTTCATTTTTGGAATAAATCTTATCTTATCTTATATGTAGTTTGCTATTTTTGACTTTTCTGAGCTGGATTTCTTAGTCTTTCATAGGTGTGTGTTGTCTGAAACCTATGATTTGGGATGGGTGGATTGCTATTTTTGACTTTTCTGAGCTAGGTTTCTTAGCCGTTCATAGGTGAGTGTTGTCTGAAACCTATGATTTGGGATATGTAATTTGCTATTTTTGACTTTTCATAACCGGATTTCTTAGTTTTTCATAGGTGTGTGGTGTCTGAAACCTATGATTTGGGGTGTGTGGGTTGCTATTTTTTGACCTTTCTGAGCAGGATTTCTTAGCCATTCGTAGGTGTGTGTTGACTGAAACCTATGATTTGGGATGGTTAATTTACTACTTTTGACTTTTCTGAGCTAGATTTCATAGCCTTTCATAGGTGTGTCCTTTCAGAAAATTATGATTTGGGAGATATAGTTTGCTTTTTGGACTTTTCAGAGCTAGGATTCTTAGTCACTCATAGGTGTTTGTTGTCTGAAACTTCGAGTTTGGGATGAGTACTTGGCTATTTCAGACTTTTCTGAGCTAAGGTTTCTTAGTATTTCGTAGGTGAATGCTGTCTGAAACTTATGATTTGGGATATGTAAATTACTATTTCGGGCTTTTCTGAGTTGGATTTCTTAGTCTTTCATAGGTGTGTGATGTCTGAAACCTATGATTTGGGATGTGTAGTTTGCTATTTTCGACTTTTCTGAGCTAGGTTTCTTAGCCTTTCTTAGGTATGTGTTGTCAGAAAATTATGATTTGGGATGTGTAGTTTGCTATTTCAGGCTTTTCTGAGCTAAGGTTTTCTAGTATTTCGTAGGTGAATGTTGTCTGAAACCAATAGTTTGGGATGAGTAGTTTGCTATTTTTGACTTTTCTGAGCTAGGTTTCTTAGTCTTTCGTTGGTGTGTGTTGACTGAAACCTATGATTTGGGATATGTAGTTTGCCATTTTTGACTTTTCTGAGTTGGATTTCTTAGTCTTTCATAGGTGTGTGGTGTCTGAAACCTATGATTTGGGATGTGTAGTTTGCTATTTTCGACTTTTCTGAGCTAGGTTTCTTAGCCTTTCATAGGTATGTGTTGTCAGAACATTATGATATGGGATGTGTAGTTTGCTATTTCAGGCTTTTCTGAGCTAAGGTTTTCTAGTATTTCGTAGGTGAATGTTGTCTGAAACCAATAGTTTGGGGTGAGTAGTTTGCTATTTTTGACTTTTCTGAGCTAAGGTTTCTTAGTCTTTCATAGGTGAATGATGTCTGAAACCTATGATTTGGGAATATGTAAATTACTATTTCGGGCTTTTCTGAGTGGGATTTCTTAGTCTTTCATAGGTGTGTGTTGTCTGAAACCTATGATTTGGGATGGGTGGATTGCTACTTTTGACTTTTCTGAGCTGAATTTCTTAGCCTTTCATAGGTGTTTGTTGTCTGAAACCTATAGTTTGGGATGACTAGTTTGCTATTTTTGACTTTTCTGAGCTAGGTTTCTTAGCCGTTCATAGGTGAGTGTTGTCTGAAACCTATGATTTGGGATATGTAAATTACTATTTCGGGCTTTTCTAAGCTAGATTTCTTAGTCTTTCGTTGGTGTGTGTTGTCTGAAACCTATGATTTGGGATGGATGGATTGCTACTTTTGACTTTTCTGAGCTGGATTTCTTAGCCTTTCATAGGTGTTTGTTGTCCGAAACCTATAGTTTGGGATGACTAGTTTGCTATTTTTGACTTTTCTGAGCTAGATTTCTTAGCCTTTCATAGGTGTGTCCTTTCAGAAAATTATGATTTGGGATATGTAAATTACTATTTCGGGCTTTTCTGAGTTGGATTTCTTAGTCTTTCATAGGTATGTGTTGTCTGAAACCTATGATTTGGGATGTGTGAGTTGCTATTTTTGACTTTTCCGAGCTGGATTTCTTAGCCGTTCATAGGTGAGTGCTGTCTGAAACTTATGATTTGGGATGGTTAATTTGCTATTTCCGGCTTTTATTAGCTAGGTTTCATAGCCTTTCATAGGTGTGTGTTGTCAGAAAATTACGATTTGGGATGTGTAGTTTGCTATTTGAACTTTTTAGAGCTAGGATTCATAGTCCATCATAGGTGTTTGTTGTCTGAAACCAATAGTTTGGGATGACTAGTTTGCTATTTCAGGCTTTTCTGAGCTAGATTTCTTAGCCGTTCATAGGAGTGTGTTGTCTGAAACTTATGATTTGGGATATGTAAATTACGTTTTCGGGCTTTTCTGAGTTGGACACTTCTAAATTTTTCCGTAGAAGATAGGAAAAGTTATACTATGATTGTAATTATTTTCCATGAAGATAAAAAGTTTCACTTTAATTCTAAATTTTCTTAAATTCAATTCCGACCTTTCTCAAAGAGATGAAAAAATTAAAGTCCTGTTCCAAATATTTTCCCGGAAGAAGAAAAGTTCAACTTCGATTCTGAATTTTCTCAATGAAAATGAAATAAGTTACTGATCAAATCTATTTTCCCAAAATAATATAAAAATTTCCACTTCAGTTCAGATTTTTTTCTCAAAGAGATGAAGAAATTTAAAGTTCTGTTCCAAATTTTTCATAGAAGACAGGAAAAGTTATACTTTGATCGTGAATATTCGAGTTCTATTCTGAATTTTACCAAAGAACACAATTCAATTCTAATTTCCCCAATAAAAAATTTAAAGTTCAATTCTAAATTTTTCGGTGGAAGATAGAAAAAGCAATACCATACTTGTGAATATTTTCCCGGAAGATAGAAAGTTCTAGTTCAATTTAAAATTTTCACAAGGAAGTGAAGAAAAGTTCAAGTTCTCTTCGGAATTTTACCAAAGAACAAAATTCAATTCTAATTTCTCCAGAGAAAATAAAATCTTCCACTTCAGTTCTTTATTTCACAAAGACATAAAGAAATTTAAAGTTCAATTCCAAATTTTTCGGTGGAAGATAGAAAAAGTAATACCATACTTGTGAATATTTTCATGGAAGATAAAAAGTTCTAGTTCAATTTAAAATTTTCTCAACGAAGTGAAGGAAAGTTTAAGTTCTCTTCTGAAGTTTACCAAAGAACACACTTCAATTCTAATTTCTCGAGAGAAAACAAAAATCTTCCACTTCAGTTCTTTATTTCACAAAGACATAAAGAAATTTAAAGTTCAATTCTAATTTTTTGGTGGAAGATAGAAAAAGTAATATCATACTTGTGAATATTTTCACGGAAGATAAAATGTTCTAGTTCAATTTAAAATTTTGTCAACAAAGTCAAGGAAAGTTCAAGTTCTCTTCTGAACTTTACCAAAGAACACACTTCAATTCTAATTTCTCCAGAGAAAACAAAAATCTTCCACTTCAGTTCTTCATTTCACAAAGACATAAAGAAATTTAAAGTTCAATTCTAAATTTTTCGGTGGGAGATAGAAAAATTAATACCATACTTGTGATTATTTTCACGGAAGATAAAAAGTTCTAGTTCAATTTAAAATTTTCTCAATGAAGTGAAGAAGAATTCAAGTTCTCTTCTGAATTTTACCAATGAACACAATTCAATTCTAATTTCACCAGAGAAAATAAAAATCTTCCACTTCAGTTCTTTATTTCACAAAAGACATAAAGAAATTTAAAGTTCAATTCTAAATTTTTCGGTGGGAGATAGAAAAAGTAATACCATACTTGTGAATATATTCATGGAAGATAAAAAGTTCTAGTTCAATTTAAAATTTTCTCAACGAACTGAAGGAAAGTTCAAGTTCTCTTCTGAACTTTACCAAAGAACACACTTCAATTCTAATTTCTCCAGAGAAAATAAAAATCTTCCACTTCAGTTCTTTATTTCACAAAAGACATAAAGAAATTTAAAGTTCTATTCTAAATTTTTAGATGGAAGATAGAAAAAGTAATACTATGACTGCGATTGTTTTCCATGAAGGTCAAAAGTTTCACTTTATTTATAATTTTTCTTAAATTCAGTTCTGATTTTTCTCAAAGAGATGAAAAATTTAAAGTTCAGTACCAAATTTTTCATAGAAGATAGAAAAAGTTATACATTGATTGTGTATATTCGACATGAAGATAAGGAGCATCACTTTAATTCTGAGTTTTCTCGAAGAAGTGCAAAATGGTCAAGTTCTCTTCTGAATTTTCTTAAAGAAGTGAAAAAAGTTAGCTCAGTTCTAAATTTTTCATAGAAGCCATGTAAAGTTATACTTTGATCATGAATATTCGAGTTCTATTCTGAATTTTACCAAAGAACACATTTCTATTCTAATTTCCCCAATAAAAAATTTAAAGTTCAATTCTAATTTTTTCGGTGGAAGATAGAAAGAGTATGGTTAGGTTAGGTTAGACTAGATTAAGTTAGGTTAGGTTAGGTTAGGTTAGCCTACGTACGCTTCACTTAGGTTAGCTTAGGTTAGGTGAGAGACATGCAAAAAGTTAGGTGTATGATTAGGTTAGGTTAGATTAAGTTAGGTTAGGTTAAGTTAGGTTAGGCTAGGTTAGCCTACGTACGCGCGCGTACGTAGGCTAACCTAGCCTAACCTAACTTAACCTAACCTAACTTAATCTAACCTAACCTAACCTAATCATACACCTAACTTTTTGCATGTCTCTCACCTAACCTAAGCTAACCTAAGTGAAGCGTACGTAGGCTAACCTAACCTAACCTAACCTAACTTAATCTAGTCTAACCTAACCTAACCATACTCTTTCTATCTTCCACCGAAAAAATTAGAATTGAACTTTAAATTTTTTATTGGGGAAATTAGAATAGAAATGTGTTCTTTGGTAAAATTCAGAATAGAACTCGAATATTCATGATCAAAGTATAACTTTACATGTCTTTTATGAAAAATTTAGAACTGAGCTAACTTTTTTCACTTCTTTAAGAAAATTCAGAAGAGAACTTGCACATTTTGCACTTCTTCGAGAAAACTCAGAATTAAAGTGATGCTCCTTATCTTCATGTCGAATATTCACAATCAATGTATAACTTTTTCTATCTTCTATGAAAAATTTGGTACTGAACTTTAAATTTTTCATCTCTTTGAGAAAAATCAGAACTGAATTTAAGAAAAATTATAAATAAAGTGAAACTTTTGACCTTCATGGAAAACAATCGCAGTCATAGTATTACTTTTTCTATCTTCCATCTAAAAATTTAGAATAGAACTTTAAATTTCTTTATGTCTTTTGTGAAATAAAGAACTGAAGTGGAAGATTTTTATTTTCTCTGGAGAAATTAGAATTGAAGTGTGTTCTTTGGTAAAGTTCAGAAGAGAACTTGAACTTTTCTTCACTTCGTTGAGAAAATTTTAAATTGAACTAGAACTTTTTATCTTCCATGAAAATATTCACAAGTATGGTATTACTTTTTCTATCTTCCACCGAAAAATTTAGAATTGAACTTTAAATTTGTTTATGTCTTTTGTGAAATAAAGAACTGAAGTGGAAGATTTTTATTTTCTCTGGTGAAATTAGAATTGAATTGTGTTCATTGGTAAAATTCAGAAGAGAACTTGAATTCTTCTTCACTTCATTGAGAAAATTTTAAATTGAACTAGAACTTTTTATCTTCCGTGAAAATAATCACAAGTATGGTATTAATTTTTCTATCTCCCACCGAAAAATTTAGATTTGAACTTTAAATTTCTTTATGTCTTTGTGAAATAAAGAACTGAAGTGGAAGATTTTTGTTTTCTCTGGAGAAATTAGAATTGAAGTGTGTTCTTTGGTAAAGTTCAGAAGAGAACTTGAACTTTCCTTGACTTCGTTGACAAAATTTTAAATTGAACTAGAACATTTTATCTTCCGTGAAAATATTCACAAGTATGATATTACTTTTTCTATCTTCCACCAAAAAATTAGAATTGAACTTTAAATTTCTTTATGTCTTTGTGAAATAAAGAACTGAAGTGGAAGATTTCTGTTTTCTCTGGAGAAATTAGAATTGAAGTGTGTTCTTTGGTAAACTTCAGAAGAGAACTTGAACTTCCCTTCACTTCGTTGAGAAAATTTTAAATTGAACTAGAACTTTTTATCTTCCATGAAAATATTCACAAGTATGGTATTACTTTTTCTATCTTCCACCGAAAAATTTGGAATTGAACTTTAAATTTCTTTATGTCTTTGTGAAATAAAGAACTGAAGTGGAAGATTTTATTTTCTCAGGAGAAATTAGAATTGAATTTTGTTCTTTGGTAAAATTCCGAAGAGAACTTGAACTTTTCTTCACTTCCTTGCGAAAATTTTAAATTGAACTAGAACTTTTTATCTTCCGGGAAAATATTCACAAGTATGGTATTGCTTTTTCTATCTTCCACCGAAAAATTTAGAATTGAACTTTAAATTTTTTATTGGGGAAATTAGAATTGAATTGTGTTCTTTGGTAAAATTCAGAATAGAACTCGAATATTCACGATCAAAGTATAACTTTTCCTGTCTTCTATGAAAAATTTGGAACAGAACTTTAAATTTCTTCATCTCTTTGAGAAAAAAATCTGAACTGAAGTGGAAATTTTTATATTATTTTGGGAAAATAGATTTGATCAGTAACTTATTTCATTTTCATTGAGAAAATTCAGAATCGAAGTTGAACTTTTCTTCTTCCGGGAAAATATTTGGAACAGGACTTTAATTTTTTCATCTCTTTGAGAAAGGTCGGAATTGAATTTAAGAAAATTTAGAATTAAAGTGAAACTTTTTATCTTCATGGAAAATAATTACAATCATAGTATAACTTTTCCTATCTTCTACGGAAAAATTTAGAAGTGTCCAACTCAGAAAAGCCCGAAAACGTAATTTACATATCCCAAATCATAAGTTTCAGACAACACACTCCTATGAACGGCTAAGAAATCTAGCTCAGAAAAAGCTGAAATAGCAAACTAGTCATCCCAAACTATTGGTTTCAGACAACAAACACCTATGATGGACTAAGAATCCTAGCTCTAAAAAGTTCAAATAGCAAACTACACATCCCAAATCGTAATTTTCTGACAACACACACCTATGAAAGGCTATGAAACCTAGCTAATAAAAGCCGGAAATAGCAAATTAACCATCCCAAATCATAAGTTTCAGACAGCACTCACCTATGAACGGCTAAGAAATCCAGCTCGGAAAAGTCAAAAATAGCAACTCACACATCCCAAATCATAGGTTTCAGACAACACATACCTATGAAAGACTAAGAAATCCAACTCAGAAAAGCCCGAAATAGTAATTTACATATCCCAAATCATAATTTTCTGAAAGGACACACCTATGAAAGGCTAAGAAATCTAGCTCAGAAGAGTCAAAAATAGCAAACTAGTCATCCCAAACTATAGGTTTCAGACAACAAACACCTATGAAAGGCTAAGAAATCCAGCTCAGAAAAGTCAAAAGTAGCAATCCACCCATCCCAAATCATAGGTTTCAGACAGCACACACCAACGAAAGACTAAGAAATCTAGCTTAGAAAAGCCCGAAATAGTAATTTACATATCCCAAATCATGGGTTTCAGACAACACTCACCTATGAACGGCTAAGAAACCTAGCTCAGAAAAGTCACAAATAGCAAACTAGTCATCCCAAACTATAGGTTTCAGACAACAAACACCTATGAAAGGCTAAGAAATTCAGCTCAGAAAAGTCAAAAGTAGCAATCCACCCATCCCAAATCATAGGTTTCAGACAACACACACCTATGAAAGACTAAGAAATCCCACTCAGAAAAGCCCGAAATAGTAATTTACATATTCCCAAATCATAGGTTTCAGACATCATTCACCTATGAAAGACTAAGAAACCTTAGCTCAGAAAAGTCAAAAATAGCAAACTACTCATCCCAAACTATTGGTTTCAGACAACATTCACCTACGAAATACTAGAAAACCTTAGCTCAGAAAAGCCTGAAATAGCAAACTACACATCCCATATCATCAAGTTCTGACAACACATACCTATGAAAGGCTAAGAAACCTAGCTCAGAAAAGTCGAAAATAGCAAACTACACATCCCAAATCATAGGTTTCAGACACCACACATCTATGAAAGACTAAGAAATCCAACTCAGAAAAGTCAAAAATAGCAAACTACATATCCCAAATCATAGGTTTCAGTCAACACACACCAACGAAAGACTAAGAAACCTAGCTCAGAAAAGTCAAAAATAGCAAACTACTCATCCCAAACTATTGGTTTCAGACAACATTCACCTACGAAATACTAGAAAACCTTAGCTCAGAAAAGCCTGAAATAGCAAACTACACATCCCAAATCATAATTTTCTGACAACACATACCTAAGAAAGGCTAAGAAACCTAGCTCAGAAAAGTCGAAAATAGCAAACTACACATCCCAAATCATAGGTTTCAGACATCACACACCTATGAAAGACTAAGAAATCCAACTCAGAAAAGCCCGAAATAGTAATTTACATATCCCAAATCATAAGTTTCAGACAGCATTCACCTACGAAATACTAAGAAACCCTAGCTCAGAAAAGTCTGAAATAGCAAACTACACATCCCAAATCATAGGTTTCAGACATCACACACCTATGAAAGACTAAGAAATCCAACTCAGAAAAGCCCGAAATAGTAATTTACATATCCCAAATCATAAGTTTCAGACAGCATTCACCTACGAAATACTAAGAAACCTTAGCTCAGTAAAGTCTGAAATAGCCAAGTACTCATCCCAAACTCGAAGTTTCAGACAACAAACACCTATGAGTGACTAAGAATCCTAGCTCTGAAAAGTCCAAAAAGCAAACTATATCTCCCAAATCATAATTTTCTGAAAGGACACACCTACGAAAGGCTATGAAATCTAGCTCAGAAAAGTCAAAAATAGCAAATTAACCATCCCAAATCATAGGTTTCAGTCAACACACACCTACGAATGGCTAAGAAATCCTGCTCAGAAAGGTCAAAAAATAGCAACCCACACACCCCAAATCATAGGTTTCAGACACCACACACCTATGAAAGACTAAGAAATCCGGTTATGAAAAGTCAAAAATAGCAAATTACATATCCCAAATCATAGGTTTCAGACAACACTCACCTATGAACGGCTAAGAAACCTAGCTCAGAAAAGTCAAAAATAGCAAACTACTCATCCCAAATCATAGGTTTCAGACACCACACGCCTATGAAAGACTAAGAAATCCAGCTCAGAAAAGTCAAAAATAGCAAACTACATATCCCAAATCATAGGTTTCAGTCAACACACACCAACGAAAGACTAAGAAACCTAGCTCAGAAAAGTCAAAAATAGCAAACTACTCATCCCAAACTATTGGTTTCAGACAACATTCACCTACGAAATACTAGAAAACCTTAGCTCAGAAAAGCCTGAAATAGCAAACTACACATCCCAAATCATAATGTTCTGACAAAACATACCTATGAAAGGCTAAGAAACCTAGCTCAGAAAAGTCGGAAATAGCAAATTACACATCCCAAATCATAGGTTTCAGACGCCACACGCCTATGAAAGACTAAGAAATCCAACTCAGAAAAGCCCGAAATAGTAATTTACATATCCCAAACTATAGGTTTCACACAGCATTCACCTATGAAATACTAAGAAACCTTAGCTCAGAAAAGTCTGAAATAGCCAACTACTCATCCCAAACTCGAAGTTTCAGACAACAAACACCTATGAGTGACTAAGAATCCTAGCTCTGAAAAGTCCAAAAAGCAAACTACACCTCCCAAATCATAGGTTTCAGTCAACACACACCTACGAATGGCTAAGAAATCCAGCTCAGAAAAGTCAAAAATAGCAAATTAACCATCCCAAATCATAGGTTTCAGTCAACACACACCTACGAATGGCTAAGAAATCCAGCTCAGAAATGTCAAAAAATAGCAACCCACACATCCCAAATCATAGGTTTCAGACACCACACACCGACGAAAGACTAAGAAATCCGGTTATGAAAAGTCGGAAATAGCAAATTACATATCCCAAATCATAGGTTTCAGACAACATTCACCTACGAAATACTAGAAAACCTTAGCTCAGAAAAGCCTGAAATAGCAAACTATACATCCCAAATCATAATTTTCTGACAACACATACCTATGAAAGGCTAAGAAATCCAGCTCAGAAAAGTCAAAAGTAGCAATCCACCCATCCCAAATCATAGGTTTCAGACACCACACACCTATGAAAGACTAAGAAATCCAACTCAGAAAAGTCAAAAATAGCAAACTACATATCCCAAATCATAAGTTTCAGTCAACACACACCAACGAAAAGCTAAGAAACCTAGCTCATAAAAGCCTGAAATAGCAAACTACTCATCCCAAACTATTGGTTTCAGGCAACATTCACCTAGGAAATACTAGGAAACCATAGCTGAGAAAAGTCTGAAGTAGCAAACTACACATCCCAAATCATAGGTTTCAGACAACACACATCAACGAAAGACGGGGGCTCGGGGAGAGCCTTTGAGGGTCTTTGGGTCCCTTGAGGGCCGGGTGGTCCTTTGGGAGCTTGGGGGACCTTTGAGGACCAGGGGAGGGCCTTTGGGGGTCTGAGGAGGGCGTTTGGGGGATAACATTTCGAAATTTTTACTTTTTAGTTTACTTTTTGCGGCGCATCCTGTGGCGCTTTCCTGGCCCGCGGCGCATCCTTGCGGCGCATCCCTGCGGCGCTTCCCTCGACCCGCGGCGCATCCCCCTGCGGCGCATCCCCTTGCGGCACTTTCCTGGCCCGCGACGCTTTCTCGGGCCCGGGGACCTTTGGGGACCGGGGGAGGGCCTTTGGGGCACAGGGAGGGCCTTTGGGGGTCTGGGGGGGGAGCACTTGAGGGCCGATGGGTCCTTTGGAAGCCCGGTGGACCTTTGGGGACCGGGTGAGGGCCTCTGGGGTCCGGGGGGCCCTTTGAGAGTCCGGGGGCCCTTTGAGGACCAGGGGAGGGCCTTTGGGGGTCTGAGGAGGGCGTTTGGGGGGCTGGGGCTCTTTGGGAGCTTGGGGGGGACCTTTGAGTACCGGTGGATTCCTTCGGGGTTGGGTAGGGGGATTGGAACCCTTTGGATCGGGGTAGGGCGATCGGGGCTCTTTGGGGTTGTGGTAGGGGACCTCACAACACTGTTCAATGGAACTTGTGTATTATAACGACCACACTCAAAAATCATCTTTTAAATCATCTTTTAAATCAACGTCTCTAACGGTTTCGCCGAAATAATTCCATAAGCTGTCTAAAACCGTTTCGCCCAAATAATCCCTAAAAGTAATTTCATCGTGTTCCTTTTGTTTGGCATCTCTGTGCTTTCACATTTCAAATTTCTAGGAAACCCTTTCCTACGTTAATCTCTTCATCTCATAAATTTTCCTAGCTAAACTATTATGGTTTCGTTAGAATAACAATTTATCTCTCCGACTTAAAGCTCCGTGAAGCCGTATTTAAAAATAGAATTTCTATCTCTTTAGACTCCCACATAATTCCAAGATAACAAGTGATGTCATTTCTAATTCCTGACACTATAGATTAATGAAGCCCCTATTTAAAAATAGAATATTAATTTTTCTCTCTGACCTAAAGAACGTTTATCCCTCAGACCTAAGATTAAAGAAGCCTTAATGTTTCTTAATTCCCCCTTCGTGAAGCCCTATTTAAAAATAGAATATTAATTTTTCTCTCTGACCTAAAGAACGTTTATCCCTCAGACCTAAGATTAAAGAAGCCTTAATGTTTCTTAATTCCCCCTTCGTGAAGCCCTATTTAAAAATAGAATATTAATTTTTCTCTCTGACCTAAAGAACGTTTATCCCTCAGACCTAAGATTAAAGAAGCCTTAATGTTTCTTAATTCCCCCTTCGTGAAGCCCTATTTAAAAATAGTATATTAATTTTTCTCTCTGACCTAATGAACGTTTATCCCACAGACCTAAGATTAAAGAAGCCTTAATGTTTCTTAATTCCCCACGCTCGTGAATCAATAATTCCCCCATCGATTATGTAAATCACCCCTCATGTCATTCGCACGTGGCCAAACAACAACAGATCGATTGACCTTGACACACCCCCCATTAGACTCGATCGATAATCCTTGAATAAATTATGTCCCGTCAGCATTAAACTGAATTGTAGATGGCAGCAGGGTGTTCGTACCGGGCTGGTACCCCCATCTCTACTTATATACTATCATATTCACTATAGTTCCCACATGTCAAATTTCCCATGATGTTTGAACATATGTCATGTATAGACTATTTTACGAAGTCAGTTAGAAGCAAAATTGGTATTCATTAATTTGGAAGTGTAGTATTAATCTATTTCATTCTGATCGTTATGCAAGATTAAATAAAAAAAAGACAAGCATTTTCAGCGAAAAGTAAGGAGCAAGATTAAAACTTAAAACGAACAAAATTTGTTCGCTATATGAAAGGGGCTGCCCCCTCCTAAATACCCCGCTTTTTACTCTAAAGTTTGACTTTTAGTCACAATTCTTTAAGAGTGACTCTTGAAGCCTAAGGTCGGTTTAATTAGAATAAGAAGCTTTTTAAAGTAGCAAAAAATTTAGTGTAAAGAGCGGGGTATTGAGGAGGGGGTAGCCCCTTTAATATTCGGAATAGTTTCTGTTTGTTTGAAGTCTTAATGTTGTTTCTTACTTTTAGTTGAAAAAACTTCTCTTTTAATATAATTTCTTATCATTTTTAAAATATTGTAGAACACAAAATTAATGGTGAAATACTATTGGTAAGAATGGATATGTTTGAAAGCACTAAAACAAACTCACTTGCTGCAAAACACTGATATTGTGTGTAACAGATATTAGTGACATAGAATAAAATTATTTTAATAGCTCAAAAACACCAGTTAAATGATGCTTATTAGCAGGATAATATTCCAAAGCACTGAATTAATAACAAATGAATAAAAAAAATATAAAAAATAGCCTAATCAAATTGATTTTACTAGGCATTAGCTGTAAGATTGCTGTTGTTGTTGTAAAAAAGAAGATACTCGGTTTTCACCCTCTGCTTCACGAAAAATATAAGTACATTTAACGTTGAAGCAACACTGCCATAATATTTTTTCTTTCTAGTTTTTTTTCTCCCCGAGAAAGCCCCCCCCCCCCCTCTTATAATATACGGAACAATTTCTGTTCATTTTATGTTTTAATGTTGCTCCTTCCTTCCAGTTGATTTTTCTATTTAATTTGTGACAGTTTTGCCAGGGGTAAAATTAATTAAAGAGTCCCCCTCCTGACTCAAATAAGAGCAAAAAGCCGAATAAAACAGAAAAAATTTTCAGCCCTTCAGACGTGGTATGACACCCCTCCCTAGATGCTACGTCAGGGGAAGCTGACCCGGTTGCCCCCTTCCCTTTCAACGGCTCTGATAAAAATATTTTTGCGAAAACCTCAATATAGATAGGTTTTAGGCAAAAATCTCAAAAACTGCCGACTCATACTGACTAAGATTGATGTTGGGGTGGCAGGGATTGTTTAGACTATCTGCCGTATTCTGTTGAGCTTCTATCTAGAAACGTAATTGACTATGGGATTATTTGTACCAAGTTTATTGCAGAGAGCCTCAGTAATAAACTCGGTATAAATAATTCAACAGTCAATAACTCCAATGAGACTTCTAATAGTCAAAACTCACGCTTTATTAAGTTAAAAATTGTGACAAATGAGGATTTGTGCAAAATTGATATTAACGTTAAATTAAGGTTAAATTTGAAAAGTTAAGTTACATTTCACCTGTTCTTTTTGTAGCGAAATTACAATAATATCATTATAATAATCTTATTAATAACCTCTCTTACAATCAGGAAAAAACGACGGAGCACAAACAAGAAAAGAATAAAGGAAAAACAAACTTGACAGCAAACACATTCTAACAAAAGCAACCCACGTGCATGGATGGTCTTAGGGAGGGGACAGAGGGAGTACTTGCCCCGTGCACAGAAATTTTTGGGGCGCAAATTTTCAAATAAATCATTTAATATTTATAAACATTTTGTAGTTTTCGAAATTTATTTTTATCAAGATAAAGTAGAAGGCACGTTTTGCAGTAAGTATAAGCAAATTATTTCGGAAATTTTCATTTTTCCTATATCTTTTCCCATATAAAGTAATAAAAGTCAGATTTAAATAAATATAAATTATTGTTAATAAATGTAAATTTTGTTAATGAGTGAATATTTTGTTAAAATTTGGCTGAAAATTTTGGGAGATAGGGGGGAGGGCACTAATCAAGATTTTATCCCGGACGCTAGAGAGGCCAGAACCACCACTTCCTACATGCTAAAACATCTATTTCACAAGACGGACCTACTCCTGCTCCAGTAACTTCAGTTTTTTGTTCTGTTGCTCTAGTGGACTACCGTTCTTTTGCTAAATTTATAACTGCAATTCACTTCATATTACAAATTAGTGAGAAACCAGTTAACCCAACGCAAGTACACGGAGCCGATGTTTATTTTTCAAGTCTTTATTTTGTATATCTTATTGTAGATATACAAAATATCTTGTATCTTCATTATTAATGTCTTTTATCTTTATAAAAATATTATAAATCTTTATTTTGTATGTCAAGCCTTTATTTTAAATTGCTAAACATTTATTTGCATCATTTAAAGAAAGTTTATGGCTTCAGCCAAAGCTAAGTTCTGCATGTATTATCGAACTAAATGCTTCGATTCTGATATCTTTTTCATGCTAGGATTTGTTCCCATGATAGCGGCGTGTATTCGGTATTTCCCAGCTGCACTGTTCTCATTGTACATATTTGGGACGATATTTAACATTGGAAGGAGGAAAAAGCTTGGGTCTAAGGAACTAAAAAGCGATGTCACTAAGGTAACGTCTTTTCTTTTAAAATTTCTCATTATCAGCTCCCGTGTTCTGTAATCTTGTCAGATATGTCCTGAATTATTCAGAAAATGGAGTCATTTTAAACTCTAATAGAGCTTGATATTCACAAAGTAGAAATAAGTTTTTACACCTTTTTGTATTACAGACAGTGAGTAGCAAAAATCACTTAGTGTATGAAAATCGAAATATAACTGAAAATAGAATTCTTATATTTCTTGATACGGGAAAAATGAGCTAATATGATTAGGACGGCAAAGCAATGTAATTCTTCTAAAACTTTTTTTTAAATTCTACTTCAAGGCGACCTAGACGAGTTGTTAGCGCTGCAGACTTGAAATGCTGAGGTCAGGGGTTCGAGTCCTGGTGTCGCTTTGGCTTGGAACAGGGGTCAATGGCGTGACTCTGCAAGCTCAGCCAGAGTCGACACAGCTTTAAATGGGTAACTGGAGAGATCTGGAAGAAAACACGAGAAGCGTCGGATGATTTGCCCCGAATTGCGCTCCCGGTCGAGGGCGTTGAATTAGGAGATTGGCACCTGCGCAACGCAGACCATGGTCAGCATACGAAAAAGTTCTCTTAGGAAGGAGTCTCAAAACCTTTTCGACTTAAATCGAATTTCAATGTAAATAAAAAAAAAAAAAAAAAACGCTTTTCTACTCATAGAATTTGTAATAATAGAATCGATATCCTTATCCTAAGAATAAAATGCTAACAGAATAAGAATTTCAGTTTAGAACTTGAAGGAATGTGAATGCTAAAAAATTACGCAGGGCAAAATTAACAGAAAGAATATTTTTTTCTTTGAAAAAAATATGAAAAAGATCTCATCTATATCAAATTTCAATAATCTTCATATTCTGATTTCCATATAATTAATGGGTAGAGTAAATGTCAATTATCTTGTTTCAAAAATATAACTTGAAAAGCAAAACCATTCGAAAAATTCTGTAATAGAAACTAAGGAGATTTTATCTTTCGTTAAAAAGCTGAAAGATTTCCAAAGACTAGCACGAAAAGGTTCCAAATTCGATATAAATATGACGAATATAACCATTAGGAAGATATTAGAGCTAAATTAAAAAATGATTTTTTCAAAATTTTCGGAAAAATTGAAAATTTCGTTGAACTTAGGTGTAGCGAATATGTTGAAGAATTTCTTAGAAAATTTATAAACTTTCATAAATGCTGTCCCTTAAAAACGTCAAACTTACGAAAAATACCCATGGATCCTACAAGATTCCATTTAAAAGACTGTGATGAAGTTTTTAAAGACAATGGTAAAATTGCTCCTTGAGTTTATTATTAAATAAAATAAACAAGTTTTTCACTCAAAAATAAGGTGCAACATTAAAACTTAAAACAAACAGAAATCATTCCGTATATGAGGGGAGTTGCCCCTTTCTCAACCCTCGCTCTTTACGCTAAATTATTAAAGTTATTTAAAAATAATTCTCATTCAAATTTAACAGTCCTTGTGTCTGAACAGTATTTCTCAAAGAATTGATACAAAAAGTCAAGCTTTACCGTAAAGAGCGAAGACTGAGGAAGTCCCACTGATATACAGAATAATTTCTCTTCTTTCTAAGTTTTAATGTTGCTCCTACTTTCAATTGAAGAAACTTGTTTTTTTTAATTTGTTCTGGCCGTTTTTCAAATCGTGCCAGAAAATACCCTCCCCATGTAAAATTTTCCCTGGGATTTCTCTTCCCTCCCCCCGAAACTTTCCTCTCCACAGAAAAACATCCGAATATCCCCGTAGAAAATTCCCCTCCACAAAATCCCCCCCCCCCCTCCAAAAAACAATTGTATATTTCTTTATAACAAATACTATATGTGAATAATGGGCAAATTGTGCACGTGAACAATGGAGAAACTGCCTAACTTACAGCCCTTTCCCCAGGAGCTGTTTGGTCATGTCATCTCCAAAGGCATAATCATTGGACCTCTCAACTATGCTGAAGAATATGACTATCTAAAAACTTTGATCGAACGACTTTGGCAAAAAATACGGCGTGGGAGGGGACCGAGCTGTCCTCCAATTTTTTGATTCCTTGAATTTCGGGAGCCCTCTCCCGATATTCTAGGAACACTGGTTCGTTACGATCACGCTGAAAAAACAACGGCAGATAAACACGCATCTTGATGATAGCCTAAGTCTTGATGATACAGTTTTGATCAATGTGTACTTGCCTTATAATAGAAGAGCAGCTCAGTTTTTTTCGAGCTTTGCCAAGTCATGTGACAAAGTTAAGTCTCTGATTTCTGGAATTGAATCTTTTGGTTACGCATGGCTGCTAGCAGGTGTTATGGATTGTGATATTTCAATATTAAATAGTCGAACAGATGTCCTTATAAATTCTCTTCCTTTGGCTTATAGTATATTAAAGATAGAAACTAATCACTCCAATTTACATAATAGCGGGACCGTTGCAGATTTAGATCATGTAATTTACTCGCCAGCCTTTCAAACTTCTGAAATTCACGTAGAAATAGGATGAACGTGATTTTGATCATTTAAATCTATTGCTTGAAATTCGAATCAGCCCAAATCTTAGTTATGGCCCTTCATCTGTCAAGCTTAATAAGTGGATTGTTGAAAGGGATTGGGATATTTATCTGAATACACTTGGCTAGCTGTTATCAAATATTCCTGTGTCTTTTCTCTCACTCTCCTAGCGTGTGAATATGGACGGATGTTTGCTTGTCCCAGTGTCTGACAATGTCTGTTTGTATGTCTGAGTCTATGTATTTGTATATTTTTTTGTCTCTCTCGCTTTCTAACCCTGTGTGTCTAGGTGGGTGTTTGCCTCTCCCAGTTCCTGTGTTTGACAGTTTGTATGGCTGAATCTATGTATTTGTAGGCATTTTTCTCTCTCAATCTGTGCCTGTGTGTCTGAGTGGATGTTTGCTTGTCTGTGAGGATTTTGGAGAAAAGGAATTCTGCTCATATCTCTCAGACTTTTGGTAAAGCTCTGCTAACCTATCTCAGTTTCTAATATATCCCATGTGAGCCTGCTAGTAGTATCTACGTTTTTGAAAATTCATTTTCTTACATCAACAACTTTTTAATAAACATTCTAAGCGTTTGAATTGCTAGCGTTTCCCCAAGAAGAGGAAAAACTTCAACTTTAATTCGGAGTTTTCTCAAAGAGGTGAAGAAAAGTTCAAGTTCTCTTCTGAATTTTCTCAAGGAAGAGAAAAAAAATCAAGTTCTGTTCTGAATTTTTACATAGAAGATAGAAAAAGTTACACTTTAATTCTGAAGCTTGTAAGAATAGTTTGGATTGTTTAGTATGTATAATAGGCCTCTGAAAAGTCTATGCAAAATCAGATTTATTTAAACCAACTTTGCTAAGACCTTACCAATATTTTTAAAAAACCCAACAAAGTAATGCATAAAATATTTTTATTGAAATAACGGTATGTAAAATATTGACATAAAAAAACATATTACATATATTATTATACATTATTAATATCATTGAACAGCTTTGGACATTTTGAATCTGTTCCATACAATAATTCATCATGTTGTCTCTTGATTGTGTAGGTATTTTCTTCTCTTAGTTCTTAACCAGTAGAATAATCATTAATTCATTTTAAGTAATTCACAATTTTTACTGTGGTGTCGGCTAGAGGTTCAATATGTATTTAGTCTTCGGTATTATTAGGTTCATTGACTATATCTGTTTGTTTATGATCAATTGTAGTAATAATGTTCACATGCGCTTTATTTTCCATTACTTTATCTTTATATTCATTAGTGATATTGTCTGCCAATGCCCTTTTTATTTTGCATGCTATTTGACTGTCTATTATCACATTGTTTTTTACACAGTTAGAAGTTCTGGCGCGTAGACAAGATATGGTTAATGACACTAGCTCAGGAGCATGTCTGTCTTCTTCTTGTCTTCTTTAGAATGCTAATACCAAAATGGTTGTAATAATATCTACCAACAGGTAACATGTTACCACTAACAGCAGCAAGAAGTTGTCCTCTATCATCGAACATTATTTTTATGTTAACATTCTCTTTGAGCACTATCATCTCTGGAAATGATACTCTAGCATATCCACCATTTTGTATTTTGAATCTCTTCGGTACTCCAAAGAAATCTAAAGTCTCACTATCATGGCAACGCAAGCATACGTTTCCTATAGTGTTACCACTAGTGCTTGTTTCGCAGTTCAAACATTTTTCTTTGTCAGCATTCAACGCAACGATGACTTTATCATGTGTACACACTTTCTTCGAATAATTCATCTTTACTTTTTTGAAAATGTGATGCAAGTGTTTATCTTTTCAATGTACGAAGAATACTGACTTAATATATACAATAAACTAGGTAGTGTCGATAACTAGCCATAGAGTACCGCTGGTGAAGCCACGTAGTTTCGATGAGCAGCCATAGAGTACCATTGGTTCAGCCGAATAAATAATTAAAAAACAAGTTGAATAATTTTCCAAGTCCAAAAAAATTCAGTCCAAATCAAAAAGAAACGTGTTGCTACAAACTTTAGTTTTCTAATAGTCAAAATCCCGACTAACGCATATCATTCCCATTTTGCATTTTGAAAATATTAAATGTCAATTTTTTTGTTTTAAGCATATTTCATGTCATTTTAAGACATGTAGAAAAAAGTTTTAAAATGTCCTGGTTGTAGTTTTTTGGCCTCCACTAAGGCGTTCCCACATTTTTGCAAACCAACTACCAAGACCATAGTCCGATATAGATGAATGACCTTTGTAATAGTCCATTCCATCAGCCATTGGTCTTGGACCAAGAATAGCAAAACAGCATAAACTAGGTAGTGTCGATAACTAGCCATAGAGTACCACTGGGACAGCCAGGTAGTATCGATGATTAGCCATAGAGTACCACTGGTACAGCCGCATAAATAGAAAATACATAAAAAAAAGTTGAAAAAATTTTAAAGTCCGAAAAAATTCTAAGTAAAAAAAGAAAAATATTACCACAAATATTATTTTTCTAATAGTAAATATCACGACTAATATATCTATATCATTCTCATTTTATATTTCAAATATATCAAATGTGATTTTTTTCGTTTTAAATATATTTCATGCCATTCTAAGACATGTAAAAAAAAAGCTGAAAAATTTCAACTAAAAAAAAATAAAAGTTAAAAAAAGTTAAAAAATCAAACTTAATAAAGTATAAAACAAAAATGGATGGAGGGGGCCAAAACGTTGGGGGATGGAGTATTGGGACTCTTGAAGTTTGGGGTCCTTGGTGGTTTGAATCCTTGATGGTTGGGGTCCTTGATTTTTGGAGTCCATGATGATTAAAATCCATAACCACCTCACTACTTGATTTCTAAGGATTGTTCTGGATTTCTAAGAATTGTTCGGGATTTCTATATTAAAAGTCGTTTCTCGAGGCTTATGACTTTATTAGATTCAACTTTACTTGGTACCAGACTCCTCACTTGGTACTTGTGCATTGTAGCGACCATAGCCAAGAAAAGAAGCTAGGTCAATCGAATCAAACGACTTGTGAAAGGATGAAAATATTCTAATCATATTACGACATTTATATAATGTGGCGTGGGAGTCACCATTCCCTCAGACTTACCTTTAGTTGATAAGCGATTAAAATTTCAACCCTTTGAGTGTACTTGAATCAAATGACTTCTGAAGGTTGAGTATATCTTGATATTCTTGCTCAGGTGTGAATTATGCAAATGAGACACCTTTCTGAATTACAGAATAAATTATTTATTTTCAGTATTACAGAATAAATTTGATTGACTCCCTCAGGCTGTAAGATCCATATATCATTATGGTCCGAATATAACCTGTTCGGTAGGTTTATGTAATACGGTTATATCATGTAAGCTCAGTATTGTATACCCATTTGGTCTGAATATAACGTGTTTGGTAGGTTTATACGATGTACGCATCGATGTACGTGTAAAATGTATAGATGCCCTACTACTAGTTTCTTCGTTACTTTAGAAACAAATTTGGGCCATAGATTTGCATATTGGGGGGGGGGGGGTAAAATATAACGGTTCTGCATGCAAATTATGTTTGGTAACGGTATTTTGTATATTAGATAGATAAATAGAGATGTGTATTTTAAAGCAAAACATACGGCCATGAACATAGTAAAATAATATAAATGAAAGGCACAAATAACATAAGCTTTGAGAAACACTTAAAATATGATGTTTCTCATCTTAAAAGATGATGTATGATGTTTGAGAAATATCATAAAACACTTAAAAGAAACACTAAATTAACCTAATAATAGTACTTAATACTTGGAAAAACGATCATTGAAAACAAAACACTTAATACTTGGAAAAACACTTAAACGAACCATTCTTTTATTATATATATATTTTTTAGTTAACAAAATTTCCAGATATCTCGCTATTCTTCTGTAATTTTTTAGTGGCTATATACCTAGAAAGAATTATTTTCTGACTTCCAACTGTCCAAATACTTTACTCCCCCGGTAAATACCATCCCCCTCAGAAAATACCCCCCCCCCTGTGGAAAAGAAGGCTTTCCAAATGGGAGAATTTTATTTGAGTTTTTTTTTTAATTCCGTAGGGAAAGTAGTTTTGGTACTTGTGTATAATGGGCAACTCATTCAAGTTTACGCTGTGTAAAACTCGAGAACAAACCGGTTTCTCCGTTATTTTTTCAGCTTAGCGCGAGACAAGACAAAGACAAGTTACAGAATATAGGGAAAATAAATAATTTGGGCTATATATTTGCACATAAAGGGAACGGGGGGGGGATGGTGGTGGTGGTAAAGTAGTTGGACAGTTTGAAGTCAGAAAACAATTCTTTTAAGAATGACCACTACAAAATTACAGAAGAATATCGAACTACTTGGAAATTTTGTTAACTAAAAACAAATAAATAAATAGTAAAAAAAAAATTCCAGTATAAATTAAATGTAATGTTTCATCTAAGTGTTTTTTCCAAGTGTTGTGTTTTTTTTTTCAATGACCGTTTTTCTAAGTATTAAGTACTATTATTAGGTTAATGTAGTGTTTCATTTAAGTGTTTTATGATGATCACTGATCGAAGTTTATGTTATTTGTGCCTTTCTTTTATGTTATTTTACTATCTACATGGCCGTATATTTGACTTTAAAATAAACTTCTCTATCTATCTATCTAATATGCAGTATAATTGTACCAAACAGATTTTGCACGCAGACCCACTATACTTTACCCCCCCCCCTATTATGCAAATCTATAGCTCAAATTTATTCCTGAATTAACGAAGAAACTACGAAAAAACTGGCGTGTTATCGAATTTTACACAGCGTAAACTTGAGTAAGTGGCACATAATACACAAGTACCAAAATTCCTTCCCCCAACGGAAATTATAAAATAAAACTCAAATAAAATTCCGAAATTTGGAAATCTTTATTTTCCACGGGGGGGGGATATTTCCTGAAGGGTATTTACGGGGGTATTTTCTGCGGGGGGGGGGGGTATTTTTCCAGGGGTGTGGTATTTTTCGCAGGATTTATTTTTCGGGGGGGGGGGGTATTTTCCTGGTGGGTATTTTCCTTTGGGGGGGGGTATTTTCCGGAGGGTAATCATCGTGGGGGGGGGGGTAAAGGCCTACAACCCCTAGAAACATTGGGAAACATAATTAGTTGTTAAATTTGTACTAGTTTTATTGATATATATTAGATAGGCTGTGAATTAAATAATTTTTGTCCGTTTTAAGTTTCAACTTCGCTCTTCACTTCCCTCGGAAAAACTTTATTTTTTAAAATTAATCTTTCCTCGTTTTTGATTAAAATTTAATGTAGAAACAACGCCGCCA
The DNA here is from genome assembly GCA_027921565.1 of Artemia sinica. Lineage (NCBI taxonomy): Eukaryota > Metazoa > Arthropoda > Branchiopoda > Anostraca > Artemiidae > Artemia > Artemia sinica. The sequence goes on from CM051258.1 coordinate 36,396,663, forward strand.
TGATCTTTTTTTATGTGCAATAATTTTTGTTCCTTTTAAGTTCCTTTTTAAGTCCCTCCTTGGTTTCAGTTGAAAACTTATTTTTTAATATAATTTCTAATCATCACCGATCTAGGGGAGATAAGACACATCTAGAAAATACTGCAGACAACCTTGACAGCTACGAAAACCTTTTTGTTTATAACAGAAAGTTTATTATCCATACTTTACAGAACAATACATCATGGTTGCAGCGGCAGCTGCAACCTAGTAAAGAGCGAAACTCAGCCCATAGTAATCAAAATGTGAAAAACGTGTTTTCAAAACACTCTATAGTGAGAAAAATTGCCATCTGACACTGAACCAGGGATGGTAACTATTGTTTCGGTTAATCTTAGAAGTAAAAGTTTATTACGAAAAGAAATTTATGGTGATTTCGAAAAAGAGCCTGAAACCCCTTGAAAATGGCGTCAAATCGAAATAAAAAGTGCACCATTCACCATGGTTCAAAACACTTTATAGAATAATTACAGTGCCCCACCTTGAACACCAAGGAAAATGACTTTTTTACATGGGTAGCACTGATCTGTCTCTTGTTTTTTCTTCTTTTTTTTTCTAGCAGGGCTAAGGGGTGGCCAGAGCATCATAGAGAGATGTGTAATAGCTAATTGAAAGGAAATTAAATTTGTAAGTGCCCCTTTTTAGTGACCAAAGAGATTGGGGGCAACTAGCCCCTCCCCCCCCCAAGTCATCCAATCACAATTTCGAGATAGCCATTTTGTTTAACATAGTTCAAAGGTCCAATATATATGGTTTTGATGATGATATGGTCCTCCATAGTCCCTAGGGAGGGGCTGTATGTGGTATCGGGCGTATCGATATCGCGTGCATTGGTTTCGGGCGTATTGACATCGCATTTATCGTATCGAGAATATCAGTATCGATATCCGTTATTGTTCTTTTTCAGTCATTTTCTAGGCTCATTTTTTAAAGTATGTCCCGGCAAGGTATCAAGGTTGCAGCGGTAGCTACAACCAAGTAAAGAGCGAACCACAGCCCATAGTAACCAAAAGATAAAAAACGCGCTTTGAAAAAAACTGCCTGGTAAAAAAAATTCCATCTAACACTGACTCAGGAATGTTAACTATTATTTCGGTTCATCTTAAAAGTAAAAGTTCATTGCGAAAGGAAATTTATGGTGATTTAAAAAAAACCTCGAACCCCTCGAAAATGGTGTCAGATCAAAATGAGAAGTGTACCATTGGAATCAACATGGCCGAAAACCTTGTGCAGGGAAGTTACAGCCCCCCTCCATGAAAAACAAGGAAAATAACTTTTTTGCATCGGTAGCACTGATCTGCCTCCCGTTTTTTTTTTTTCTTTCTTTTTCAACAGGCCTAGCGGGCTACCAGAACATCATAGTAAGATGCTTAATGGCTCATTCAAAATCTATTTCTCATATCTACGTGTTTTTTATAATATCTGTCATCTGCAAGTACCATATGGCACTAAAATGGCACTTTTTGTGCGATTTCTCAAGGGGTGGCGCTAGCAGGCTACCAGACCATCATTGAATAATCTTTTATAGTTCATATAAAAGATATTACACATTACTACGTCTTTCATATAAATTCCACCATCATCAAGTTCCAAATGGCACTAAAAACGGCACTTTTGGTGTCGTGTACCAAGTAGAAAAGCTGGGGCTATTGGGCAACCAGAACTTATAAAAGTGATTTTTAATGACTCATTTGAAAGATATTGCTCTTATATACGTGCTTGTTTTTCATCAATTTTACATTCGTCAGTGCGATATAGCACTGAAAACAAAACTTATGGTGCCGATTCTTATATGGAAAAACTCTGAAGTAAAAAACAGGTATCATTGTAATAGTTATGTTCCACAACCCTTAACTGGAGGTTCGCAGGAACCCCTTCCGTCCACTCCCCTCCCAGCCCCCTTAGTAAGTTTCAGAAATCGTCTGGTCATCAGTAAGCTACTGAAAAATTAACAGGCTACCACACCGTCGCAGATAGATGTTTAATGGCTCAATTATAAGCTATTGCTTATATTTACTAGGTTTTTAAAAATTCTACCATCTATTAGATTTCACAGATTTTAATGTTAACTAGTTTCTGAACGAGAAAAAAACATACAAACAAGCAAAGATCATGGTTGCAGCGGTAGCTGCAACCTATAACGGTACTATTGCAAGAATTATGGTCCAAAGCCCCTTAATTGGAGGTTTATAAAACCCCTCACATATACTCTCCCTCCAGACCCTCTTAGTAAGTTTCATAAATCGCCTACTCATCTTAAAAGTAAAAAATTATCGTGAAAAAAAATTAACTAAAACTAAAACTTTTCAACTGAAAATCTACCAAAATTAAGTTTGAATGATCAACAGTTTTGAAGTGAACCTTCAAACTTCACCCTACGATGGAGCCTGTGTGCTAGTTCTAACGGGGGTAATTGAGGGGAAGAGACGTCCTTGTCCCTTTAGTTTTTACTCCTGCCTAGGTTTTGAAAAACACTATTTTTTGGTCATTTCATTGGAAAAAGAACTTTTTTCATTTACAAAAATGGGTAAAACAACCGAAATCGCACTGAATGGGATGTACTATCAAGTCAAATTTATAAAAAGCGATTAGGTATAAATATAAACTTTTAAATGAGCCCTTAAACAGCTCTCTTTTGTTACGGTAGCCTTCTAGTTTCTCCTAGTCAGTAGGTGTTTTATAAAGCATTGTCTTTATTATGGCTTTTTCAGGCGAAGTCGGTCCAGCAAAAAACAGCTTTTTGCTAATCAAAAAACAAATGTTCCTGAAAAAAATGTATTTTTTTTTTTTTTGCGAAGTATGGATAACGAACTTTATTTTATAGACTAAAAGTTTTTCGTAGCTGTCAAGGTTGTTTGCAGTACTTTCTAAGTGTCTTATCTCTCCTAGATCGGTGATAATTAGAAATTATATTAAAAATAGTTTATATTAAAAATAGTTATATTAAAGTTTTCAACTGAAACTAAAGAGTGACATTAAAACTTAAAACGAATATACATTACTCAGTATAAATAAAAAAGATCATGGCAGCGTTGTTTCTACATTAAATTTAAATAAAAAACGAACAAAAATTGATTTAAAAAACAAAGGTTTTCCGAGGGAAGTAAAGAGCGAAGATGAAACTTTAAACGAAAAAAAATATTACTTCACAGCCTATCTAACACATATCAATAAAACTAATGCAAATAAATCAACTGGTGATATTTCCCTATGTTTGTAGGATCACAGAAAACTAGTGCTTTTCTGAAAACACAAAACAATATAGGAGTTAACCTTTTGAGGACACTTTTAACAGCATAAAATTAAAGCATTTTTAGATTGTTGTTATATTTATTTTTTTCCGTTAAATGTTGCATCACCTTTGCACAATAAGCTCAGTTCAATGATTGACTGTCGTTTTGGATCTTGAAAGGACATTTCATGATTATTTTGTAGACAAGTTCAAAGCGAAGGAATCTTATTAGTATTAGGACTGCAAACTCGCTTTAGAATTTGTAGTACAACTTAAAATCCTTCGTTTTATAGAGAGGAATAACGGGATTTCCAGAGTTTATATTGCGGTTGATATGTTCTTCATTTCAAGTAATACTAGGTGAGACCAAGATGTTACCTGATAAATCAATCCATTATTTTATATGATGTGTAATGACTTTAAACTTATTATTTTTATGCTTAAATTTTTAAGACAATTTTAATTCTATTTTGAAGGTTACTGATATCACAGCTCCTGTAGGACTATGAAAAGCGTTATAGATTAATTTGTTGTTGTGAGGCTACGTATTTACTTTTGACACCTTAATCAATGTTCCTGTTTTTATACTTGGCTTTTGTATTTTAAGTAAAGCGCTAGTTTTCTATAATCCTACAAACATAGGGAAATATCACCAGTTGATCTATTTGCATTAGTTATATTGATATATGTTAGATAAGCGGTGAAGTGATAATATTTGTTCATTTTAAGTTTCATCTTCGCTCTTTACTTCTCTCGGAAAAAAATTGTTTTCTTAAATTAATGTTTTTCAGGAACGTTTGTTTTTGATGAGCAAAAACCTGTTTTTACTCGGTTGACTTCACCTGAAAAAGCCAAAATCAAGACAGGGCTTTATAAATCGCCTACTGACTAGCAGAAGCTAGAAGGCTACTGTAACAAAACAGAGATTTTTAAAGGCTCATTTAAAAGCTTATTTTTATACCTAATCACTTTTCATAAATTTGACTTGATAGCACATTCCAATAAAGTGCACTTTAGGTAGTTTCCCCCATTTTTTTAAATGAAAAAATCGCCTTTTCCAATTAAATGGCCACAAAAGGGTGTTTTAAAAACCTAGGCAGGAGCAAAAAACTAAGGGGGCAAGGACATCCCTTCCCCTCAATTACCGGCGTAAGGACTAGCACACAGGCTTCATCGCAGAGTGAAGTTTGAAGGTTCAATTCAAAACTTTTGATCATAAAGATTAATTTTTGGTAGATTTTTAATTAAAAAGTTTTTAGTTTTAGTTAATTTGTTTTCGCAATAATCTTTTACTTTTAAGATCAGTCAGCGATTTATGAAACTTACTAAGAGGGTTTGGAGGGAGAGTATTTGTGAGGGGTTCTGATAAACCTCCAGTTAAGAGCTTTGGACCATAATTATTGCAATGTTACCGTTTTATGCTTCCAAACTCTTCCACTTCAGAAGTGGCACCAAAAGTGCCATTTTAGTGCTATATGGCACTTATGGATGGTAAAAATGATAAAAAGCGCGCATATATGAGTAATAGCTTTAAAATGAGCCTTCCCGAAACATGCTTTAAAAAATGAGTGTATCACATTTGCAAAAATAGGGGATTATCTTAAAAGTAATCATAAGAAGGGATAAACCGTGATTGAAAAAAAAAAATCCAAACAGGAATCGAATGCATGATAATCTTATTTGATGTCCAGTACTGTACTAACAGAAACACGCCTCTAATAATCTAATTTAATATATTGGTGTTTGTAGGACTTTCATTACATAGCTTGTTAAGGTGGCTTAGAGGAGGAACATGCGGGAGGTGTTCTTGCAAACCTCCAGTTAAGGGTTTTGGACCATAAATATTACAATGATACAGTTTTATACTTCCAAGATTTTTCACTTAAGAAGTGGCATCAAAAGTATTGTTTTCAGTGCTATATCTCACTTACGAATGGTAGAATTGATAAAAAGCGCGTAGATATGAGAAAAAGTTTTTAAATGAGCCATTAAACATCATTCTCAGAAGCTTTGGTAGTCCACTAGCCCAGCTTTTCCACTTGAGACATGGCCCCATAAGCGCCATCACTTGCAGATGACGGATTTATATAAACCAGGTGCATATGAGAAATACCTTTTGAATGAGCTCCTAAGCATCTCTCTATGTTGTTCTAGCAGCCTGCTAGGCCTGGAAAAAAGAAGAAGAAAAAAGACCGTTTAATGTTTTTCAACTATTAGTTACTATGGGCAGTGGTTCGCTCTTTACTAGGTTGCAGCTACTGCTTCAGCCATGACAAAGAGTTCATTGCATATTCTCCAAACAAACTAGTTAATATTGAAATCTGTGAAATCTAATAGATGGTAAAATTTGTAAAGACCTAGTAAATACAAAGCTTTTAATTGAGCCACTAAACATCTATCTACGATAGTGTGGTAGCCTGGTAATGTTGCAGTAGCTTACGGGCGAGCAGACGATTTATAAAACCTACTAAGGGGGCTGGGAGGTGAGTGTCCTGGAGGGGTTCTTGCACACCTCCAGTTAAGGGTTTCTGGAACATAACTTTTACAATTGTACCTGTTTTGTACTTCAGAGCTTTTCCACTCAAGAAGTGACCACCAAAAGTGTTGTTTTTACTGCTATATGGCACTTACGAATGGTATAATTGATAAAAAAAAACACGTAGATATGAGCAATAGCTATCAAATGAGCCATTAAACCTAACTCTTAAAAGTTCTACTAGCCCAATAGCCCCAGCTTTTCCACTTGAGACATGGCACCAAAAGTACCGTTTTAGTGCCATTTGGAACTTGTAGATTGTGAAATTTATAGGAAGAACGTAGATATAAGCAATATCTTTTATATGAGCTACAAAAAATTCTGTCTGTAATGTTCTCGTAGCCCGCTAGATCCACCCCTTGAGAAATGGCCGAAAAAGTTCCATTTTAGCGCCATATGGCACTTTTAGATGGTGAAATTTATAAAAAAAAAACGTAGATATGAGAAATAGGTTTTAAATTAGCCATTAAGCATCTCTCTATGATTTTCTGGTAACCCGATAGGCCTAAGAAAAAAAAAAAAAAAAAAAAAAAAAAAAAAAAAAAAAAAAAAAAAAAAAAAAAAAAAAAAAAAAAAAAAACGGGAGACAGATCAGTGCTACCTATGCAGAGAAGTAATTTTCCTTGTTGTTCAACAAGGGGGACTGTAATTTCTCTATGTAAGGTTTTCTACCGTGCTGATTTCAATGGTACATTTTTCATTTTGATCTGACAACATTTTCGAGGGGTTTCAGGGTTTTTCGAAATCACCATAAATTTCTTTTCGCAATAATATTTTACTTTTAAGACAAACTTAAATAATAGTTACCATTCCTGAATCAGTGTCATATAGCAATTTTTTTACTAGACAGTTTTTTCAAAACTTGTTTTTTAACTTTTAGTTACTATGGGCTGTGGTTCACAAATAGTAAACATGCTGCTCGAAATACAAATCGTTTTTAGTAAAACACAAATGATCTAGCCTTTAGAGGGATCTAGCATTCAGAGGGATAAAAGGAGGCCTTAGCCATATTCTTATTTACGGTAATATATGGTCATTTAAATGAGAACTTGATCATTCATTTTAATTTATGTTCGTTTTAGGATTTATCTATTCATCCATAGCAATATATGTTATCTTCGTATTTTATGGGATAGTTCATTTTAATTTCTGTTTTGGGATTCATTTACTCAATATAGTAGTTTCTATTAGTTTTAAGTTTATATCATTATGCGACTTTATTTCTACTCATTCAAGTTTTAATTTTGCTCTTAGCTTTTCTTTGGAAAAAATAACCCCCAGGGCATAGCTTAAAACCCTTGCCCTGAGGGTTGTGGGGAGTGTCCTCCTCAAAAACATATTTTCTATCTGCAAATCAACTACGCTGAACAAAATGGCAATAAAAACCCTATATGCCCCCAGGGCATAACTCAAAACCCTTGCCCTGAGGGTTGTGGGGGAGTGTCCTCCTCAAAAACCTATTTTTTATCTAAAAATTAACTACGCTGAACAGAATGGCCATCTCAAAATTTTGATTGGATATGTTATGGGTAATGATGGGTGTTGGGGGGGGTGGGATAGTTGCCCTCCAATCACTTTTGACTATTAAAAAGGGCACTAGCCACTCCAATTTCCAATCGAATGAGCCCTTTTCGAAGTTTCTACGACAACTCCTTCGATACGAAGTGCCCGGGTGGAGAAAAAGAAACACTTCGCCCACATCGTTCTTTGCTTAGGCAGCACTAGCGCGCTGCCTATGATTTCTGAACATTTTAAAATTAATGTAGCTTTGATTTTGGCTCACCGTACATGCATAATTAGAACGAAATTTGCACATTAATTTTACTTCTTTTGGTTAAATGGCTTTCTCGAAATTTTGTTCTGACGAAACTTACGAATTAACTTACGTAACGAACTTCTACATGCATATGTTTTTATTACGTATACTTAGGAGCTTACCCCTAGTCAATACCTGGCTCTTTACGCTAAATTTCAAATTTTGTTTGAATCACAAAACCCTGAATCACAAAGGCCGGTTAATTAGAATAGATAGCTGAAAGTATTAGAAAAACTTTAGCGTAAAGGGCGAGGTATTGACTAGGAGGCACACCCCCTCATATACGTAATAATTCCTGTTCGTTTTAATTTTTAATGTTGCTCCTTACTTTCAGTTGAAAAAACTTGTTTTTTTTCATTTAATTTCTGATTGTTTTTTAAATAATGCTGGGAAATCTGGCGCCCCCTTCATAGAAATGTCCCTTACCCCAAAGAAACATCCTCCATGGAATGATCCTCCCCGTAACCCCCTCCTACGACCCCCCCCCCTCTACCAAAAGAAAATCCCTCCTGAAACGTCTGTATACTTCCGATTAACCAAATACTATATGTAAACGATGGGCAAAGTTCATAACTTGCAGCCCTTCCCCCGGGAACTCTGGGGGATTAAGTCATCCTCAAAGACACATTTATTAAATTTTCAACTATGCTGAACAAAATGGCTATCTCAAAATTTTTACTGGGTGATTTTGGGAACAAAATTAGCGTGGGAGGGGGCCAAGTTGCCCCCCAATTTTTTGGTCATTTAAAAAGGGCACTAGAACTTGTAATTTATGTTCAGATGAACCCTCTCACAATATACTAGGACTACTGGATCGATACGATAACCCCTGGGAAAAAAATATAAATAAATACGCATCCGTGATCTTTCTTCTGGCAAAAAATACAAAATTCCATATTTTTGCAGATAGGAGCTTGAAACTTCTATTGTAGGGTCCTCTGATACACTGAATCTGATGGTGTGGTTTTCATTAATGTTTTTAGACTTTTAGGGGTTGTTTTCCCCTTTTTTCGAAAAGAAGGCAAATTTTCTTAGGCGCGTAGCTATTTATGGGTAAAATTAAACTTAATGAAACTTATATATTTGAAATCAGCATAAAAATCTGATTCTTTTGATGTATCCATTGGTATCAAAATTCTAGTTTTTAGAGTTTCGGTTACTATTGAGCCGGGTCTTTCCTTACTTATAGTTCATTACCACGAACGGTTTGATTCGTTAAACTTTGGAAGTTTTCCGTAGAAAATTCGCATATGGCGTTTCGGATTCAGTAGAATTTTCTGTAACCCATTAGGTGCCACAAAAACCTCATGGTTCAAGGAAAACTCTAATTAAGCAACTTTATAAGAAAGGTGATAAAAGTGAGTGTGGTAATTATCGAGGAATTAGTCTCGTCTCTGTAGGTAGTAAATTACATAGTAATATGATACTTTTTACACTGAGAGATGCCGTAGACTAAGTTTTAAGAGAAGAACAGTGTGGTTGTAGAAAAGGTAGAGGATGTGTCGACCAAATTTTCACTCTTAAGCTAATAATTGAGAAGTGCCTGAGTTGTCAAACACCTTTGGTCCTCAGTTTTATAGATTATGAGCAAGCGTTCGATTCTGTTGATAAAAGAGCTTTAGTAAAGGAATTATCCTTGTATGGTATACCAGGCAAATACAATGAAGTGATTAGTGCTATGTACGAGAATAACACTGCTGCGGTTAGGTAGGAAATGAGGTTAGAAGCTGGTTTTGTATTAAATCAGGAGTTAAGCCAGGTTATGTTCTATCCCCGTTTATATAGATTATTTTGATGGACTTCGTCTTAAGGAGCACAGGAAAGGCAATGGAAGACCACGGAATCAAATGGAGAGGAAAAAGTCTCCTGGACTTAGATTATGCTGATGATTTAAGTATCCTAGATGAAAGTGTGAGCAAAATGAATGAACTTTTAGAGGTTTTGCGAGTTCAGGGTGCTAGAATAGGTTTGAAAACTAATGTTAAGAAGACTAAGTCACTAAGGCTAGGAATAAGTGAATATGAAAAGGTGACGTTGGGTAATGAAGAGATTGATCAGGTGGGCAGCTTCACTTACCTGGGTAAAATTATTAGTAAAGATGGTGGGAGCAGTGAAGATGTTAAAAGTAGAATAGCCAAGGCTCAGGGTGTTTTTTCACAGTTAAAAAAAAAGTTTGGAAGAATAGGAAGATAAGTCTGCAAACCAACATTAGAATATTAGAAGCTACAGTGATGACAGTGGTCAAATATGGCTCTGAAGTATGGGCGCCCAGAAAAGCGGATGAAGATTTGCTAGATGTTTTTCAGAGAAACTGCTTAAGGATTGTTCTGGGTACCCGGCTGACTGACCGTATTTCAAACAAAAGGCTGTACGAAAAATGTGGTTTAATATCGCTCTGTAGGGCTATAATGAAAGAAAGGTTGAGGTTGCTAGGGCATGCTGTGCGGATGAAGGATGACAGATTGCTGAAGATTGTCCTTTTCGGCCAACCGTCTAGGACTAAACGGAACGCAGGTCGTCCTCGTCTGGGGTTTGAGGACGTCATAAAGAAAGATTTAAAGGAAATGGGAACTTCGTGGGCGGGTGTAAAAAGGGAGGCTTTGAATAGATTGGGATGGAGGAGGAGCATGCGTAGCTGTGTTGGCCTCAGGTGGCTTGGTGCTGCGGCGAGTTGTTAGCAGTAGTAGCAGTAGTTGACGTCGAACCGAAAATTAAAATTTGTAGCAGAATTCTCTGCTGATTTGGGGTCAATATTATACGGAAAGGGTGAATATGATATCATCAGCAGGATTCCTATTTTCCCTAGGAATTTCTTAGATTCCGTACCTGCGTTCTTTTGTCCATAAGGAAACATCAAATTCTGTAGGTCTACGGATAAATCCGTGGAAGTGGAAACACTGGTACACAGGTTTTTGTCTGGGGAAGAGAGAGAGGGTTAATTAGTACAGGAAGATTTCAGTCTGGTTAAAGATTTAATAGTGCTCTTTGCTTTATTATGAACAGGAAACTTCTCTGCTAATCTAGAATCAAACAGTTTGTGGTAACGAACTGTAAATAAGGAGCGATACGGCTCGATAGTAGCCGAAACTCTAAGAAACAGAGTTTTTGATAACAATGGGCACATCAAAAGAATCGAATTTTGACGCTTATGCAAAATATGTAAAATTTATCAAATTTAATGTTACCCATCATAATTTACGAGCCTGAGAAAATTTGCCAAATTTTTGAAAAAGGGGAGAAACAACACCCCCAAAACATCTATTGATCTTAATGAAAATGACGCCATTAGATTCAGCATACCAGACAAACCTATTTTAGAGGTTTCAACCTCCTATGTACAAAAAAGTGAAATTTTGCAATTTTTGCCGGAAGAAAGATCAAGGATGCTGTTTTTTTTTTTAGGGGTGATCGTACCGAACAAGTCAGGAGCCCTCAAATTCCCCGGAGCAAGGGCTGCAAGTTATTGACTTTGGCTATTGTTTTCATATAGTATTCGTTATTGGGAAGTATACAGACGTTTTTCAAGGGAGATTTTTCTGGTGGAAGCGAGGGGACTTTCGTGGGAGGATCTTTCTCAGGAGGAATTTTCGGAGGGGGGAGGGGGAGGAAGTTTCCCATGGAGGAGGATCCAGATTTCCCAGCATTATTTAAGAAACGATCAGGAATTAATTAAAATAACAAGGTTTTTCAACTGAAAATAATGGGCAACATTAAAACTTCAAACGGACCAAAATTATTACGTACATGAGGTCGGCCTCGCCTCATTACCTCGCTCTTTACGCTAAAGTTTGACTTCTTTGTTCTAGTTATTTAAGAATGACTCCTGAATCACAAAGGCCGTTTAATTAGAATAATCAATTCTTTTAAAATTTATAAAAAAATAGCATAAAGAGTGAGGTATTGTGGAGAGGGCGACCCCCATCATATACGTAATAATTTCGGTCCGTTTTAAGTTTTAATGTTGCTCCTTACCCTCGGTTGAAAAAATTTGTTTTTTTTATTTAATAAAATTTAGGATTTAAATGAAATATAAATTAATGCATTGCAAGTGAAATATAAGGATTGCGCATTTGTGGCAATTCATTTCAATGAAAAGTTAACTATCGCTTTTTTATAAATATGGCCTAAAATACCTTTTGGAATCAGGTAAAAAAAACGAAGAGTGTCCTTTTTTAATGTAAGAGCCCGAACTTTTAAGAGATATCGCAACATTTATTTAACTGCCGTTTCTGCCAATCCTAACTTAGTACTTCTATTTTGCTTCTTATTTCTTTCTTTTATTTTCATATAGCCTCTAGTGCTTAAAGAAAACAAGTATTGCGATTGTTAGCACAAAGTAAACAAGGTCGGAATTGTACTAGAGAAACCTATCTTATCGATCGTTCCCTTTAATCGGTTGGCACGGTTCAGATTTTTAAATGAAATAGAGGAACGAGTTCAGGGAGATTGTTTATATTCAATTTAAAAGAGACATACAACCTAAAATCTTTACTATCGTTTAGAAGCGTTATTTTGTTTATTTTGGTGCTTAACATAGCCCTCAGGCAGTATGGCTGAAATCTGAGAGTGTCCTGAGAATCAGAAGACACTATTTGCTGCCAGGTTATCAAAATAGCGTTTTAGCCATGTGTTAATAATGTTTCAAGGAATGTTGAATTTTAGATGCTAGGTGAGGTGGAAACGCCCGGTCTTATCACAAATGCAAGTATGTGAATAATGGTGAGGGGAAGGATGTAGGTTAACATTGAATTAAGATTTGGGGATAAGCGTAGAGATTGATCAAAAGACACTATATGCATCAAGGTTATCAAAATCCCATAGCTGCAAAATCTCGGGAATTTGAATGGACCTTAGAAATTGGAAACTGAAAGTTTTATTGCCCTTTCCTACAGTCAAAAATGATTTAAGTGGAGCTAGGCCCCTTCCTACACCCTTTATGGCTACCCACCTGTATCCCCAAGAAAATATGATTAAAATTTATAAATTTCGATTTCGTTCATAATAGTCTAACAGTTTAATAAAAATGCTTTCAGGGATGAAATGACCCCTACAACCCTTGAGGCAAGGGCCGCAAATTATGGAAGTCGCCAATGGTTTTAAACATGGGGTTTATTTTGGTAATAGCTTTGGGGATCGCGTTGAAATTTACAGGTAGTCTTTGGAGGATTGGGGGAGGGTAAGTTCACCTCTTATCTTTACTTGGAGGAGGGACAAGGATAAATCAAAAGAAACTTTGTCTACCCAGCATAGCATACAAAACTACAAGTTAGACATGACGAAAACAATGATCAACTAAATATACCGGTCGTTACAAGATAGTGAAAGCATATAATGAAGTTGCTTGAAAACTTTAAAACTGTAAAACCAAAAAGTGAAAAAAATCAAAGCAAGGTAAGCTTACCTGTTTACCACGTAAACTGGTAAACTGGCTGTTTACCACGAATTTGGGACAATAGGTCCAAAGTGACAATACCTTCTTGAAAACAAAATACTTCATCTTTGCCAAATTTAACCGACACGAGAGGAATTTCACCAAAAGATATTACCCTAAATATTTCGGGAGTTACCACACTCTCTTCTTTTTGCTTTAAAAGGGGAAAAGAAAATCAAAAAGAAGAACAAGTTGTACAAATCTAAAGAGTAAATACAAAAGTGAGGAGGCATGCCCTTTTATGCTTAGAATAATTCTTGTTCTCTTTTAGTTTTGATATCAGTCTTTACTTTCATATGATTTTTTTTTATACCAAGAACAAAAAAGTTATCGTTAGGTTTATTTCCGACCGGGAAACGTAAACATCGCCACTTAGAACAGCTAATAACAAATTCAATTAACAATGAATGCATAAATGAATAATTTAATTCCCTGACCCAACCAAAAAGGCCATATAATACAAAAAAAGAAGCATAAATAAAAAAGAACAGACAAACATGTTAGCTAGTTTCAAAAAGCTGAAAAACCTTCTGCAAAAGGGCTTCTCCAATAGGTTCTGCAAAGCCCTAAAATTGGAGAAAGTAAAGCAGTTACCAGCTCTTTCCCAGATAATGTTCAGCTCAACTCAATGCCAAGAATCTGCTGGGTCATAATATTTGGCTGTCTTCCTGTTTCGGGGACGGGCAATCCGGACAAACGATTTTTCTCAAATGCAAAAATGTTTCGGAAACTTGTGGTAGTTTAAGACTTTAAGAACCAAAGCTTTAAGAATTTTTTGAGCTTTTTAGGCTTTTTGTATAACGTGATTTATTTTGACCGTTCTTGCCATTTATTTCCGTGGATTTGACGGTTGAATTTGTGGGACTTATGAGTAAGGTAAGCACTTGGGCACATCATAACTTGGCCAAACTTTTTTAGTCTTGTATTCACAACAATAGTGATTAATGTGAGGCATTTCTGGCACATTTCTGTTATACTGTCATTACTTAATGCCTTAGCTAAGTTTAGGCACCAATAGCACTTAGGCATTTCTTATCAAAGACGGACGAGCCATTCTTTCTCTCTCCGGTGGCCAGGGCTCAAAACAATGAATATCTGACATATAGACCTTTTTTTAGTCTTCGGGCTTATTTCACTTCCTGATCATAATATTTTTCCAAAGTTGACCGAAAGTGCCACTCTTTTCATATTCCTGCCTGGGATTTATTCATATTTTTGCCTGGGATTTGTTCGAGGTTTCTTCTTTAATGTCAATCATTGATGCTAGAACCAAATACCACCTACAAGCTCAGATTGCCCTTTGTTCATTCGTTAAAGTATTAATTCATATAGATCCAATATTGCAACCAGGTCCACAATCTGCTGAAAAAAGAAGAGTAGACAATAAAAGCTCCTTAGTGCACATAATTTGCTACAGAAAAAAGTTGAAATTATCCCAAATGAAAAAAAAAGAAATACATCAGTAACTTCAATTTCAATCTTGTGATGCTCCAGTAAATACTTGATTCCAAATACAAAAATGAAAGTCATAGCAAAATACTAAGGCATGACAGAGAATTAAAATTGATTAGAAAAATAATAATAAATAGTAGGCTATAGGCCTATTGATGATTAAGAAATGAAGTAAATATACATCAGAATCCCCATCTACTAAATTTGGGAAATCATTCTCGATCCTCAATAAAAAAGGTATGCTAAGGAAAATCAAATGCTTGCCTAATGCAAGGGAATACTTCTCTTATTTCAAAATAAATATATAGGATCCGCCAGTCGAATTCTTCGTAAGATATTGAAGATCCTTATCCAATGGAGCTCATAAATCCAAGATCATTACGTTTTTTTTTTTTTTTTTTTTTTTTTTTTTTTTTTTTTTTTTTTTTTTTTTTGTTTTTTTTTTTGTCTTCCCTCAAGTATTTTAGTTTGCATAGAAAAGACAAACACATTTCAACTTAAAACAATTACAAATCTTGGAAGCATAGCCTCTTCTCGGATTTGAATTATAATTAGACATTTCGAATGAAACACGGATCAAAATAAATTTTTATCCGTCAGAGTCGGATAAAAATAAATATTTCAATATTTATTTTTATCCGACTCTGACGTGCCCTGTCTGTTGCTTGCCCCTATATTTGGCTTTGTTAAGACAAATTTTGGATTTTATATGTAATGGTCTGTCACAACCTCTTTCAAGTTACTTAAAATGGCTGCTGGGCCTTCAGAGGTAATGTTCTGTGATGTTTTTCTTAGTTAATAAAAAAAAACCACAAGAGAAGTTTTTGAAGAAAAGTGAAGAGCCATATTAAACTAAAGACTAGCAGAAACAAAGTCCTATAATAATCAAACAAATCATGGCAACGAACTATAACTAAGGAGTGACTTTATGACCCAATAATAACCGAAAGTTTACAAAACAGAATTTGATAACAATAGATACATAAAACATTCTTATGCTGATTCCAAATGTATAAAAAAATATTAAGTTTCATATTTCCCTTCAAAAGCTTTGCCCATCAAAAGCTACGAGCCAGAGAAAATTCATCTGATTTTCGAAAAAGGGGAAAATACCCCAAAAATAAAATGGTCTTTAAAAAAATCATACTATCAAAAAGACCGTATCCAGGGGGGGGGGGTTACCCGGTTTGAACCCCCCCCCCCCAAAAAAAAAAAAATTTTTGACCGACTCAAAATTAACACATATTCGTGATCTTTCTTCCGAAAAAAAAAAAAATTCTACGTCTTTGTAGATAGAAGGTTAAAACCTCTACAGTAGGGTTCTTTAAAATACTAAATCTGATAGTATCAGATTTAGTATTTTAAAGAACCCTACTGTAGAGGTTTTAACCTTCTATCTACAAAGACGTGGAATTTTGTTTTTTTTCCGGAAGAAAGATCACGAATATGTGTTAATCCCCCCCCCCCAAGGGTTATCGTATCAAACCAATAGTCCTAAAAGATAGGGAGAGGGTTCATTCAAATAGAAATAAAAACTTACGCATAACATTTATGCTTACGCACTTAATTTTGCGCATAATATAGGACAATACAATGGTAGCCTAAGTAGCTACACTGCAAAAAAAAAAAAAATTGATTTCCAACGAAATGTTTTGCTCGAATTCAACCGAGTCAAAAAAAATCCATTTTCTTTAGTTGGAATTGTGAGTTGCTTATTGGATTCAAACAAGTAAAAAAGAAGAAGACAATTTTTCTGTTGAAATTGTGACTTTCTTATTGAATTCCAACAAGTTATTGAAATTATTATGATTTATATACTGTTCAGTACAAAAAAGTAATTTTAAACGTAAACAGGAGTAGGGAGGCCTCATGAGTTACTGGGGGGCACCACTGCTGCAATCTATAATTGAGTCTAACGCTGACAGGACATAATTTATTCATGGATTATTGATCGATTCTAACGGATCAATGACACCTAGGGGAACTAGATTTCTGAGAAATTGATTTGCATAATAGAGGGGAATTATTGATCCAAGAAAGGGGAATTAAGAAACAATATGGCTTCTTTGGTCTTTAGGTCTGAGAGATAAATGGTCTTTAGTGACAGAGATAAATTAATATTCTATTTTTTAAATATGGCTTCTCTGGTCATTAGGCTTAGTGATAAACTCTGGAATTAATATTCTTTCGAAATCTTAATAGTGTAGCTAGGAACACCTTAGAGATGAAGATATTAACGCGGGAATTTTTTCCTGGGAGTTTCAATTGTGACAGCGCAAGGATACCAAAACATAAAGAACACGCAGAAATTACGTTTAGGGATTATTTGGGCGAGACCGTTTGAGACATTTTAGAAGATGATTTAAGCGAAACAGTTTGAGACATTTTAGAAGATGATTTGGGCGAAACTCCGTGGTCTTTATAATACACAAGCTCTATTTTAACAGTGTTGTAGGGTCCCCTACCCCAACCCCAAAGGGCTCCCCTACCCCAACCCCAAAGGTCCCCAACCTCCGGGCCCCAAAAGGGCCCCCTCCCCCGATCCCCCCCAAAGGGTCCCCGTCCCCCAGGCCCCCAGAGGAGCCCCCGGGCCCCCAGAGGTCCCCCCTCCCCCCGGACCTCCAAAGGGTCCCCCTCCCCTCGGGCCACCAAAGGGCCCCCCTCCCCCCGGCTCTCCATTTTTTTACTACTATTTTTGGACACTTGAGACATAGAAGGATACCCCTCCCCAACTTTTTGGATCCCCCGAATATATACTTTCAGAACAAGTTCTTTACGTAATGTCCCTCCTAAATGTATTTTACAACTTGAAGTACTCATCCTTATCGCCCAAAACTTTACTTTACAGCTTTTTGAACACCCCAACACCAAGCAATACTTTCAAAAGGCTTTTCAGAACAAGTTCCTTTCTTAATATCCTTCTTAAACCCATTTTGCAAGTTGAAGTACTCATCCTTTTCACACACAACTTTACAGCTTTTTGAACACCACCCCCCCTGTCACCAAGCAATACTTTTCAAAGGCTTTATTATATCTTTTCAGAACAAGTTCATTACGTAATGTCCCTCTTAAACCCATTTTAAAGTTGAAGTACTCATCCTTTTCACACACAACTTTACCTTGCGGCTTTTTGCGTACCCCAACACCAAACAATATTTTTCAAAAGGCATTATTATATTATTTCAGAACAAGTTCTTTTCTTAATGTCCCTCCTAAACCAAATTACAAGTTGAAGTGCCCATCCTTTTTCACCCACATACAAACAGAGAAAGACAGTCACTTTAGACTTACAAACCAACAAAGACAGACAGTTCAGACATACAAACCAACAAAGACAAACACTTCAGACATACAAACAGAGAAAGACATGCACTTTAGACATACAAACCACGAAGACAGACACTTCACACACACAAACCAACAAAGACAAACACTACAAACATACAAACAGAGAAAGACATGCACTTTAGACATACAAACCGACAAAGACAGATACTTCAGGCATACAAACCAACAAAGACAGACAGTATAGACATACAAACAAAACAAGTTCATTACGTAATGTTCCTCTTAAACCCATTTTACAAGTTGAAGTACTCATCCTTTTCACACACAACTTTGCCTTGCGGCTTTTTGCATACCCCAACACCAAACAATATTTTTCAAAAGGCATTATTATATTATTTCAGAACAAGTTCTTTTCTTAATGTCCCTCCTAAATCAAATTACAAGTTGAAGTACCCATCCTTTTTCACCCACATACAAACAGAGAAAGACAGTCACTTTAGACTTACAAACCAACAAAGACAGACAGTTCAGACATGCAAACCAACAAATACAAACACTTCAGACATACAAACAGAGAAAGATATGCACTTTAGACATACAAACCAACGAAGACAGACACTTCACACATGCAAACCAACAAAGACAAACACAACAGACATACAAACAGAGAAAGACATGCACCTTAGACATACAAACCGACAAAGACAGACACTTCAGGCATACAAACCAACAAAGACAGAAACTATAGACATACAAACTAAAAAAGAAAGACACTTCAGACATATAAACCAACAAAGAAAAACACTTCAGACATACAAACAGAGAAAGACATACACTTTAGACATACAAACAGAGAAAGACAGACACTTCAGATATACAAACCAACAAAGAAAAACACTTCAGACATACAAACAGAGAAAGACAAGAACCTTAGACATACAAACCAACAAAGACAGACACTTCAGACAAACAAACCAACAAAGACAAATACTTCAGATATACAAACCAACAAAGACAAACACTTTAGACATACAAACCAACAAAGACAAACACTTCAGACATACAAACAGAGAAAGACAGACACTTCAGACATGCAAACAAACAAAGAGAGACACTTCAGACATACAAACCAACAAAGAAAAACACTTCAGACATACAAATAGAGAAAGACAGGCACTTTAGACATAAAAACCAACAAAGACAGACGCTTCAGACATACAAACAAACAAAGACAAACACTTCAGACATACAAACCAACAAAGACAGACACTTCAGACATACAAATAGAGAAAGACAGGCACTTCAGACATACAAACCAACAAAGACAGACACTTCAGACATGCAAGCCAACAAAGAAAAACACCTCAGACATACAAACAGAGAAAGTTAAGCACTTCAGACATACAAACCAACAAAGGCAGACACTTCAGACATACAAACCAACAAAGACAATCACTTCAGACTTACAAACAGAGAAAGACAAGCACTTTAGACATACAAACCAACAAATACAAACACTTCAGACATACAAACAGAGAAAGTTAAGCACTTCAGACATACAAACCAACAAAGACAGACACTTCAGACATACAAACCAACAAAGACAATCACTTCTGACTTACAAACAGAGAAACACAAACACTTTAGACATACACACCAACAAAGACAGACACTTCAGACATACAAACCAACAAAGACAAACACTTCAGACATACAAACAGAGAAAGATAGGCACTTTAGACATACAAACCAACAAAGACAGACACTTCAGACATACAAACCAACAAAGACAAACACTTCAAAATACAAACAGAGAAAGACAGATACTTTAGACATACAAACCAACAAAGACAGACACTTCAGATATACAAACCAACAAAGACGAACACTTCAGATATACAAACAGAGAAAGACAGGCACTTTAGACATACAAACCAAGAAAGACAGACACTTCAGACATACAAACCAACAAAGACAAACACTTCAGACATACAAATAGAGAAAGACAGGCACTTTAGAAATACAAACCAACAAAGACAGACACATCAGACATACAAACCAACAAAGACAAACACTTCAGATATACAAACAGAGAAAGACAACCACTTTATACATACAAACCGACAAAGACAGACACTTCAGACATAAAAAATAACAAAGACAAACACTCCAGACATACAAACAGTGAAATACATGCACTTTAGAAATACAAACCAACAAAGACAGACACTTCAGACATACAAACCAACAAAGACAAACACTTCAGACGTACAAACATAGAAAGACAGGCACTTTAGACATACAAACCAACAAAGACAGACACTTCAGACATACAAACCAACAAAGAAAACACTTCAGACATACAAACAGAGAAAGACAAGCACTTTAGACATACAAACCAACAAAGACAAACACTTCATACACACCATCAGAGAAAGACAAGCACTGAGACATACAAACCAACAATGACAAACACTTCAGACACACAAACAGAGAAAGACAAACACTTCAGACATATAAACCAACAAAGACAGACACTTCAGACATATAACCAACAAAGACAAACACTTCAGACATACAAACAAAGAAAGACAGGCACTTTAGACATACAAACCAACAAAGACAGACACTTCAGACATACAAACCAACAAAGAAAACACTTCAGACATACAAACAAACAAAGACAACACTTTAGACATACAAACAGAGAAAGAAAGACACTTCACACATACAAACCTACAAAGACAAACACTTCGGACTTACAAACAGAGAAAGACAAACCCTCTAGACATATAAACAGAGAAAGACAGACACTTCAGACATACAAACCAACAAAGACAAACACTTCAGACATACAAACAGAGAAAGACAGGACCTTTAGACATACAAACCAACAAAGACATTCACTTCAGACATACAAACCAACAGAGACAAACACTTCAAACATACAAAAAGAGAATGACAGATACTTTAGACATACAAACCAACAAAAACAGACACTTCACACACACAAACCAACAAAGACAAACACTTCAGACATTCCAACAGAGAAAGACATGTACTTTAGACATACAAACCAACAAAGACAGACACTTCAGACATAGAGACCAACAAAGACAAACACTTGAGACATACAAATAGAGAAAGAAAGGCACTTTAGACATACAAACTAACAAAGACAGACACATCAGACATAGAGACCAACAAAGACAAACACTTGAGACATACAAATAGAGAAAGAAAGGCACTTTAGACATACAAACCAACAAAGACTGACATTCCAGAAATACAAACCAACAAAAACAAACACTTCAGAGGTACAAATAGAGAAAGACAGGCACTTTAGATTTACAAACCAACAAAGACATACACATCAGACATACAAACCAACAAAGACAAACACTCCAGACATACAAACAGAGAAAGACAGACATTTAAGACATACAAACCAACAAAGACAGACACTTCAGACATCCAAACCGACAAAGACAAACACTTCAGACACAGAAACAGAGAAAGACATGTACTTTAGACATACAAACATAGAAAGACAGGCACTTTAGACATACAAACCAACAAAGACAGACACTTCAGGCATACAAACCAACAAAGACAAACACTTCAGACATACAAACAGAGAAAGACAGGAACTTTAGACATACAAACCAACAAAGACAGACACTTCAGACATACAAACCAACAAAGACAAACACTTCAGACATACAAACAGAGAAAGACAGGCACTTTATACATACAAACCAACAAAGACAGACACTTCAGACATACAAACCAACAAAGATAAACACTTCAGACATTCAAACAGAGAAAGAAAAACCCTTTAGACATGCAAACAAACAAAGACAAACACTTCAGACATACAAACCAACAAAGACAAACACTTCAGACATACAAACAGAGAAAGACAAGCACTTTAGACATACAAAACAACAAAGACAAACATTCAGACATACAAACAGAGAAACACAAGCACTTGAGACATACAAACCAACAATGACAGACACTTCAGACATACAAACCAACAAAGACAAACACTTCAGACCTACAAACAGAGAAAGATGCAAACACTTCAGACATATAAACCAACAAAGACAGACACTTCAGACATATAAACCAACAGAGACAAACACTTCACACATACAAACATAGAAAGACAGGCACTTTAGACATACAAACCAACAAAGACAGTCACTTCAGACATACAAACCAACAGAGACAAACACTTCACACATACAAACATAGAAAGACAGGCACTTTAGACATTAAAACCAACAAAGACAGTCACTTCAGACATACAAACCAACAGAGACAAACACTTCACACATACAAACATAGAAAGACAGGCACTTTAGACATACAAACCAACAAAGACAGACAATTCAGACATACAAACCAACAAAGAAAAACACTTCAGACATACAAACAGAGAAAGACAGACACTTAAGACATACAAACCAAAAAAGACAAACACTTCAGACATACAAACAGAGAAAGACAAGCACTTTAGACATACAAAACAACAAAGACAAACATTCAGACATACAAACAGAGAAACACAAGCACTTGAGACATACAAACCAACAATGACAGACACTTCAGACATACAAACCAACAAAGACAAACACTTCAGACCTACAAACAGAGAAAGACAAACACTTCAGACATATAAACCAACAAAGACAGACACTTCAGACATATAAACCAACAAACACAAACACTTCAGACATACAAACCAACAAAGACAAACACTTTAGACATACAAACAGAGAAAGACGGACGCTTCACACATACAAACCAACAAAGACAAACACTTCAGACATACAAACAGAGAAAAACAAGCACTCTAGACATATAAACAGAGAAAGACAGACACTTCAGACATACAAACAGAAAAAGACTGGCACTATAGACATACAAAACAACAAAGACAGACACTTCAACCATACAAACCAACAAAGACAAACACTTCAGACATACAAACCAACAAAGACAAACACTTCAGACATACAAACGGAGAAAGACAAGCACTCTAGACATATCAACAGAGAAAGACAGACACTTCAGACATACAAACCAACAAAACAAACACTTCAGACATACAAATAGAGAAAGACAGGCACTTTAGACATACAAACTAAAAAAGACAGACACATCAGACATACAAACCATAGACGACATACAAAACAACAAAGACAGACACTTCAACCATACAAACCAACAAAGACAAACACTTCAGACATACAAACCAACAAAGACAAACACTTCAGACATACAAACAGAGAAAGACAAGCACTCTAGACATATCAACAGAGAAAGACAGACACTTCAGACATACAAACCAACAAAAACAAACACTTCAGACGTACAAATAGAGAAAGACAGGCACTTTAGACATACAAACCAACAAAGACAGTCACTTCAGACATACAAACCAACAGAGACAAACACTTCACACATACAAACATAGAAAGACAGGCACTTTAGACATACAAACCAACAAAGACAGTCACTTCAGACGTACAAACCAACAGAGACAAACACTTCACACATACAAACATAGAAAGACAGGCACTTTAGACATACAAACCAACAAAGACAGACAATTCAGACATACAAACCAACAAAGAAAAACACTTCAGACATACAAACAGAGAAAGACAGACACTTAAGACATACAAACCAAAAAAGACAAACACTTCAGACATACAAACAGAGAAAGACAAGCACTTTAGACACTAGACATACAAACCAACAAAGAAAGACACTTCAGACATAAAAACTAACAAAGACGAACACTTCAGACGTACAAACAGAGAAAGACATGCACTTTAGACATACAAACCAACAAACACAGACACTTCAGATATACAAAACAACAAAGACAAACACTTCAGACATACAAACAGAGAAAGACAAGCACTCTAGACATATCAACAGAGAAAGACAGACACTTCAGACATACAAACCAACAAAACAAACACTTCAGACATACAAATAGAGAAAGACAGGCACTTTAGACATACAAACTAACAAAGACAGACACATCGGACATACAAACCATAGACATACAAAACAACAAAGACAGACACTTCAACCATACAAACCAACAAAGACAAACACTTCAGACATACAAACCAACAAAGACAAACACTTCAGACATACAAACAGAGAAAGACAAGCACTCTAGACATATCAACAGAGAAAGACAGACACTTCAGACATACAAACCAACAAAAACAAACACTTCAGACGTACAAATAGAGAAAGACAGGCACTTTAGACATACAAACCAACAAAGACAGTCACTTCAGACATACAAACCAACAGAGACAAACACTTCACACATACAAACATAGAAAGACAGGCACTTTAGACATACAAACCAACAAAGACAGTCACTTCAGACGTACAAACCAACAGAGACAAACACTTCACACATACAAACATAGAAAGACAGGCACTTTAGACATACAAACCAACAAAGACAGACAATTCAGACATACAAACCAACAAAGAAAAACACTTCAGACATACAAACAGAGAAAGACAGACACTTAAGACATACAAACCAAAAAAGACAAACACTTCAGACATACAAACAGAGAAAGACAAGCACTTTAGACATTAGACATACAAACCAGCAAAGAAAGACACTTCAGACATAAAAACTAACAAAGACGAACACTTCAACCATACAAACAGAGAAAGACATGCACTTTAGACATACAAACCAACAAACACAGACACTTCAGATATACAAACAAACAAAGACAAACACTTCAGACATACAAACAGAGAAAGACATGCACTTTAGTCATACAAACCAACAACAACAGACAGTGGGATATGCAAACACCCACCTAAACACACAAGCAAAATGAGTGAGAGTCACATAAAAACATATAGATTCAAACATACAAACCGAGAAAGACAAACACTTTAGATGCACAAACCATCAGAGAAAAACACTGGGACTTGCAAACACCAACCATGACAAACAGACAAATAGAGTGAGAGACACGTACAAAAACAAAGATTCAGACATACAAACCGAGAAAGACAGGCAGTGGGACAAGCAAACACACACAGGCAAGGGGAGTGAGAAACACATGCAAATACATAGATTTAGACATACAAACCGAGAAAGATAGACACTGGGATAAGCAAACACCTAACCGTACACACTGGCAAACAGAGTGAGAAACACATACAAATACTTAGATTCAGACACACAAACCGAGAAAGACATGTACTGGAATCCACATAAACACATAAAAATACATATATTCAGACACACAAACCGAGAAAGGCATGCACTGGAATGCACATGCAACTGCAAAAAGTCGGGTTAATTTAGGTTAACTTAGGCAAATGCAAAAAGTTGGGTTAATTTAGGTTAATTTAGAGTGGCGCGCCACTCTAAGTCACCCTAAATTAACCCAACTTTTTGCATTTGCCTAACTTAGCCTAAATTAACCCAACTTTTTGCAGTTGCATGTGCATTCCAGTGCATGTATTTCTCGGTATCTGCGTCTGAATCTATGTAATTGTATGTGTTTCTTACTCTCTTTGCCAGTGTGTGCGGGTTGGTGTTTGCTTATCCCAGTGTCGGTCATTTCTCGGTTTGTATGTCAGAATCTATGTATTTGTATGTGTTTCTCACTTTCTTTGCCTGTGTGTGTTTGCTTGTCCCACTGACTGTCTTTCTCGGTTTGTGCGTCTTAATCTTTGTATTTGTATGAGTCTCTCACTCTTTTTGTCTGTTTGTCATGGTTGGTGTTGGCAAGTCCCAGTGTTTGTCTTTGATGGTTTGTATATCTGAAGTGTTTTTCTTTCTCGGTTTGTATATTTTAATCTATATGTTTTTATGTGAATTTCACTCTTTTTGCTTGTGTGTTTGGGCGGGTGTTTGCATATCCCACTGTCTGTCTTTGTTGGTTTGTATGTCTAAAGTGCCTGTCTTTCTCTGTTTGTATGTCTGAAGTGTTTGTCTTTGTTGGTTTGTATGTCTTAAGTTTCTGTCTTTCTCTGTTTGTATGTCTAAAGTGTTTGCCTTTCTCTGTTTGTATGTCTAAAGTGCCTGTCTTTCTATGTTTGTATGTCTGAAGGGTTTGTGTTTGTTGGTTAATATGTCTGAAGTGTGTTTCTTTGTTGGTTTGTATGTCTAAATTGCTTGTCTTTCTCTGTTTGTATGTCTGAAGTGTTTGTCTTTGTTGGTTTGTGTGTCTGAAGTGTCTGTCTTTGTTGGTTTGTATGTCTAAAGTGCTTGTCTTTCTCTGTTTGTATGACTGCAGTGACTGTCTTTGTTGGTTTGTATGTGTTGGAACCCGTGGTCCCAGTTTTTTCAGATAAATGTCCCTCCCAGATTCATTTCTTCCGGCCCCTTAATTATTTTCCTTCTTTAAGTAATAAATATTAATTTTCCTATTATTTTCTTTGACGCCATTTTGGGTCCTTTTAACTGCGTACGTGCTTAAAAGACCACGAGGGAAAAATTGCGCAGTTAGGGAGATTGGCCAGTAAATTAGTAGTCCTGGGATTGGCTGGAAAGAGTCTTTACCACCCCTAGTAACCCCACCGCGTGCTGCGGCTAGCGGGCTGAGAGGAAAAGTCCATTTTTTAGTTAGTTTATTTTATAACGCGTGACTGTGAATATAGTAAGCCTTTTCTATGTACTCTTTTTAACTTTTCAGTTTAGGTCGAAACTAAAGGGTTAATTAGAAAATATTATCGGTAAACTTTGGCTTTAAATTTGGCCATAGACCATCCGATCACGTTAGTATAAAGGAACCGTTGGAGTAACCGCGGAAATCCCACTAATTTGGGGCCCAAGAGGGATCGTCCTCCTCCAGTAAGTGGTATAGCAACTCTTTGCACCATTTTTGCCTTTAAAAGTGGTGACCCCGCACAGTAAACCTCCAATAAGTGGTGGCAGCGAGTTAAGGTCCTATCAGTAAATCTGATAATAAAAGAATTCCGAGCTTTCGAAGAGACAGATTAATTTGGCCTAGACAGTAGCCTATTGTGGTGACATATAAAAAGACAAAATTACGCATTTGATTAATAAAATTATGAAAGTCTATAATGGGCTGTGGGCCTTGTTAGACAAAAATGAAAAAGAATAACGTGAAATTAATGAGTTGAGTCTACAGTGGGGGAATATCCGTATTTAAAAGTATTACAGGGTTTAAGGACAGATAAGAAAACGTTGAAAGTTTGGTTATTATTTGAGTGAGTTGGCGGACTTAGAGATAATCTTCAGTGACGAAGGTTATAAGAGTATTGAGGACGGCAAATTAGGAGAATTTGTCAGTTTGAGCGCATATTGGAAAAGGAAAGGTGGGAGGCATCTGTCCTATTGAATAATCTGCCCAGGAGGAGATTATATTTGGAATACGAGTATCCAGGAGGGATACGTGATTTGTTTTACAGGGTAGTTCCCCTGTTTGAATTTAGTCCAGCTAATTCACTAGTGGAATATTCGTGCGGTTTTTCTGATTATTTTCTCGTCCAACCCTTGTTAATTCGTTTTTTCGGAGATATATTTCACTTGGGTAAAACTGCTTGTTGTGAAAGAAGTCGTTATTCTCTAATGAAGTCTAGACATTCCGGTTATTTGATAAATTGTTGAATCTCATTACACGGAGCTGATAATTCACAATAGTAAATGCGTACCATGATTTTTGCGTGACAGTTTTTGAATTTACCAAGATTGACTAATTGAATAATATAATCAAAGAGAAGTAGACGCGGTAAAATGAGGGGGTACGAAAAAAACTTAGGAAGGATATATGAAAAAAACAAAACAAACCAACCCCTCAGAGGCTGTGCCAAATGAAGGGGAATTACGAATAAAAGAAAATATGGAAAGAGATAGGACAGATATAGAACAAATGAATTCAGAAAAGGAATTGAAAAGAAATAATGACAAACGAAACTTTGAAATTATGTCGGATAGAGATGAGATTAAAAGGGCGATTGAAGCCCATAGAAAAAAAGAGAGAGAGATAGAAAAGAAAGGGAGAAAGATAAGAGACAACAAATATTAAATATCATGAAGGAAGTGAGAATAGCCAGAGAACGAGAAGACGAAAGAGATAGACAAGAAAGAGAGAAAGAAAGAATAGCTAGAGAAAAAAAGGAAGAGGCTGATAGAATAGCCAGAGAACGAAAAAAGGAGAATGATAAAATAGCTAGAGAGAAAGAAGAAAGATATCACCAAGAGTTTAAAAGAACCATGATAGGTCTAATAGAGTCCCGCTGGGGAATTCCAGAAAGGGAGATTTTAGCACAATTAACTTCTAGGCTGTCAGATAGCCATAATAATTTGTCTAAGAATCAATTGGAGAAAACGAAAATTACCAAACATTAAACACTTTTACGAGAAAATATAATACTTCGCTAACTACGGGGGGAGATGGACCGGCCCATAAAATAAATTGGGGGGCTGTGCCACCCTGTCGGAAAAACGAAATACAGGATACTCGGGTTCAAAATGTTTATAATCCACAAAAAGGGGATGCGGAAGTAAAAAGACCACAAAATACTGAAGAAAAGACGCGCGAGAACGATCTTTCGGGAAAATTTGCAAATAATAGAAAACTTGAGAATACTTTTAATGAATATGAGACGATAACAAGTACAGGCCAAAATGAAACGCTGAATGTACCAGAGAAAAATGAGACAAAATTTATTGTACGCGCTTTTCCTCGGAAAGTTCGAGAAATTTTAGTAAAATATGAAAAACCAAATGTCGGAGTACAGTTCCCAATTGATGACGAAATAATTGTTTCTGTGGTAAGAATAAAGAAGACTAAAAGAGAGAAAAAACATATTAAACGGAGATACAATGAAGAAATGCCGTCAAGGATGGACACTGAAGTCCAATTCAGATATCATGACGATTTATTTAATGCTACTACAAAACAAAGAAAACTAAGAGAGAGATAATAGATATTAAACGGAGCTACAATGAAATTATTCAGTCAAAGATAGTGGACACTGGAGTCCAAATTAGATATAACGGGGATTTATTATTTTGCGCGAATGACAAAATTGAGAAAAGTAGAGACGAAAAGAGGAATGCAAAAAAGAGACAAAATTTGGAGATTCAGTCTGCAGTGGCGAAAAACAAAAAAAATGTTGGATGGGCTATGCCTTGAAAACATGGATAATAAGGGGGAAAAAGAGGTCAAAGGCCCATGGGGAATAAAAGAAGATGGTTACAAAAGAGAGATGAATGACCTACAACGGGTTGGGGGAAAGTTGGGAGATATTGAATGTCGAGTCGGATCAGAAAAATCTGGAAACGAATCTGAAATTAGTATTATCAATTCAAAAGATATGTCGATGCTTTATGAGGGGGAGGAATCCCTTGGGGAAGATCCCCTGCGGGAAGTCACAAAAGGTAGCCATTTTCCTCAATGCACAACTGGCGGACAAGTTGTGATCCCTTTCCCGAGATTTTGCCTTTCTGATCTGGAGTCCTTGGGGGATACTCTCTCCCAGTCACTTCATACTTCACCCAAACCGTTGTCCAGCAACCCTATTCATAGCTGTTATTCTTCATGGGAGTCGATAAGTATTTCCGGCAAATTGTATTCAGTGGGAGATGTATCCAAATTTCATTTTCAATTAGCATCAACGTATATTTTTCAGTTAATTATCCCAGGGGAGGGAAACCAGAAAAAAGCGATTCATGGTTCGCTCAGATTTTTACTTCATTTTCCTGAACCCTTATCGTTTTCATAGGCCTGTGTATTTTTGGCCTTAGACTATTTGAAATTATGCCAAGGGGCAACTTACTTTTTTATCGAGATTTGGGGTTGTTTCCACAGATGGAAATTAAGCGGCTAGTGCAGCCAATTTTTCACGATGGCTGACATCATCACATGTGACAGAAATTGATTCTCTGTTCCTCTCAAGTGTAAATTCGTGAGAGCGAGAAAATTTGTTGTTTTTGATTTGTGCTATGCACAATGAATTCCTACGAATCTTGGAGACTTGGATTTTCAAAAACCAAATGCGCATGTTAGACGATCTAGACCATGGTGGTCCTACAGTAGAGACGTGTTGAGGAGGACCGATCCAGAGCCAAGCAGAGGAAGCACAGGCATTGGTAGAAGAGAAGATAAAAAGGAAATTTAGTGTTTATTTTAATTTGATATTGTGTTTGAATTTCCAGCCAATCCAACGGAGATGTGGGCCATTTATCTTAGGAGGGAGGTGTTGGAACCCGTGGTCCCAGTTTTGTCGGATAAATGTCCCTCCCAGATTCATTTCTTCCGGCCGCTTAATTATTTTCCTTCTTTAAGTAATAAATATTAATTTTCCTATTATTTTCTTTGACGCCATTTTGGGTCCTTTTAACTGCGTACGTCCTTAAAAGACCACGAGGGAAAAATTGCGCAGTTAGGGAGATCGACCAGTAAATTAGTAGTCCTGGGATTGGCTGGAAAGAGTCTTTACCACCCCTAGTAACCCCACCACGTGCTGCGGCTAGCGGGCTGAGAGGAAAAGTCCATTTTTAGTTAGTTCATTTTATAACGCGTGACTGTGAATATAGTAAGCCTTTTCTATGTACTCTTTTTAACTTTTCAGCTTAGGTCGAAACTAAAGGGTTAATTAGAAAATCTTATCGGTAAACTTTGGCTTTAAATGTGGCCATAGATCATCCGATCACGTTAGTATAAAGGAACCGTTGGAGTAACCGCGGAAATCCCACTAATTTGGGGCCCAAGAGGGATCGTCCCCCTCCAGTAAGTGGCATAGCATCTCTTCGCGCCATTTTTGCCTTTAAAAGTGGTGACCCCGCACAGTAAACCTCCAATAGTATGTCTAAAGCGCCTGTCTTTCTCTGTTTGTATGTCTGAAGTGTTTGTCTTTGTTGGTTTGTATGTCTTAAGTTTCTGTCTTTCTCTGTTTGTATGTCTAAAGTGTTTGCCTTTCTCTGTTTGTATGTCTGAAGTGTTTGTCTTTGTTGGTTTGTATGTCTGAAGTGTCTGTCTTTGTTGGTTTGTATGTCTAAAGTGCCTGTCTTTCTCTGTTTGTATGTCAGAAGTGTATGTGTTTGTTGGTTTGTATGTCTAAAGTGCCTGTCTTTCTGTGTTTGTATTTCTGAAAGGTTTGTCTTTGTTGGTTAATATGTCTGAAGTGTCTGTCTTTGTTGGTTTGTATGTCTAAAGTGCTTGTCTTTCTCTGTTTGTATGTATGAAGTGTTTGTCTTTGTTGGTTTGTATGTCTGAAGTGACTGTCTTTGTTGGTTTGTATGTCTAAAGCGCCTGTCTTTCTCTGTTTGTATGTCTGAAGTGTTTGTCTTTGTTGGTTAATATGTCTGAAGTGTCTGTCTTTGTTGGTTTGTATGTCTAAAGTGCTTGTCTTTCTCTGTTTGTATGTCTGAAGTGTTTGTCTTTGTTGGTTTGTATGTCTAAAGTGCTTGTCTTTCTCTTTTTGTATGTCTGAAGTGTTTGTCTTTCTCTGTTTGTATGTTTGAAGTGTTTGTCTTTGTTGGTTTTTATGTCTGAAGTGTATGTCTTTGTTGGTTTGTATAAAGGGCCTGTCTTTCTGTGTTTGTATTTCTGAAAGGTTTGTCTTTGTTGGTTAATATGTCTGAAGTGTCTGTCTTTGTTGGTTTGTATGTCTAAAGTGCTTGTCTTTCTCTGTTTGTATGTCTGAAGTGTTTGTCTTTATTGGTTTGTATGTCTGTATGTCAGTATTGATTCAGTCTTTGAACAGTTAAGATCTATCCATTCTTCTAAAAAGGATTAATCCCAGTTTTGAACCAGTTGTTGGTAAAAGATTTTATTCTGATTTAATTAGACACTGAACTCTTTCAGTAGTTGCGAAGTAGTGAGAACACTTTTACGTCTTATAAACTATTAAAATATTTATTCAGTATCTGTAACCTAGTGGAATGTGTTATGTCACTGGATAAATTGAATTGACTGGAGTTCCTGTCCAATGCATTAATTGAAGTTTTGGCTTTCTTAAACTGAGATAATTTCATAATATATCCAAGTGTGGTATGCCAGTTTGGCAATAATAACGATTATAGTGAAAGAAAAGAGAAGGAAGGGAAGAGGAAAAGAAGGAAGAAGGGGGAAAAAGGAAGAAAATGAAGTCGGGAGATCTGGCTTTCGCTCGGTTACCTGGATTTCCATGGTGGCCAATAAGGATACTTAGTGTTCTTAGTCCCGGAAAGAAATTTCTAGTATTCAAGTACGGGGATCGTAAAACAGCAACTGTTACGATTGAAAATATGATGGACTTTGAAACTAATAAACAGGCATGCGGTGCTAGTAAACGTGCATCCATCAAAAAAGCAATGACTGACCTGAATAAAAAACCAAACTCTTACATGGAAACTGCTGCTAGCCTTGGAATTGAGAAGGAGGTGCGGCTTGAGATTTCTGAACTGAGAGCGGAGATTTCGCAGGCTAATGACTCAATTAGTGATATTGTTAAGAAAAATATAGCAAAGGAGCTCGGTAAGGTCAAACTCTCACAAGATGACCTTGAGAAAATAACAAAAACTGTTTATTCATCCGTTATGTTGGAACTTAAAAGTAGCCACGAAAAATTAGTCGACCGAATCGGAGCGCTGGAGTCTAAAGTCGATTTCTTAGCACAAGCATTTTCAAACCTGCAGTATGACTTCGATGAAATGCAACAAGCTAGTAAGTCTTCCTACGTAGTCATTTACCACCTACCTGGTCTGAATGAAACAACAAGGCATCCCATAAATAATGTGTTAGACTTAATAACAAACAAACTAGGTCTACGATCGGTGTCCGAGTCTGACATTGTGGATGTTAATATTTTGGGAAAGCCCAGTAGTAGCAGAACCCCCCCCCCCCCCCAGTTGAAGTCGGATTTAAAAGCCCAACAGTTGCAAGAGAAGTATTGAAAAATCGGAGCAAGCTGAAAGGATCGAAACGTTTTGTAAGTGAAAGCCTTACTCGTCCTAGACAGGAAGTTCTAAATGCTGATAGGGATGTAGGGGGTATGAGGAATGCTTGGTCAGAGCAGGGCCGTATCCTTGTAAAGTCTGGCGATCAAGTAGTTAGAATTAAGGACCTATCAGAAGTTGTATCGCTGAGCCGACTTCAAGAAGCCAGGGTTCTGGTTAACAGAAAAGAAAGTGACTAAACTGCTTTGGTGACAGTAAGGTGAACTTTTTGTTTCAAGATGTCTCTGCTGACTAGTAGACTATCTGATCTTGCAGGAAATTATTTTAATTTAGCTAATGTATGTGAAAGAGGCCTTTGTGAACGGGATGGTGGGACTGAAAAAGTGAGTTCAGACCTGAATATTCCGGTATCTAAGTATATTGATCCTTGTGATCTGAGGAAATTAAATCATCGAATGATTTTGTCATAGCCACGTATAATTGTCAGGGGCTTGAAACTACGTTTGATACCCTACTTACTACAGTTAATGAAAGTAATCTTTGTTTTAATATAATATCACATGTTTGTTTGTTTGATGTATCAGTTTCCTGAATGCATTCAACGGAGTAAGAGCTCTTCGCGCCAGGACCTATTACAAGTGAATGAATTGGTGTAGTTGAACATTTAATATTAACCGTGATAAATTAGTCTGCTCTGAACTGAACTTATGAACTTTGATATTTGAATTTGGATAAGTTTCTAGAGGATGGGAAAGAGAAAGAAGAGAATGGAAGAATCTCTAAACTTGTCTGAGTCTACGGCAACGAGTCAAGGTGATGAAGTTTCTATAAAGTCTGTAGCAGAAAGTATCAGTTTGATATTAGAAACAGTTAAAGGTAATACTGCCACCTTAGAATCATTAAAATCTAACATCAAAGCAATTGAAGATAATGTAAAAAAATTGGAAGAAACTGTTTCTGAATCGAGTAAAGAAGTGGCGAAGCTGATACCGCGTGTTCAGAATGTTGAATTAGAGACGGCAAGCTTTAAAAATCAAATATCTGTGTTGGCGGAGGAAAATATAGCACTTAAATTACATATCGACAATATATCGCTTACTCTGATGAAGTTGGAAAGTAATGAAAATGATAAACATTTAGTGATGTGGAATGTGAAAGTTCAAGATGAAATAAGAGCACAGGAATTACTGTCTAAAGTTGTTATTGAAGGCCTTGATCTCCCAGCCCCAAGCCCAGTTAAGTTGGTGGACTTCAGGGAAAATGCCAAATTCTTGAAATTTGAATTGCCATCGAGGTTAATCAGGAATGAGATTTTGAAGAACGGCAAGAAACTGAAAAACAAAAAAATTGGAGGATTCGAGAAAATATATCTGACGGATGATGCACCAAAGTCTGTTCGTGAAGTTCGAAAGAGGTTGCTTCATGTGAAATTAAAATTGCACGATTTTGGAATTGACTCTTGGTTGTCAAAAGGTGTACCCCCCTGCCTAGTTATCAAGCGGCGAGATGGTCCGAATGAACGACTAACAGTTAGTGAAGGTTTCGCTCTAATTACTGACCTTGAAAGGAAACATGGTGGTCGAATCGCAAATATGGATACATGATTTTTTTTTTAAGACTGATTGTGTTGATATGATAGTGGATTAGTTTTGTTAAATAATGTGAGTATAAGTGTTCGATATTTATTTGGGTTGAAATAAAAAATGTGGTGGGTTCTGTAAGGTTTGATGTATTTGGGTGTTATTATTATGATTAAGAATCTATTTAGTGTGAGTTTTAGTGTTTGTAATTTTTTGTGGGAGAGGCATGGGGGGGTACTCTTTGGCGTGAGATCAGTACATGATAATGGTTAGTCAAGTTCACGAGATCCCTACATCTAGGCTGGAGGAATTGGAAAGAAATTCAGCCCATTTTAGTAATGTATTCCAAACGCCCCTAGCCCATGATAATAATGAAATTTTAAATTCTTTTTTAGTCCCCCCAAATAAATATCTGTTTTCTCATGAAATAGTTCATAAAAACCCAAACATGAGGAGAATATCTTTTTGGAACTGTCGTGGATGGAGGAGCGGGCAAAATGCAATTAAAAACTTTTTATTTGAATCTGGTACGGATATTTTTGGAGTTTGTGAAACATTTTTAGATGAAATTTCGGCAAAAAAAATTAATATTAGTGATTTCCAATTTTTTCACGTAAGTAGAACTCAACAAAAGCAAGGTGGTTTAGCAATACTGGTTAAAAATTATATTCCGGCACGACTGAAAGAAGAATTTTTATATTTGAATACGGAGATGATTTTTGAAAGCTGTATTGTTGAATGTTTTCTACCAAATAATGATAAACTTTTAATTGCTGTAATTTATCGTCCTACCTCATCAAATAAGGCAGATTTTATTGATAAATTTGAAAATATGTTAAGTGTGATATCAAATCTCCGAATTCCATTTTTAATCCTTGGGGACTTCAATATTGATTTAATGGGATGTCTCCCATCTAGACAGCAAGGAATCGACCGACATGTCCTTCAGTTTTTGGAATGTAACCTTTCTCATGGTATGAACCCAGTATGTTTTATTCCGACACGCATAACAAATTCTTCTTTTTCTCTGATTGATAATATTTTTGCACCTTATCCTTGTGAGGCTTCATTCGTGGTTATGGAGGATACATCTGACCATTGTATTTTAATGTCTGACTTCAAAGCGCAAAAGATAGTCAATAAAGAAAATCATATGAAGAGGAGAAATTTTTCACAAGTAAATATGAATGAATTGAAATCTAATCTTAGCGATGTAGGATGGAGTGAAGTTATTAATGAGAATGACCCCAACATATCTTTAGATATATTTTATCGAATTTTGAATGAAAATTTGGACCTTCATTGCCCATTTCAAACTACGCACCGGAAAAGAACCTCACCCAAACAACCTTGGATAAGTCCATCACTTCTAAAATCTATCAAGGAAAAAAATAGACTGTATAAGATAAAAATGAAATACCCCTCAGCTCATAATGTACAGCGATTCAAAAATTATAAAAATTTGCTAGTTAAAACTCTCAGAACAAGTGAAAAAATGTATTATGAAAATGCATTTAAAAAATCTGATTCCCCTCGGACTACATGGAAATTAATTAAGGAAAAAATTGGAGATAATATTAAAAATCCAAACCCTGAAGTGATCATGAATGAAAATGGTGTTGAGTTGAAGGGGAAGGATGTTCTTGCAGATTATTTTTGTCATCATTTTTCTCATATTAGTTCTACCGTTGAACAGGATTCCCCTGAATCTCCATCTAATTCATATAAAGAATATCTCCCGCCATCCGAAAATTCCAGTATGTTCCTGGCCCCTGTCACTCTCGGTGAGTTCCAGAAAGTAATTATGAATCTAAAGAGTGGTAATTCTCTAGGTCTAGATGGGCTCTCCACAAATATTCTGAAGGAACTTGCATGTGTAATTCATGTCCCGTTGCTTCATATTTTAAATGCATCTATGTCATCAGGGATCTTTCCGGAAGTATGGAAATCTGCACGAGTTATTCCAATTCATAAGAAAGGTGATAAGACAGATATAGGTAACTATCGCCCAGTAGCTATTCTTTCCCCTATATCTAAGGTTATTGAAAAAATTATTCAAAAAAGAATTGTCTCGTATTTTGATAAAAGGAATTTATTTACTAAAAATGAGTTTGGATTCAGGGCGGGTCATTCTACTGAACAAGCTATTGCAGCGCTAATTTTAGAGATTAATGATTCATTAAATGATGAAAATCATGTATCTACTCTTTTCTATGATATAAAGAAGGCATTTGATACGCTAAACCATGAAATTTTATTGGAGAAAATTAATAATGCAGGTATTAGAGGTAAAGGCTTAGATCTAATAAAATCTTACTTGCATGGTCGAAAAATTCAGGTAGAGGTAAATGGGCACCTGTCAAGCCATACTGTTATTGATGATGTTGGAGTCCCCCAGGGATCAGTATTAGGGCCATTACTATTTTTGATTCATACAAATGACCTTTCGAGGTGTTTACCCCAAGATAGTAGTTTAGCAGTAATTTTTGCAGATGATACGGCGGTGACAGTAAAAGCTAAAACCCCATCTTTGTTGGCTGAGAAAATGGTGACAGCAATGAATTCTTTGAATAAATGGTTTCCATTTATTGCAAACCATTTATTCCGAACTTTTCTAAAACTGAATTCATGATTTTTGGGCGGTCACAGCGGGCAGTAGATAAAATTAACATAGATGAGTTAATTGTAAATCAAAGTAGGATAAAAAGAGTAAATTCATTTCGTTACCTTGGGATTATTCTTGATGAGCTTTTATCTTTCCGTAAGCATTCTGATCATTTGAGATTGAAACTTGCCCATAACTTAGGTTGTCTTCATAGAATGAAACATGTATTTCCTTTTTCCATCCTTAAAATTTTATATCATTCTCTAATTGAATCATATTTTAAATATTGCCCTGTAATATACCTCAACACATTTATGGTCCATCTCCAACCTCTTCAGATAATTCAAAATAAGGCGGTTAGAATCCTGGGTACTTTTGTTCATCGCCCAGTGAGGCTTCAAAATCTTTCAGAAACCCAAACTTTATATTTTTTTCTCAATATATTTAATCTCAAACACCTGAAAGACCTGCATACAGCAATGTGGTATTATGATATCCAATCTTCGGCAAATTATTTCCATGATCTGGGTATAATTGAGACTCCCATTTCTCCTGCCCACCACGTCCGCTCCAAGAAGTATCGCCTTCCCCCAATTAAATCTGAAAGAGCTAGATTCTCAATCAGATACCAGATCCCTCATATTGCAAATAAATTTAATTTAATAGATGTGTCCCCAAGATTCAAGAGCCGATTTTCTTTGAAAAAACATATTTCAAAAATTGTTCTTTGCCTGGATGTTGGGATTGGTGAATTTGGATTTTAGTATGAATTTTGTTGTGGTGTTCTCGCGCTGGGGTGGCCTCCTCTGTTATCTCCTACCATGTGTGTCTTTGTTTTTCATTATTGATATGCTTTATTTGTTATTTCGGAATTTTGTTTTTGTTTTTGGCCAACACATCGAGCCCTGCTCCCCGTCGGCCAGTTTAGAAAATAATTTATTCATGTAATTTGTTTGTTAAATAAATAAAAAAAAATCACTAACTGAGACTTTCTTGAGTGAAATTTCGCCTTTAAGTTTGTATTCACTAGGAGGTTATTCTTTTTATTATAAAAATAGAACGTAGATGCGGAAAGGTGGATTAGGAAATTACTTGCGGAATGATATTTCTGTAACTGTATAAGATACTTTAGGCGTCTGGGTTGAAGGTCGGTTTGAGTCTTTTGTTGCTAATGTAAAAAAGTATGATGTTGAAATTTTGATTGCTATTATTTACAGGACACCTAGTTCTAACCCCACGGAAACGACTCAGCATTTTGAGAATCTTTGTCAGAACTTAGGGTCGTGTAAAAAGCCGTGTATGCTAATGGGAGATTTCAACCATAATTTATTGGAGCTAGGAAATAATATGAATGCGGAATTTTTAATAACTATGCTATCATTTAGTTTTTTCCAGTCGATTAACATCCCCACACGAATTACAGAACGCACAGCCACACTTATTGATAAAATATTAATTAGTGAAGATATTTGTGACCGGCTGAAATCATCAAATGTGCTAATTGCGCCAGGTTCGGATCATCTCCTTGCATTTGTAACAGTTTCGTTTAGCGATTTATCATCATATCCAAATGACCAGCATAAAACTGAAGAGAAAATATTTGTCTTCAATGAACCAAATTTAAATAAATTAAAAGATCATTTAAGAAAACTAGAATGGAGCGATGTTTCGAGTCAGAATGACCCTGAAGTAGGTTATGTTTTGTTTTTTGATAAGATTCGTGAAGCAATGCACAAGTGTTGTAAGATTGAAGAACCACGTGAGAATAGATCGAGAAAGAAAAATAATTTTAAACCTCCGTGGTTAACAAAGGAATTACAAAACATGATAAAATTAAGAAACAAGCTTTATAGTAGAATGTTGAAGAAACCGTCGAATGAAAATCGAGATATTTATGTTAGTTATCGAAAGGTTGTCAATAAGAAAAAACGAGATGCCAAGAAGAATTATTTTTTAATGCCTTTGAACTTGCAAAGAATGATGTATCTTCAACATGGAAAATTATTAATCGAATTTTGAGGCCAAATAAACATAAAGATAATGAGATCTCTAAGGAGATAGTTAACCTGAATGGGGAGAGAATAGGAAATTATCAATCTATAGCTGATAATTTTTGACATAGAAGACGGAAGTAAAATTTCTTCAAATTTTGATAATGATGGAAGCATTTTTGTTTTTGAACCGGTTTCCACAAATGATTTGGAGAAGATAGTGAATTCTTTGGGACCATCAGAGGCTCCTGGAATTGATCACATGCCGAAACGTGTTCTAAAACATGTTTTGCCGGTGATATCTCATATTTTGATTTTTTTAATCAATTTGTCTTTTCAAAAGGGAATTGTTCCAAAAGGTCTAAAGAAAAGCCGTATTATACCTTTATATAAGTATGGAAATAAGGAAGAGATAAATAATTACCGCCCTATTTCAATTTTACCAGTTATTTCGAAGATTTTTGAAAAAATAATGCATGATAAAATAAGTAAATTTGCCGAAGAAAATAAAATAATACCACCTAGCCAATATGGATTTCGGAAAGGGCATTCGACGGATCACGCGATTACCCATTTTATTTGTAAAATGAAAGATTTTCTAGATACGGGTTTTTATGCCTCAGCTTTATTTATTGACCTGTCGAAAGCATTTGATACAGTAAACCATAATCTTTTAGTTAGAAAGTTAAAGAATTATAAATTTCCACCGTGGATTGTTAGTTGGATTGAGTCATATCTATCAGATAGGTCACAGGTCGTTATAGCTGGACCAAAAAGATCACGAGAGCACCTAATAACTTGCGGAATTCCACAGGCGTCGATTTTAGGGCCAATCCTTTACCTTATTTATACTGCGGATATAGGAAATCTTATGAAAGATTGTTTGACAATATAATTCGCAGATGATACAGTTTTATTATTCCGAGCTTTAAGTGTTGAAACCCTTTTTTAAG
This sequence comes from Artemia sinica, assembly GCA_027921565.1. Classification (NCBI taxonomy): domain Eukaryota; kingdom Metazoa; phylum Arthropoda; class Branchiopoda; order Anostraca; family Artemiidae; genus Artemia; species Artemia sinica. Next base: position 36,436,512 of record CM051258.1, read on the forward strand.
ACCACGGAGAGCGCATTGAATGATGTAATGAAATATACGAGGAGTAACCGTTTATTGATTAATATAAAAAAATTACATGATTTTTTCTACTATTAAAAAGGTAAACACTGAACTATCTTTAACAGCTGATGGACATTTAATATATAGGGTTTCAAAATTTAAATATTTAGGGGTAATCATTGATGAATTATTGTCATGGAAAGAACAATTAAATTGAATATCTATAAAAATTGCAAGAGGAGCTGGGATTTTGTATAGACTTAAAAATTTCCTTCCTCAAAAAGTTTTGCGAACCCTTTATTTTACTCTTATTTATCCTTATATGCATTATAGTTGTTACGTTTGGGCTAATTCTTTTTGTTATAATTTAAAGAGAATTAAAATCTTACAAAATAGAGCTGTAAAGTCGATTTATTTTAATAGACTTAATACTAAAGAAGTTTTTCTTAAATCTCAGTTGCTAACAGTGAGACAAATTTGTCAGCTCCAAACTGCTGTTTTCGTGTATAAATAATTAAATAATCTAGCACCCCAGGACTAACACAACTTTTCCTTTTTCATTTATCGTCATATTATCATGCTTATCCAACGTCGTCAACTACACATTTTTCTCTTATCCCGGATATTTGTCACACGCAAAGAGCAGCTTTTTCTATCAAATACGTTGGAGTAAAATTATGGAACAGTATTCCGCTGAAAATAAAAGATTCAGTTTCAGTTCCGTCATTTAAATATAATTATAAGAAACATCTTCTTTCTACTAGTACAAATAAATAGTTTTTAGGAGGAATCTCTTTTTTATGTAGTGTACAGTGCCTTTTTTTTAAAGTTTGTTTGTTTGTCAATTTTTTGTTTTTCAATAATTAGTGATAGTATTTGTATGAATATTCGAGTTCTCCAGGGACTACATATAGGCCCTAGGGATCATTGATCAGTCCCTGGAGTTGTGTTTTATTTGTGTGTTTATATTGAATAAAGTCAAAGTTTAAAGTTCAGAAGTGTCTGTCTTTGTTGGTTTGTATGTCTAAAGTGCATGTCTTTCTCTGTTTCTCTGTCTGAAGTGTTTGTCTTTGTCAGTTTGCATGTCTGAAGTGTCTTTCTTTGTTGGTTTGTATGTCCAAAGTGCCTGTCTTTCTCTATTTGTACGTCTGAAGTGTTTGTCTTTGTTGGTTTGTCTGTCTGAAGTGTCTGTCTTTGTTGGTTTGTATGTCTATGGTTTGTATGTCTTAAGTGTCTGTCTTTCTCTGTTTGTAAGTCTGAAGTGTTTGTCTTTGTTGGTTTGTATGTCTGATGTGTCTGTCTTTATTGGTTTTGTATGTCTAAAGTGCCTGTCTTTCTCTATTTGTACGTCTGAAGTGTTTGAGTTTGTTGGTTTGTCTGTCTGAAGTGTTTGTCTTTGTTAGTTTGTATGTTTGAAGTGTCTCTCTTTGTTGTTTTGTATGTCTAAAGTGCATGTCTTTCTCTGTTTGTATGTCTGAAGTGTTTGTCTTTGTCGGTTTGTATGTCTGAAGAGTCTGTCTTTGTTGGTATGTATGTCTAAAGTGTCTGTCTTTCTCTGTTTGTATGTCTGAAGTATTTGTCTTTGTTGGTTAGTATGTCTGATGTGTCTTTTTTTGTTGGTTTGTATGTCTAAAGTGCCTGTCTTTCTCTGTTTGTATGTCTGAAGTGTTTGTCTTTGTTGGTTTGTATGTCTGAAGTGTCTGTCTTTGTTGGTTTGTATGTCTAAAGTGCCTGTCTTTCTCTGTTTGTATGTATGAGTGTTTGTCTTTGTTGGTTTGTATATCTGAAGTGTCTGTCTTTGTTGGTTTGTATGTCTAAAGTATCTTTCTTTCTCTGTTTGTATATTTGAAGTGTTTCTCTTTGTTGGTTTGTATGTCTGAAATGTCTGTCTTTGTTGGTTTGTATGTCTAAAGTGCCTGTCTTTGTTGGTTTGTATGTCTATAGTGTCTGTCTTTGTTGGTTTTTATGTCTGTAGTGCATGTCTTTCTCTGTTTGTATGTCTAAAGTGCCTGTCTTTCTCTGTTTGTACGTCTGAAATGTCTGTCTTTGTTGGTTTGTATGTCTGAAGTGTCTTTCTTTCTCTGTTTGTATATCTGAAGTGCCTGTTTGTCTCTGTTTGTGTGTCTGAAGTGCTTGTCTTTGTTGGTTTGTATGTCTGAAGTGTCTATCTATATTGGTTTGTATGTCTAAAGTGTCTGTCTTTGTTGGTTTGTTTGTCTAAAGTGTTTGTCTTTCTCTGTTTGTATGTCTAAAGTGCATGTCTTTCTCTGTTTGTATGTCTGAAGTGTTTGTCTTTGTTGGTTTGTATGTATGAAGTGACTGTCTTTGTTGGTTTGTATGTCTAAAGTGCCTGTCTTTCTCTGTTTGTATGTCTGAAGTGTTTGTCTTTGTTGGTTTATATGTCTGAAGTGTCTGTCTTTGTTGGTTTATATGTCTAAAATGTTTGTCTTTCTCTGTTTGTATGTCTGAAGTGATTGTCTTTGTTGGTTTGTGTGTCTGAAGTGTCTGTCTTTGTTGGTTTGTATCTCTAAAGTGCTTGTCTTTCTCTGTGTGTATGTCTGAAGTGTTTGTCTTTGTTGGTTTGTATGTCTACAGTGCTTGTCTTTCTCTGTTTGTATGTCTGAGGTGTTTGTCTTTGTTGGTTTGTATGTCTGAGGTGTCTGTCTTTGTTGATTTGTATGTCTGCAGTGCCTGTCTTTCTCTATTTGTATGTCTGAAGTGTCTGTCTTTGTTGGTTTGTATGTCCGAAGTGTCTGTCTTTGTTGGTTTGTGTTTCTGAAGTGTCTTTCTTTGTTGTTTTGTATGTCTAAAGTGCCTGTCTTTCTCTTTTTGTATGTCTGAAGTGTCTGTCTTTGTTGGTTTGTATGTCCGAAGTGTTTTTCTTTGTTGGTTTGTACGTCTAAATTGCTTGTCTTTCTCTGTTTGTATGTCTGAGGTGTTTGTCTTTGTTGGTTTGTATGTCTGAAGTGTCTGTCTTTGTTGGTTTGTATGTCCAGAGTGCCTGTCTTTCTCTATTTGTATGTCTGAAGTGTCTGTCTTTGTTGGTTTGTATGTCCGAAGTGTCTGTCTTTGCTGGTTTGTATGTCTGAAGTGTCTGTCTTTGTTGGTTTGCATTTCTGAAGTGTCCGTCTTTCTCTGTTTCTATGTCTGAAGTGTTTGTCTTTGTTGGTTTCCATGTCTAAAGTGCTTGTCTGTTTTGGTTTGTATGTCTAAAGTGTATGTCTTTCTCTGTTTGTATGTCTGAAGTGTTTGTCTTTGTTGGTTTGTATGTCTGAGGTGTCTGTCTTTGTTGATTTGTATGTCTGAAGTGTCTGTCTTTCTCTGTTTGTATGTATAAAGTGTTTGTTTTTCTCTGTTTGTATGTCTGAAGTGTTTGTATTTGTTTTTTTGTATGTCTGAAGTGTCTCTCTTTGTTGGTTTGTATGTCCGAAGTGTCTGTCTTTGTTGGTTTGTATGTCTGAAGTGTCTGTCTTTGTTGGTTTGTATGTCTAAAGTGCATGTCTTTCTCTGCTTGTATGTCTGTAGTGTTTGTCTTTGTTGGTTTGCATGTGTGAAGTGTCTGTCTTCGTTGGCTTGTATGTCTAAAGTGCGTGTCTTTCTCTGTTTGTATGTCTGAAGTGTTTGTCTTTGTTGGTTTGTATGTCTGAAGTGTCTGTCTTTGTTGGTTTGTATGTCCAGAGTGCCTGTCTTTCTCTATTTGTATGTCTGAAGTGTCTCTCTTTGTTGGTTTGTATGTCCGAAGTGTCTGTCTTTGTTGGTTTGTATGTCTGAAGTGTCTGTCTTTGTTGGTTTGTAAGTCTAAACTGACTGTCTTTCTCTGTTTGTATGTGGGTGAAAAAGGATGGGTACTTCAACTTGTAAATTGGTTTAGGAGGGACATTAAGAAAAGAACTTGTTCTGAAATAATATAATAATGCCTTTTGAAAAGTATTGCTTGGTGTTGGGGTATGCAAAAAGCCGCAAGGTAAAGTTGTGTGTGAAAAGGATGAGTACTTCAACTTGCGAAATGGGTTTAAGAGGGACATTACGTATTGAACTTGTTCTGAAAAGATATAATAAAGCCTTTGAAAAGTATTGCTTGGTGTTGGGGTTTTCAAAAAGCTGCAAAGTTGTGTGTGAAAAGGATGAGTACTTCAACTTGTAAAATGGGTTTAAGAGGGATATTAAGAAAGGAAATTGTTCTGAAAAGCCTTTTCAAAGTATTGCTTGGTGTTGGGTTGTTCGAAAAGCTGTAAAATAAAGTTATGGGTGATAAGGATGAGTACTTCAAGTTGTAAAATAGATTTAGGAGGGACATTACGTAAAGAACTTGTTCTGAAAATATATATTCGGGGGAAGCCAAAAAGTTGGGGAGGGGGGGCCTTCTATGTCTCAAGTGCACAAAAAAAGTATTTAAAAATGGGGGGGACCGGGGGGGGGGAGGAGGGGGAATCTTTGGGGGCCCGGGTGGAAGGGGACCCGTTGGGGGTCCGAGGGTGGGGGAGGGAGGGAGGCCTATTGGGGCTCGATGGGATGGGGGCCCTCTGGGGGCCTGGGGGGATGGGGGCCCTTTGAGGGCCAGGGGGGAGGGGGCCCTTTGGGGTTGGGGTAGGGAGGCCCTTTGGGGTTGGGGTAGGGGACCTCACAACACTGTTCATATGGAGCTTGTGTATTATAACGACCACGGAGTTTCGCCCAAATCATCTTCTAAAATGTCTCAAACTGTTTCGGCTAAATCATCTTCTAAAATGTCTCAAACGGTTTCGCCCAAATAATCCCTAAACGTAATTACTGCGTGTTCCTTTTTTTGGCATCCTTACGCTGTCACATTTGAAATTCCCAGGAAAAGATTCCCGCGTTAATCTCCTCATCTCTAAGGTGTTCCTAGCTACACTATTAAGGTTTCGAAAGAATATTAATTCCAGAATTTATCACTAAGCCTAATGACCAGAGAAGCCATATTTAAAAAATAGAATATTAATTTATCTCTGTCACTAAAGACCATTTATCTCTCAGACCTAAGGACCAAAGAAACCATATTGTTTCTTAATTCCCCTTTCGTGGATCAATTATTCCCTTTGTTATGTAAATCAATTTCTCAGAAATCTAGTTCCCCTAGGTGTCATTGACCCGTTAGAGTCGATCAATAATCCATGAATAAATTATGTCCTTTCAGCGTTAGACTCAACTATAGACGGCAGCAGTGGTGCCCCCAGTAACTCATGAGGCCTCCCTACTAATAGGTTACATTAATCAACACGGTTCAAACTTCAAAAGTAGTTTGAAAGTTCTTGAATATCATTTTAAATTGGACTATAGGACCGTTGAAAGTAATATGTTCAGAATAAATTCAATTCAAATATTCAAATTATCACAGGCAGCGTAAGCAGCGCTGCCTAAGTAGAGAACCATGTTGATACAATGTATTATTATTCTTTGTTTTCTTTTTCCACACAAGGGCATTTCACATCAAAGGAGTTGTCGTAGAAATTTTGAAAAGAACTCATTCGATTGGAAATGGAAAATAGGAAATAGAAAATATGTTTTTGAGGAGGTCACTCCCCCACAACCCTTAGAGCCAGGGTTTTAACTTATGCCCTGGGGGCACATAAGAACGATGTTGGCACAATGTTTTATTTATTATTTTTTTCCTTTAGACCAGGGGACTTCGTATCGAAGAAGTTGTCGTAGAAACTTCAAAAAAGGCTCATTCAATTGGAAATTGGAGTGGCTTGTGCCCTTTTTAATAGTCGAAATAGATTGGAAGGTAACTAACACCCCTTCCACGCCCACCATTTCCCGAAACATATCCAATCAAAATTTTTGATTTCCAGATACAAAATATATTTTTGAGGAGGTCACTCCCCCACAACCCTCAAGGCAAGGGTTGTAAGTTATGCTCTGGGGGCATATAAGGTTTTTATAGAAGGCGTTGTCGTAGAAACTTCAAAAAAGGCTAATTCGATTGGAAATTCAAAGGGCTAGTGCCCTTTTTAATGGTAGAAAGTGATTGGAGGGCAAAAACCCCCCTCTCACGACCACCATTTCCCAAAACACATCCAATCAAAATTTTTAGATAGCCATTTTATTCAACGTAGTTTTAAGTTCTGGAAATTAGGTCTTTGGGGATGGCAACCCCCACAGCCCTCAGGGCAAGGGTTGTAAGTTATGCCCTGGGGGCATATAAGGTTTTTATAGAACGCATCGTCGTAAAAACTTCAAAAAGGGCTCATTCGATTGGAAAATGAAATGGCTAGTGCCCTTTTTAATAGTCGAAAGTGATTGGAAGGTAACTAACACCCCTTCCACGTCCACCATTTCCCCAAACACATCAAATCAAAATTTTGAGATAGCCATTTTGTTTCACGCAGTTTAAAGTTCAGGAAATTATACCTTTAAGCAGGACACTCCCCCCACAGTCTTCAGGGCAAGGCTTATAAGTTATGCCCTGAGGGCATATAAGGTTTTTATAGAAATCTGTGTCATAGAAACTTGAAATAGGACTCATTGGATTGGAAATTCAAAGGGCTAGTGCCCTTTTTAATAGTCGAAAGTGATTTGAGGGCAACTAACCCCCCTCTCACGCCCACCTTTTCCCCAAACACTTCCAGTTAGAAATTTTTGATAGCCAATTTATTCACACGGAGTTTGAAAGTTTGGGAAATTAGGTCTTTAAGGACGACAACCCCCCCCCCCCCCCACAACCTTCAGGGCAAGGATTGTAAGTTATGCCCTGGGGCGTATAAGGTTTTTATTGAAAGCGTTGTCGTAGAAACTTCAAAAGGGCTCATTCAATTGGAAATTGCAAGCGCTAGTGCCTTTTTAATAGTTAAAAGTGATTGGAGAGCGACTAACGTCCCTCTCACGCCCACCATTTTCCCAAACACATCCAATCAAAATTTTGAGATATCCATTTCGTTCAAAGTAGTTGAAAGTAGTGGAAATTAGGTCTTATAGGATGAAAACCCCCTCAGAGCCCTCAGTGCAAGGATTGTACATTATTCCCTGGGGGCATATAAGTTTTATATAGAAAGTTGTTGTAGATATTTCAAAAACGGATCATTTGATTGGAAATGGAAATTGCCCTTTTTAATAGTCGAAAGTGGGTGGAGAGTTATTAATCCCCCTCTCACACACACCATTTCCTCAAAAACATTCAATCAAAGTTTAGAGAGAGCAAATTTGTTTAACGTAGTTGACATTTCGGAAAATTATGAATTTAAGGATGAAAAACCCCCCCAGAGCTCCCGGGGCAAAGGTTGTAAATTATGCCTTAGGGGCATATAAGGTTTTTATAGATAGAGTTGTCGCAAAACTTCAAAAGGGGCTCATTCAATTGGAAATTGAGAGGGCTAGTGCCCTTTTTAATAGTCGAAAGTGAATGGAGGGTAACTAACCCCCCTATCACGCCCACCATTCCTCCAAACACATCCAATCAAAATTTTCTGATAGCCATTTTGTTCAACGTAGTAGAAATTTCTGGAAATTAGGTCTTTGAGAATGACACCCCCCAGCCCTCAGGGCAAGGGCTGTAAGTTTTGCCCTAGGGGCATATAAGGTTTTTATTGAAAGTGTTGTCGTAGAAGCTTCAAAAGCGTTTACTTGATTGGAAATTGAAAGGGCTAGTGCCATTTTTAATAGTTGAAAGTGATTGGAGAGTGACTAACGTCCCTCCCACGCCCACCATTTCTCCAAACACATGCAGTTAAAATTTTGAGACAGCCATTTTGTTTAACATAGTTGAAAGTTCTGGAAATTAGGTCTTAGAGGATGACAACCACCATAACAGTCCTTAGGTTAAGGGTTGTAATTTATGCCCGGGGGGCATAAAAGGTGTATATAAAAAGCGTTGTCGTTTCAAAAACGGCTCATTTGATTGGAAATCGAAAGGCCTACTGCCCTTTTTAATAGTCGAAAGTGATTGGAAGGCTTGACATTTTTATAGTATGTGTGTGTGTGTGTGTGTGTGTGTGTGTGTGTGTGTGTGTGTGTGTGTGTGTGTGTGTGTGTGTGTGTGTGTGTGTGTGTGTGTGTGTGTGTGTGTGTGTGTGTGTGTGTGTGTGTGTGTGTGTGTGTGTGGTGTGTGTGTGTGTGTGTGTGTGTGTGTGTGTGTGTGTGTGTGTGTGTGTGTGTGTGTGTGTGTGTGTGTGTGTGTGTGTGTGTGTGTGTGTGTGTGTGTGTGTGTGTGTGTGTGTGTGTGGTGTGTGTGTGTGTGTGTGTGTGTGTGTGTGTGTGTGTGTGTGTGTGTGTGTGTGTGTGTGTGTGTGTGTGTGTGTGTGTGTG
>CM051258.1:36447273-36574773 GCA_027921565.1 Artemia sinica
GTCTCTCGGAAACACTTTTCAGAAGTTTCACACTTTTCAGAGAAAACTCTTTTCAGACTTATTACATATCCTAATATACTTATTTCTATTCTTAATATGCAACATCATTTGGTCTTCTCCTTAAACAAGATAATCTTTTAACAGTCAAGATTTTCAAACACGCCACTGACCAGCGTTGCCGCTCGACCCAAAATATAACTCGTGACAGGGTTCTAAGAGAGACAAAAGAAGCGTTGAGTATAAGCTCCTAAAAAGTTGCCACTCGTGATGCCCTGCCTTACTCACAATTTCCCTTTTATATTTTCACGCACTTCTGTCTTGTGAACATGTAGTCGCAGATACACCAAATGAAAGAATTTATGAAAGACCTATGATCTACTATATGGTCTACTATAAGAAGGTATGATCTACTATATTCAAATGAAAGAAATATGCATCAATTTCATGGAGGAGCTAAATAAAGCAAAATTATGTCTTAAAACTTAGCTAGGAAATATTTGAGCCATTGGATGCTTACTTAGTAACTCGTTTTATGTAGTGCGGGGGGGGCAGTTTTGCAAGTGGTTCCAAACTTGAAAAAAAAAGAAACAAGCAGTTGAATTGTTTGAAAAATTTTGCATGGACAGCCCCAGCAACAAAAAGAAAAAAAATTGCGACGAGTATCGTTTAAACAAGCTCTGGAATGAGAAAGAATGCATGGGACAGGAGAAAAGAGAAATATGTAAAGAGTCAAAAACGGTTTGAGATTTTAAAAAATTACAAAAGTGGCGCTGAAAAATTTTGCATCTGTTACTTTATTGCCTCGTCGCTAAGTTAAAGAAATTCGGGGAAACATAGTTCATATGCTTCAGTAATAGGCGAAGAGGAATTAATAGATTATATAAATTAAAAGCTAAATGCTGTTTGATTGGGGAAAGAAGGAAATATCAGTAAAGGATTCTTCATTCTGTATGTCCTTTTTCGTGCTCACTCTGTTGGTTCAAAACTATTACTAAAGTGTTTGCGTCTTATCATTCGTTTATAATTGACCAGGACTCTTCGATTCCTTAATTGTTCCTGTTGCCCTTTACGTCTGTGAGACGTCAACTCCGAAACTGAGGACGAGCGAAATATGTCAGTATTCGACACAAAATGCCTTCGTCGTATAGCCGGTATAACATACCTCGACAGAGTCTCTAAACAAGAACCTCGGGAACAGCAGAAGCAAAACCACAATATTCCGGAAATCGCGCCTACAACAACTTGCATGTCTGGGCAACGTTCACCGGTTGAAGAATTCGCGACTGCAAAAGTTATTTTCGAAGGTAGAGTACGCGGCAGTCGTCACCCCGGCAAACCAAGGAAGAGATGGCGAGACAACTTCGGAAACGACCTCCTGCAGTTGTTAAATCAAGCAGATGACCGCATATCATATAGAGAGCTGATCCGTCAACGGGCAAAGAAAATGGCTCGAACGCAACCCATGAGGACGTCCGGGACATAAGTTAAGTCAAACATAAACAAATTGTTATTGCCATCACGACTTATACAAGAACAAATATCAGGCTAGATTTTATGTTTAGGGACAAAGTGATGCATTATAACCTTATATAAATGGTGTTTTCTAAAATTAACAACATTGATTTGTTGTCAACAAATAAAGAATAAATTTGGCATTCAGCAGAAAACTCATATTTTTACACTATCTTAATAAATTCTGTTGGAGCAAGCCGCAGGTACTAGGGTAAGTTAATGGAATAAAAAAATGACATTCAACTGCTGAGTGTCTGTCTCAGACCGTCAACCACTACTGGTTCCACAGTTGTGCAGCTATACCAGATGTGCAGCTATACCAATGTTTGAGTCATACCAAAAGCCTTTCGGTAGGCTAGCCCACTATCCAAACAAGAATAGATATAGGCTATAGCTATGAGCTAACACCTATTGCCTAAATCAGACAGAAAAAAAATCTCAGAGTTGGGATTACCCCCAATAGTTTATACCGCACCTTGCTATAACTTAAAAATGCCTCTGACTGTTACGCTAGGCAGTTGGGTTGGAGCGGGGATGTACACAACGTGAGTACAACCGAGTGGAAATTATACCGGGAGGAAAAGATCTCTTAAAATCCAATTTAGTAGCCCTTTGGTACGCCCCTCTCGATGAAACCAAAATTAAAATTAGGAATTTAACTCTTCTTAATTATACCAATTATAATCTCTGGTATTTACTACCCTGACCAGAAAAAGGGTAATGCAGTAAAAATAAAATGATTTTTTAAAGGTCCAGAAAGGACCTTTTATAATACTAAAAAAATGAAAAACATCCATTTTTACTTCCATTCATAAAACCACGCGTCACTCTACCACACCATCAAACAACATCCATCAAAAAGGATTGACATTCGCTTTCAGATGGTAATTTGCTGTTAGAATAACCCTGAAGTTCAAAAATCACTGGTAATTACTGATACTCCAGTTTTGCAACAATAACAAAAAATTAGAACGGACACAAAAGTCTAAAGAATGATCTAGTTTTGAGCCTACCTTGTGTAAACTAAAAAGTGGAGGTATAAAGCTTCATTCTTTATGTAAGATGGTAATGAAATCAGTTTCTTACAAATGTTTTGTATGGACCCACACAACAGTTTGCCTATATTGAATTGATTTTTTAGATTCCATTGTGGGCCGAATCAATATCTTCTTGGTGTAATCTCCTTGGGTCTTTCTGGCCTGCTGTCTCTTTTTACTTATTAGACCAAGAATTTAAAGCAACAGTAGAACGGAGACGAAAGGTTTGTGATACTCTTTCTTAAACCAGCCATGCTTTTTTCATTAGGATCAATCACATCCAATTTGCTGAGCATACTGGTTATCGAAACTTAAAGTGACATTTTTTTAGTTTAATCTTTATCAACAAGCTCAAAATAGCGACTTGACAGAATTGAGGGGCGGACATGATCTCATTGAACGTAACTGGAAGGATATGAGGGTGCTTTGGGCTCAGTCTTCCATCTAAGTACCCAAATTCTTATGACGAGTATATCGTTTGATTCGCCTGTCTTTGGGATTAATTGTTGATAAGACTATTCCCCTATCCTTGAACAAGATTCCTTCACATTGTTGACCGCTTCTGGAAAAAGAGCGCGCCGATGTCATATCGACTCAAGCTTTAGGTTGAGCCCTGTATCCGCTAACTTTGACGAGGTACGGGAAGTTAAATCACAAATAAGTTCAAGGTTGAAACACTTCAGGAACAAAAGCGTCCATATTGGTTATTAATTTGTTGGTAGAAAAGGGGTGTGAGTAGAAACATGGAGCCATTTTCCCATGTATCTATTCTTGTTTCGAGCGCTGATTAAAATTTGTATGGATTTTTCATCATTGCATGCGTAACTCTTCATCACTACCTCACCATCAGTTAGATTCTGATCCCACAGAGGCTTAAAGCGCAGGGGCCTTTAGGCAGGCTCTTTAATTTAACTATTGACTAATTTTGCTAAAATAGAAAATTTGTTATACAATGAATTTCCTCTAGCTAGAACTTTTTTGTAAGTTTCAATATTAATGTATTAATGCTTATTTTTAGACAGAAGTCCTGCTGAATGTGTAAATTTGAGAGTCAATCAAGTGCTTTAAAGCAAAAAAAAATAAATCAAGGAAAGACTTCTAATTGAAAATTTTTAAACCAGCATCTGACTGGAACAGATAACTTTAGTCAAATAAAATATATACCAGTGAACTATTACCCATGTAAAATCTAAAATGTGAATATCATATAAGTGGAATAGAATGATTTTTGTGTCCTTTGTTCGACGGGAGGCATAAAAGTAGAATAGAAGGATAATTAATATAATCGAATAAAATGTGCCAACCTTATCTAGCACCGTCTATATATATATATATATATCCAAACTACTTTAATCACGAAAATGTTTTCATATCAGATACGTATCCCGGGGGCCTCAAGGCTATCCTTTCCCTTAGACTCTTATGGCAATTTGGCTATATAATGATAATGAATATGAGAATTTATTTTCCCGAGAGGACAATTTCCACAATCCCTGCATTTTCCAAAATAACATTACTGCATAATTGGAATAGAACATTTTTATTTCTGACATTTAAAAATGCATTTTTCAAGTATGCCTACTATTTTAAAGTTTGTAAAAACGAGAAGCATAATTTGGTCATTCTGTGCAAGTATCATTAAAACACTTTCACAACCTTCTCCTCCTGTGACAGAAAACTTTATTAATTTTATTGATTGAGTTTTTTTTGTTTATAATATATTTTTGCCTTAGAACATTTTTAATTGAAAAATGATTTAGGGAATAAGTAATGCTGGACAGTGTCTTAATTATTCATCAGCAGTAATCCTACCTTGAAAAATAGATTTTACTAAAATATTAAGCATTTTTTGGTTCATATAGCATATGTGGTTCATAAATCCCATCGGTTTCAGAATAGAAATTACTTGTGGCAATAATGGAACCTTTACATTTCAAGATTTTGCGCTACGGAGGTTATGCAGCTTAGCAAATATCTACCAATCAGAAATAATAATAATAATGCATAGTTGCGCTGTTTTTGGAAACCAGGCTAATAGGCCTACCTAATGAAAGACTTTATGAAAACACTATAAGGCTTGACAACAAAATACTAACGACGCCAAAAATGGGAGTGATAATAATTTTGGTAACGACAATAAAAATGACAACTAAAGCAACACTAATGATGAAACTTCTGTTTTATGTTGCAAAAGTTTACTATCAACTTTTAGCTACAAAAGTAGCTAAATTTACTATCAACGCATATAAATACACGTTACGACAAAAACAAATTTTGGATGGGAGGAGGTGCTGCTCCCGTTCTCCCATCGAATATGTTTTTGATTCCAAAATGTAAGTCCTCATTGAATATTCGAAAAAACTCATAGGGACACGTCCACTTAGCTTCCTTTAGATGAAGAGCTGGATATAAACTCAATTACATTTAAGTATGTTTTGTTTCGTTTTAAGCTTTAACTTTGTCTCTTTTTTTTATCTCAGATTTACCCTTTAATATTTTTTTTTTCACAATTGGAGCTGATCATCGTAGTTCTGCCAATATTGCAAATTCTAAAGTTCAAAATCTAATTATGCGCAAACTGTGATTCACATAGTCTCTTTTGATAAGGTTTAACACCCCAGACAACTTGCCTTGAAAGTTCCAATGTAATTCCCATAGTGGTTCTTCGGATATTGAATAAACTCATTGAACAAACACATTTTTGATTTAGTTCGATCGCAGTTGTAGTATTGGTATTAACAGTAGTAATAGTAGTAGTAGTTGTATTAGTAGTGGTAATATTAGCAGTAGTAGTAGTAGTAGTAGTAGTTGTGGTAGTAGTAATAGCAGTAGTTTAGCAGTAGTAGTAGTAGTAGTAGTGGTAGGAGTAGTAGTAGCAGTAGTAACGGCAGCAGTAGTAGAAACAGTAGCAACAGCAATATCATTGTAGTAGCATCCCTGAAATTTCAGCTTAATATCCTTAGGAACTGCTGAGATATTGCTGAAACAGCCCTTTGACAACCTGCATGCATTTTATGGTTATTCTAAATATGCAAAATTCATTAAGCTAAAAGCTGCCCATCAAAAGGCGTGAAAATTTAGGTGAATATTTGCCTGATTTTCAAAAAAGGGATGAAACACAATCGAAAGGGCGAGGGGTCTTGATGAAAATCAGATCTTCAAATTCAGCATATCAGAAAACCTTCCTGCAGAGGTTTCAAGCCCCAATCTACATAAGGATGACTTTTTTATTTTTTCGGAGGATGATCACGTATTTGTATTCATTGGTTTAATTGCTATTATCCCCTGCTTTACCGTATCCGACGAAACGCCCTAAAACATCGAAAGAAGACCCACTCCATAGTAAATTCAAAGTTCTAATGCCCTTTTTAAGCAGTACTAAAGATTGTGCCTCAGCAAAGTGGCATTTTATGTGATTTTTGTGGTGCAAAACAACAATTTAAAAATTCTAAGTTATTCAGAAACAGTTTCAGATGAGGAAATGCCGCGCAGTGGTGCATTTGTTCCTAATGATGTACGTAGTCGATACAAAATAAACGGTTATAGTATAGGACCTTTATTTTAAAGCTTCCTTTAACTAGTTTGATTCATTTGAGGCTTGATAGGATTATGTAAAGTGGTGCATAGTTGCAAATTATTTGTGTGAAGTTTTGATTTCGTGTCCTCAAAGCTTTCAAAAAGATTGTCCAAAGATTTATAAGCTATTTGGAATGAGATTGAAAGTTGTTTTTTTTTGTCACGATTCCTCAAGTCCGGAAGTTATTTTTGACGTTTAAAGAATAAAATTTTCTTTCCAGATATTTTAAAAGGCAGTAGGTAAATAAACCCCAGATTTTACTTATAAACCACATTCATTGCACTCATAAATGCTTTCAGCATAGTACTATAAAACTTTAGCATAAAGAGTGAGGCTGAAGGGGGGACAGCCCCTCACATACAAAAATATTTGTATCCATTTTAAGTTTCATTTTGCTCTTTACTTTCGCTTGATTTTTTTTATTTATTTTAACTGAAGCTCAATATTTCGTGTAGTGCTTTTCCACGTAAATAGGAAATGTGAGTTCGGATACCAAAAGTTGTCATGTTTAAGTTGAATAAATGACAATTACAATTCCGTTGCACAGTTAAAATGCTACTATTCCATCCACTACTACTCCAGTACTCTTCCAAGACTGACACTATTACTGCTGCTACACTAGTACCAGTTGACATATGCTATTTTGTTAGACATACACTATTACTCACAAAAATCGCGACTGTGACCGTAAGGACTTGCGACCGCATGTTGCGACAACTACTGCTTGTGACTGTGTGACGCAAGCTACGTCTGGAACTACTTGCAACTGTGATTTAAACTACTTGAGATTTCGACAGCCACTATTTTTTACTGTGACTGCAACTACTTATGACTGTGACTTCTTGCGACTGTGACTAATTGCGACTGTGACTTCTTATGACGACAACTACTTGCGGCTGTGACTACATGCAACTGTGAATATTTGTGACTGCTACTACTTGGAATTGCGACTGTAGCTACATACTACCACTTGTGACCTCAACTACTTGTGAGTTTGACTGCAACTACTTGCGAGGAAATACATTTTAAACATTTTCCCTTCTATAACGTTAATAAACGCAAATTGGTGAGACTTAGAGGAATGATATACGTACTGTCAATCCACATTTGATTTGTTCTTTTTATTAATCTTGGTTAGTAATGTGATCTTTTTTCTGTTTTTGTTGATGTTATGACAAATAAAATACGTAGCTCAAAATAAAAATTGTTTTCAGTAAATCCTAAATGATGTTCTGGTCTTTAGAAGGCAGGGGGGCGGTATCTTTACTCCTATTTATGGTAATTTTCTATTCGTTTCAAGTTTGACTTGATTATTTATTGTAATTTCTGTCCTTTTGAGTTTCACTTGTTTATTGATAATGCTTTATGTTCAATTTACTCTCGAATTACTACTTGCCTTCATTTCTGCTTGCTCATGTTTAATATAGCTCTTTACTTTTCTTTTAAAAATTTCTTTTGTAGAAAAATTTTATTTAGGTGTTCGAAATAACACGTCATGTATCACTGTTCATACCTTTTTTATTCAACTAGCTAATGATCCAAAATACAATTGTAAGGATTGCCACGTCTATGTTTGGAAGCATTTCTAAATTCTCCGATTTGAATATTCCTGTAACACAGCACACGACATAATTTCATCTTTTTGCTTTGTAATTTGGCTTATTCCATGCCCTAATCCTTTAGGAATGGGAACACAAGGCAAGATTTAGGATAAACATAACTTTGATATTCTCCATCATTTTTGGTTATTCTCATAAATAGCATTTCAATAACATTTAACCAATTTGAATTAAGTCACTCAAGTCAACGCGTTCTGTGCCACAATTGTAAAGTACCAAGGACACTAAAAACGGAATTTAATTCTTTATACATGAGGACTTGTACAACCAAATACGTCATGAAAGATTGGGAAAACTGGGAATTCAATTTTGGTGAAAAAGATCTTAAACGCAGATAAATAGTTTTCACACTCGTTGTCGCCAAGTTAGAAAATAAAGAACGTGTGTAAAAAGTCAGTAGAAAATGAGCAAAAAAATATATCATTATCTATATATAGAAAGTCTAGCTTTCCTGTTTTTTTTTTCTTTGTAGTAAAAGGCAGACACTCCCATTAATTGGCAGTAAACTGGGGAAAAAATCAAAAAATTAGTGACTGGATGATTGAAACTATATTAGAATATAATCTTAACATCTTTTTTCTAAATAAGAACTGAAAGGAAGTGTATAAATGTCACTGAACAGCTAAAAATCTGAGCTATGCATTAACATGTGCATCGTTAAAATTCTTCAAAATTCAACACTTCAAATTATTATTGAATTGACTTACCAACAGGAAAATAATTTAGAAAGACCAATTAGGCTATCCTTTTGTCATATTTTTATGACTTTTAGTTGACTATTGACATATAAGTAGAATCCTTTTTATTCTTCTGATTTGATAAACATTATTTCTATTAGTGAATTTTGACAAATTCTCACTGGTCTATATTTGCTCAATAGCAAAGGATTGCACAGCCCGATTACATATTGAAATACTTAACTCTATGATACGCGGAAAATGATCAGTACAAATGTTTCTTTCTGATTTTCTGCGTCAACTGGACAATTTTTCGCTTGGTTCATTGCAAAATTATCTTAATAATTGAATAACAACCACAACAAAAATCCTACAAAATCTCTGTTATCGGGAATGAATAGACCTAACATGATGTGAGGGAAAAAATATTTTCATTTGATTTTCTTGGTACTTCAAATATTTTTTGTACTGACTTGCCGAAGTCGTTAAGATTGAGAGAAGCCTTTGCATCGGAAGGTTTACATAACAAATTGAAAAAGCAAAAGCAATTTTAAACTTCTAGGTTAAGGTAAAACCTCTGTAGCAATCAACACAGTACCATTTCAATAGTAAAATAAAAGTGCAAGCCCGCATTTTATTGTTTTTTTGCTTTTTTTATAGGTGGAAAGATTCAAAACTCAAGTCTCACTTTCCGCTGTAAAAAAAAAAAAAAATTTGATTTCCAACAAAATGTTTTTTTTCGAATTCAAACAAGTCAAAAAAAATCCATTTTTTTTGTTGGAGTTGTCACTGGCTTACTGAATTCAAACAAGTAAAAGAAATCTGCTTTTTCTGTTGAAATAGCGGTTTGCCTATTGAATTCAAACAAATTATTGAAATTAATAAGATTTATGCACTTTTCAGTAGAAAAAGAAATGTAATTTTCGACGCAAATAGGTTATATCAATCTATCTGGTTTGGAACTCAACAATAGATTGAAACTTCTTGAATAACACATTGAATTTGACCATGGTGCCATTTAAAGTGAATTTATGTACAGATGTTCTTATGAACATGCATAAATTTATGTACAAACATTTTTAGCTTTAAATTAATATTTCGGAGCAATGGAAGAATATCATATGAATTTTTTTTATCACTTATGGCTTATGGAATAGTTATAGTATTAATAAAAGAAAAACAATCTTTTTTTTAACTTTTCTACATAAATACAATATTAGACTTAAATGTTAACATCATACTTTATACGATTATTTCTGTTGTATGATTACTTGGGTTTCGCTGGAAACCCATGGTTCCACTAAACTTCATGATGAGTAGAAAAATCTGTCTCTGAGCAGGAGAAGGACCTGTTCGGGCTTCTATCTGAAACTGGACATTGAGGACCATTCCTGGCAGCTGTTCGAACATCCAACTTGTTTATTGTTCAACAAGTTTGTATGCCTAATAAACTGAACCACGATAGTGATGGAAATCCAATTAAAGAATAGGAAATCCAACAAACAAGATGGAAATCCAATAAGGATCTTAAAATCCAACACGTTGTGTTCGAAAATTCGATTCGGTTATGGGAATCCAACATTTTTGTTTCTCAACAGATTGGATGTTCAATAATGATAATGGAATTCCAAAATGATCTGTAATATTCAATTTAAGCTGTTGAAATTCAAATTTTGCTATTGATAAACATTACAAACCATATTTGTTGAATCTCAAACAATTTTTTTTACAGTGTACTGCAGCACTTGATATTTTACTGAAATTGAACGTGCATGTTTTTCGCCGTTCTGGATATGCAAACTACGGAAAATACAATCTGACTTACTAGATAAGACCATCTCCTTTCACAATTTATTTTTAGAAATATTTTGAAAATCTTACAAAAATATAAAAAAACGTGCACAAAAGCTCCGAAGGAATTTGTTAGGCGGGAAGGGGGGCAAGCCTGCAGAGCTTTTGCCCAGGGTAAAGGTTTGACGCTATCTTTATTGCTTTTTCTTGTAAAAAAAATGACGGATCTTTATTTGTTCCAAAAAAATTCTGTTTGTGTAATTTTATCAGTCCAGGGATAACGTTGGCTACCCCTTTTTGGTCCTATATGACCATTCTAGAACTTACATAAAACACAGAGTGAGACTATCTCAGAAATCTACGAGCTACCTTGATGTCAATGTGTTAGCAAACAGTGATTTTCTATTGTTCAAATCTCTTTTTAACAAAGAGGCCATTTCTTAAAATATGACTCTGTATCACCAAACCAATTGATTCCCTTTTTTAGCCAAGCAGTGTTGATTGTTGCTGTGAATTGCAGCAGGGTGATCTACCAGATATTCCACCGTTTCCGCCTCCAAGAAACGACCCAGAGACTCGACGTTGGGTTGAAGCAATGGAGAGATCTTACTCGGAGACGTCCCTTAGTGGGAGGATGTATGGAAATGGTAAAATAGCTCAAACTACAAGCACAGAATTGTGTTCTTTTGTTAGTGAAGTTTTTCCATAACACAACGACAAGGACAATATTTAGACCAAGAGAATATTATTTGTTGAATCAGAATAAGTAGAGAAGCTATTCAATTTTAAGTTGAAAATGCTTGTTCTAAACTATTACATCATAGTGAAAAGTGGCTAATAGTAAAACCTGTCACAATTTGGTGAAATATATATGTATTAAATGTTTCTATGATGTTAAACCTTCGTTTGGTTCTTGAATTCTTTAAATAAAGGTGGAAATGTAAGAATTTGTGAGATTATGTGGAAAAAAATGTCGGTACTTGTCTAGAATCCAGTGAGCACGCGAGAATTGTATTGCGAAGATTAGATAGGCATTACCCGGAAATTCATATGAGACACTGTATAAACAAAGGGTTTCTTACTCCGAGAACTATATTTAAACTTTAGTTTTTGGGGTTTAGGGGGACCAAAAGGTACCTAGGTTGGGTTGGTTTAGGTTATATTTCGTATTTAATGTATGCTATGTATTGTCCCCGGCCCCCATAATGTACAAATATATAGCCCAAATTTGTTTCTGAAGTATTATATTTTTATCCTATTTTGTTTTATTTCATTAGTATTAATGAAACTTCACTTCTCGCGTGCTTACCGGATTCTAAACAAGTACCAAGATCTCTTTTTCCTTTAAATATTTAAAGCCTATTGAAAGCCGTAATTGCACTTAAATTGATGTGTATGAGGCTATAAGAGACATTATGGAGTGTAGGGCTCTATTGACTTTTGCATTACTGTTAGTTATTTAGACAAGGAATTCTGAGTCTATTTTAAGTCTTTATTTCAATTAATTCATTGAAAACCTAAAATTTATAGCTTGTATTTTAAATATAGCCTACAGCATTATGATTCAATTTTTAATATTTTCAATTGTGCGTCTCATTTATCTAATTTGTATAATATGTATTCGTCTTTACTCATGTTTGATAATAAATATTAATCCAATTTGATGTTTTAAAAATACCAAAAAATAGCTATATAAAAACAATTACAGAAAATACACATATAGTACCGGTAGCCTGGAATTTGCTCGATCCCCAGAACTTGACACGTGGCAGGCTTACATGTATTTAGTTCTCGCCGTCGCTTGTCTTCCAACCGTAGACAATGTGATCTTCTTCTTCATGTCAAAGCGTCACCATAGATTCGATACAATCTCCCTGAATAAAATGCAGATTTTCTCTTAAAGTTTTGACCTAAGTAGATCTTTTTTGAGGCCAGAAATGCCAATTTGCCCAAAAAACTACATAGCCGATTCCAAAGAAAAATAAACACATACATACACAATTACTGCTCATTTAACTGATTAAAAAGGGCATATAATTCTAACAAAAAGATCTTTCGTTGGCAGTATTCAGTGCTTCTTTCCATATAGAATTACATGTCCGTCGTTCATTTTCAAGTAGTAGCAGAACTATTAAGCTACATTGACGTTTAATACGAGAAAATGCCCAGCATGAAATAATGTTATTAAAACAGGTTTACGGAGGTCAAGGACCACAAATTTGAAAATCAGGCCTTGCGGTTTTTGGATTTTCATCGCAAATACTGGTCGAAGTAGAAATTGATATCGTTGAACCATATATCAAAGTTGACCTTTCCTGGGGTAAAGCGCAACTCGACAAATGTAAACTTTTTTCCAGAATTTCCCCAGTAATTATATTTGACTTATTTGTGTTGTTACGTAAATCGTTAACAGCAAAGCGAGTTCAACTAAACATCCCTTCTGAAATATCTTATCTACACATAAGCTTAACTATTTTATATTTCTTTATTTTTAAGTCATTGGGTGGCAAATCCACAGTCTCAGTTGAACTGAGGAATTCCTTATTGAGCTCAATTCCTCTTTCCTGTTTATTCTTCACAGAATTATAACTTATAGGATTTGTATTCTCCTGGGACGATTTTCGACAATTTTCAATTTATTTTACCAAAATCTTTGTTGAGCGAAGCTAAAATAACACTTTCCTTCATTAAATGGAAATTTTGTTTTGCCAGACAATCGCCAAATACTGCCTCAATTAAATTATCACTGGAAATCTTCAGGAAATCACATCTTCAGGTAAATCGATTTCGTTGAAGGTATTTTTTGGGAAGGTTTCCATTTTTCAGGTCAAAGATATACTTTGCGAATGCTTCCTGGTCAGGATCGACACGCATATTTCCTTCTAAATAAAAATGTTTGAAATACTTCTAGAGATGACATTTTTTGACAAATCAAGTGTTTCATACAGGTTGCTTCGGAGTTGAACAGGAAAGCATTGACGGAAATAACCTCCAGTAACTAGAATTGTCCCTCCATATGGCAAATTTGAATTTGCAACGGACTGCAACGACTGATTCAAATTTTATAAACCATGCTTGGGTGACATTAAGGCTACGTCAAATAGGAAAACTTTCACTTGAGCTAATTCTAATGCTTTGATTGAATTAATAAAAAAAAGCTTCTGCCACAAAATAAATTTTTCAAAGAAAAGTAAAGAACTCCATCAAACCAAAAATGAGCAAAAAATAAATCAAATAATCTACCAAGCGTGAAACTACCACAAAACAGCATCGATAAATAAAAGAAACCCAAAACGAACAGAAATTACAATAAATAACAAAGTCAAACCCAAACGAGCAGAAATTAACACGAGTAGGGCTCAAAACCCTATGCCTTCCCAAGGCCAGAACATAATTTGCACCTTACTGAAAAAATATAAATGTTTTTACTTTCATAACTTTAATAAATCAAATAATATTTACATTTTGATTACTAAATATCGGTATATGTATATTAAACTGACTATTCACATTCATTTGTTTTGTAAGTTTGGCATAACTTACAACCCTTGCCCTGAGGGTTTTTTGGGTGGGGGAGGGTTGTCATCCTCAAAGACCTAATTTCCAGAACTTTCAACTAAGTTGAACAAAATGAATATTTCAAAATTTTTATTGGATGTGTTTGGGAAAATGGTGGGCGTGAGAGGGGGGTTAGTTGCTCTCCAATCACTTTTGACTATTAAAAAGGGCTTTATCCGTTTCATTTTTCAAATCGAATGAGCCTTTTTTGAAGTTTCTATTACTACTCTTTCGATAAAAACCTCATGTGCCCCCGGGGCATAAATTACAACCCTTGCCCGGAGGGCTGTGAGGGGAGGGGGGGGGTGTCATCCGCAAAGACATATTTTCCAGAACTTTCAACTACGTAGAAAAAATGGATATGTCAAAATTTTGATTGTACGTGTTTGGGGAAATGGTTGGCGTGAGAGGGGGATTAGTTGCCCTCCAATTACTTTCGACTATTAAAAAGAACACTAGCCATTTTAATTTCCAATCGAATAAGCCCTTTTTGAAATTTCTACGACAACGCTTTCTATAAAAACCTTGTATGGCCCTCAGGGCATAACTTACAACCCTTGCCCTGAGTGATGTGGGGGGTTGTCATCCTTAAAGACCTAATTTCCAAAATTTTCAACTACGTTTAACAAAATGACTATTTAAAAATTATGATTGGATGTTTTGAGGAAAAAGAGGGCGTGAGAGGGTGTTAGTTGTCCTCCAATCACTTTTGACATTAAAAAGGGCACTGGCCCTTTGAATTTCCAATCGAATGCACCCTTTTTCAAGTTTTTATGACAAAGCTTTCAATAAAAGTCTTACATACCCCCAGGGAATAACTTGTAACCCTTGCCCCGAGGGCTCTGAGGGGGAGGGGCTGTCATCCTCAAAGACCTAATTTCCAGAACTTACAACTACGTTGGTCAAAATGGCATTCTCAAAATTTTTATTGGATTTGTTTGGATGAGTGGTGGGCGTGAGAGGGGGGTTAGTTGCCCTCCAATCACTTTCGATTATTAAAAATAGCACTAGCCCTTTGAATTTCCAATCGAATGAGTCCTTTTTGAAGTTTCTACGACAAAGCTTTCAATGAAAACCTTATATGCCCCCAGGGCTTAACTTATAGCCCTTGTCCTGAAGACTTTGGGGGGAGTGTCTTGCTCAAAGGTATAATTTCCAGAACTTTCAACTACGTTGAACAAAATGACTATCTCAAAATTTTGACCGGATCTGTTTGGGGAAAAGGTGGCCGTGAGAGGGGGGTTAGTTACCCTCCAATCAGTTTCGACTATTAAAAAAGGCACTAGCCCTTTGAATTTCGAATCGAATGAGTCCTTTTTGAAGTTTCTACGACAACACTTTCTATAAAAAACCTTATATGCCCCCAGGCCATAACTTACAACCCTTGCCCTGAGTGCTCTGGGGGAGTGTCCTCCTCAAAAACATAATTTCTATTTGGAAATCAACTACGCTGAACAAAATGGCTATCTCAAAATTTTGATTGGATGTGTTTCGGGAAATGGTGGGCGTGGAAGGGGTGTTAGTTGCCTTCCGATCACTTTCGACTATTAAAAATGGGACAAGCCACTCCAACTTCTAATTGAATGAGCCCTTTTCGAAGTTTCTACGACAACTTCTTCGATAAAAAGTGCCCTGGTTTAAAAGAAAAAATAATAAATAATACATTGTGCCAACATCGTTCTTATACGCTGAACAAAATGGCTATCTCAAAATTTTGATTGGATGTGATTGGGGAAATGTTGGGCGTGGAAGGGGTGTTAGCTGCCTTCCAATCATTTTCGACTATTAAAATGGGCACAAGCCACTCCAATTTCCAATTGAAGGAGCCCTTTTGAAGTTTCTACGACAACTCCTTCGATTCGAAGTGCCCAGGTATGGAATAGTAAGAAAACAAAAAAATAATAATACATTGTGCCAACATCGTTCTTTACTTAGGCGGCACGATTGCGCTGCCTATTATCAGGCCTTATGCTGGAAATTGAATCTGAGGAAAGTGGAACTTTCAAGCCAAATGTCTTGCGTGTTGTTTATCCAACAGGCAATAGAGTTGATGTGATTCTAGTAAACACCCATACATTTCACTTTGTAATTTTTGCCACACACAATACAATACAAGGTCTTATGCACAAATGTTTTACCAGTACCGCCTGGTCAAATAATGAAAAAACATTTTTTTTTTCCAACGTAATTAAGATCATTTACAGCCTGTAAATTTTTTTTTAAAAATTTCAACCTTTTTTCCTTGTAAAAGCCGATACAAAATTTCTCCAACAGCAGCTAACTCATTAGAATTTAGAAATATCATGTTTTGATCATCTTCGTCTGTCTCAATGTCGTCCATACTACATCGTTCTACCCCAAAACTAAAATTTTGACCTTTTATTGCAATCATACTTAACTTGGACGCAATAATCCGCAAGGCTTTCAGATATGTTACTTCGTTGTGCTTAATCCTTTATCACCTGATTTTTTAATCTTTTCCAAAGGCTTTTAGGAACCACAGGATTTCCAAAAACCAGAATCAGAACAAACTGTATTCGTACTACAAAATACATTTCGGACAGTCCTAATTCTTCTAGGCCATCTATCCACTGTTTAAATTTGAATGCAAGGTGATGAGCTAGAAATGCTTGCTTTTAGGTCTCATAGTGAATATGATTCACAGTAAGGAAGTATTGAAAACTTGTTTCATCGTTCATATGATAGAGAAGTATTCGCAAATGGAAGCACTCCGAACAAGCTACATAATTTATATTTTGAATTCGACAAATGACACGCAATCGATGGATTCTTGGTTCCCATGTACTCGTTTTTCCATTCCATTTGAAGTTTTCCGGCCTTTCCCAGTAATGGTAAAATTTCTGGTTTGTTTTCATTTGTGTCAATGCCTGATTTTGTCGAAAACACGCTTCCAACATTGAGCCTTGTTGTCCAATATCTACCAAATCTTCCTGGCCTTTTCTTCTTCTATTTCACAACAGGCGGGCTTTTCAGTTGATACTATTTAGCCCTTTTCCTTTTGCTTCACTCTGTGGGCTACAGAGCTACTAGGTTGGTTGCCTCTTATTTATTAGATATCCTCAGATATCATTCAGTAGATCTTTCGACTCCAGGAGTTCAAATATAAGATGATAGATATCGATTTCTGTGCTCTATGTGCAGGTATAGTTGGCTAGGCTCTTGGCTGATAGTAAGATTTTGTGGTGTTTGAAGCAATTTAACAGTTTACAATGCAAGGTATGATGTGCAGACTGCGTCTGCGTATTACATTCAAATAGGCAGTGGTCAATTGTTTCATTATTCATATTACAATACCTGCAAAGAGGGGACAGGGAACTGAACTACTTGAATTAGGAAATTGATAGGAGAATGCAAGAAAATTTATTCCATTTGTTCCAGAACGAATTCTATGATAAATTTTAGAAAAATCCTTATTGGGAAGGGGGACACAATAGGATTATTCTTATTAAACATAATATCTGATAGTCTCCATCGGTAAATATCTCTAATGGGGATTGGTCTCCCACTTGGCTGGTCAATATTTATAGCATTTTTTGCTATTTCATCAAATGATGATTACCACTTATACCAGAGTGGCTAGGAATATACTAAAGATAAGTTCTTATGCCACTTGAAGCAAGATTATCTATAATGCTAAGACAATGATAAGTGTCAATATCCAACTTATACTGAGGAGCTGAAGACAGCAACTCAAGGCTTGACAAAGAGTCAGAATAGACTATAATATTATTTGAATTAGCAATCAAAGGTTGGTTTTCCATAAGGTGTTCTAATGCCATGATTATGACATTTAACTCTGCAGACATTATAGATACATTATTATACAATCTCACACCCATTGCAATATTCAGGTGAGGAAGGAAAGCACCACTTGCTACCTTCTCATTCACTTTGGACCCATCAGCAAAAATTTGGAAATGGCTTTTATAAGTAATTGTATTAAGTTCAGCAATTTTTTTCTGGACAAAAGCAATGGGGGTTAAATCTTTAGTCTACTTTGAGAAATCAGTATTTATTATGGGGATTGACCAATTCCATGAAGGGGATTAGGGGAGAGTAGGTGCAATAGTCTTTGCGGGTACAGGGAACTTCTGCTGAATATTGGCATACTCATCTGCAATGCCTCTATACATGGCTGGATTTCTTAACCAATTATGTAGGGTGTGTGAGCCATTTGATTCAATTTTTGTAAGATGTTTTATCAAGAGAAAGCTACGTATCTCCCTTATTGTTGTTAATCCACTCTCCATAAGCAGAAACTTGGTGCTTGTGGGTTTCCGAAGACCAAATATGAGACGTATTATATCATTTTGTTTTGTTTCAATTTTTTGCATCTGGGTCTTTGCACATGCACCATAGACGATAAGCCTATAGTCAATATGGGGTCTTAGATGTGATTTATAAAACTGGAGTAAAGTTTTCTCCTTACAACCCCAGGGTGTGGAAAGAAGTCTTTTTAGTGCACTTGCTTTTATATTGCATTTTGTTATTGTTGGCCTTTAAATGAATCGCCTTTGCTTGCTACTCTTTCCTCGGGAAAATGTAGGCCTTCGCAGTGAATACACACAACGTTGAAGGGTCACAATGAAATGTAATTAACTCGTTTTTATTTTCACTGTCGCTTATCTTCTCACCACATAATTCTTTGTTCGTCACTGTCATCTTGACTTGTTGTGACTTTCGCTATCATATGTCTTCTAACCGAGTATTTTATTTTTCCTTCACTTTTGTTTTGACTCATTGTGATTCTCGCTGTCACTTATCTTCACTTATCTGTTGTAGCTGTAGTTCAGGCAGCGGATTGGCCTCTGACATGGTGTAGCAGTGCTACTAGAATGCTCTTTGCTACAGCACCTGCTGCACGCCTCAGGCTTTGAGCATTGGCTAGCCATATGCCCTACACCGTGACACCTCTAACAGCACCACGGCAGAAAATGGAATTCCTGAATATGAAAAACTTCAAGACCGATTTTGATTGGGTTAAAAATAGCATTTTCGAGAGCAACTTTGGTCGAGTGGTACAGTTTGTAAGCGTTAGTGCTGCCACATCGGACTACTTTAACACAGTCCTGAGACAATGACGCCAGGATGTCTGGAGACGTGGAGGTGGGGATACGAATTACTATGCCGATGAACTGGGGCGTCCGAAGTTGAGCTTCAGCATTGTGCTGCTCGTTCAAGGCCGTTGTGATCTTCTCGGCAACTGTTTTTGAAGGTACTATTAGACGCCATTCTTTGTTGTATATTACATATAGTAAACTTACTATTTACTATTTACTATATATATATATATATATATATATATATATATATATATATATATATATATATATATATATATATATATATATATATATATATATATATATATATATATATATATATATATATATATATATGTATATATATATATATATATATATATATATATATATATATATATATATATATATATATATATATATATATATATATATATATACTGGCGTATAATACATATAAACATATGTAATAATTTCTGTTTGTGTTAAGTCTTGATGTTGCTCCTTACTTTCAGTTGAAAAAACTCGTTTTTTTTAAATTTAATTTCTGTTCGTTTTTAAATAATATCAGGAAATCCGGATCTCTTTCTCCATGAAAATGCCAGTACTTGTGTATTATGCACCAATGAAGCAATTTTACGATGTGTAAAACTCGAGAACAAACCGGTTTGTTCGTTAATTTCTTCGTTACTTTAGAAACAAATGTGGGCTATATATTTGCATATTAGCGGGTCGGCATGCAAAATATTTTAGGTACACATATATATATATATATATATATATATATATATATATATATATATATATATATATATATATATATATATTATATATATATATATATATATATATATATATATATATATATATATATATATATATATATATATATATTATATATATATATATATATATATATATATATATATATATATATATATATGTATATATATATATATATATATATATATATATATATATATATATATATATATATATATATATATATATTATATATATATATATATATATATATATATATATATATATATATATATATATATATATATATATATATATATATATATATATATATATATATATATATATATATATATATATATATATATATATATATATATATATATGCATGTATATAATTTTTTTATAGCACTGTATTAGCTTATGTTATTATAATACCAGGAATTTGTCACCTCTACATGCTTTTGTAATTAAAAAAACCAGATTTAAAACAAAATCAATGTTTTTACAAAGAACTGCATTTTCATATACTAGATAAGGAATGTCGTCATAGTTTTATTAGAACTACTACGTAAATTAAAAAAAACTCTAAAGTATGACGTTAGCTCGGATGACATCGGTTATGACGTCATGATTATAATGTAAGGAAGTGTAAGAATACATAGTTTAAACTGTAAGATGTTTTATTCTAAGCTAGTCTGACGTAAGAAAAATCGAGAAAAGTGTCAAAGCCGAGCAATTTGACTATCTTCTTTAAAAAAGTAGTATTACACAAAAAACAGATATAACATCCTGAAAAGAGAAAAGGAATGGTATTTAACAGACCAGGCGCATCGAGAAGTGAAAATTCAAGGCATCAAGGTGCATTATCAAAATGATGAAGATTATAAAAAAGTAACAATTGAGAGGGCATTACAAAAGAGCAAGGATCAGTATGTTAATCATGAAGATAATAGAGAAGCAACATTTACATAAAGGACTGGAGAAAAAGATAAGACAAATAGTTTGAATGAGAGGCAAAGCTGGCAAAAGCCTTTTTCAGGGTTGTATAAAAATGATGTCATTTTCATTTATTGATAGATAGTCTATGATCCATCCATCCTTGGGCATAACTATGGTAGATAGTCATAGAACTAAGGAATGATCAAGATTTTGGGGTTGACTAATTACAGACAATGTCCACTGGACTTGTATACAAAACAGGGGACTGAATTTGCTTGGACTCACAGGTGAACAAGTGACCTAAGCCTAATAGGCTTGCCCGCTTAGAGTCTCAGGTGGACCACCGTGTTATCAGATTGACACACGACCGGCAAGTCCCCTAGACTCGCCAGCGGACGGAGAGATCTATAGTTCCGAGTTCTGGAGAGGCACGCCGTATAGAGTCTCAGGCAGGTTGACAAAGTTTTAGAATCAAAACATGACCGTTAAGTCGCATGGAATCACCCACAAACTAAGGTCCAACAAGGTTTTGATTATTACAATTTTGTCACACTGACTGTCATTTATAATGTGTATCGGCAGGTCAAAAATGCTTTTCCACCAAAAACGACTAAAAGTCTTCGACTTTTCATAGACAGGAATTGGGAGGATTTTTAACTCAATAGAATAACTGAAAATAAATAAATTCACAGACCAAACTATATAAAATAAATTAAGCATAGTAAATGTTTCTATTTCTAATTGCCCAAACTGTTTGGGCCAGCACAAGCCGCATACGCGTGCACATCATTTTTTAGGGTTTTGCAAAAATTTGGAGAGACGTACCATAAAAAGAGCAAAAAATATACATATTGCATGTAAAACGTAAGAAGTAATAAGAAAAAATTGTAATTCACTTGAAATTTTTGGGATTGGATGCAAGCCCGAAGACCAATTGTGCCTATGACGCTGCACAGCTGAGAAAGCATTCATTGATGTTAAAAGCTGGTTATAACCGAGAAAGTTATTATCGACCAAAAAAGCCAAATAAGGCGTGCTGAATAAACTGTTACACCCTTCACAAATAAAAGTAATAAAGGTCTTTTAGCTTCCCATTATTTTTTATTAGCCTTGTTTTTATTTGGGGT
Organism: Artemia sinica; assembly: GCA_027921565.1. Classification (NCBI taxonomy): domain Eukaryota; kingdom Metazoa; phylum Arthropoda; class Branchiopoda; order Anostraca; family Artemiidae; genus Artemia; species Artemia sinica. Next base: position 36,468,939 of record CM051258.1, read on the forward strand.
TAACCAGAAAAATTAACATCAAATGATTTGACCAAGTGAAATTTTGCTGTCATATGTGTTCAAAAAGGGTTTTATCGTGCACTGGTTCATTAGTTTTCCGTTATATCGGCAAAATTGTATATTTGTACTACCTTTTGAACTAATGTGGAAGTTTTACGTTACCCCGGTTTTCTCTTATCCAAACCTTGCGTAATTGTGATTCCTTGCCTGTTCGTACTTTATTTGTACCTTCTTAAGATAGTGAATCCTGAAGTTTGGATTGATAAATTACTTGACAAATAAAAAAAAGTAGGGTAGCCTATAAACATTTGTGAAAAGAGCCAAATTAGGATTAGGTCGTAATTTTGAAACAGGTTTAAATCGAAACTACGGCAGTAATCTTGGTTCCAGCAAAATATAACGTAAAATTCTATCATATTTTACAACAAATTACAAATAGAAAGGTTAGTTTACTGCTAAACAACCCCAATTTCAAATTCAGTGGTGATTTTTTTCCATGCAAAATTCAGCTAAAATTTAGTAGTCATTTCTAAAACCAACTATTTCTGGTATATTTTACTTCCTTTTTAGGGAGATAGGTCTTTTATCAAATACCCAAAATATCACTTTATAAGGCTAAAATTATAAATTTGCTTTTGACTCTCCATACTTTACGATTTGCAAGATTAGACCCCCCTACCCCAAAAAAGACGATATTTGTTTCATTTTCTGCGTAAACATCATCATCATAATACAGATTTGGCAACTATCATGGAAGAAAAGAGGATATTGAAATTTAAAATTCAAAATCTAGTTAGGTGTAACTAACAGTAAGTAACAGTGAAATCAAAGGGGTGAAAGGACTGTATGGTAGTCCATATGCCCTCATACAAATTCTGGTAAATATTTCGTTATTCATATTACTGACTTACGAATAAAGTAAACATACCACTCAATGCCTTTTTTTATGCTCTTTCCAAATATAATAATCATTTGTATATACCAAATAATCATATATACCAAATCATATTATTGTCTTAGGACTAAAGTCAATACACCATTCGATGATTTTTTTTATGCTGATTACGAATATAATAAGCATTTATATCGGAAATGAATTTCAGCCCCCCCCCCTATATAGGCTAGCCTATACCTAACCCAATCTAACCTAACCCTGAATTGGCATATATAGGGGGGGGCTGAAATTCATTTCCGATAGAAATGCTTATTATATTTGTAATCAGCATAAAAAAGGCATCAAATGGTGTATTCACTTTAGTCCTAAGACAATAATATGATTTGGTATATATTGACCAATCATTTTTGTCAGAAATGAATTTTACACCTCACCCCTATATATACCAATTCAGTGTATATATTTGCACATTTGAGGGGTGGTGGGAAAGTTTAAACTTAAATTTCATTTATACCAGAAATAAAATTTACATTAAAATTCTACTTTAGCTACTTTTGGCTGTCTTGGAAAGGGGATAGGCTAAGAAAATGAAACTTTCAGGGATGGGTCTACAGGCTAAAGTATGGGTAAATATATACCAAATGATATTATTGAGTTAGGAATAAAGTGTATACACCATTCAATGCCTTCTTTATGCTGATTACAAAAATAATAATCATTTCTATAAGAAATGAATTTCAGCCCCCCCCTATATATGCCAATTCAGGGTATATATTTCTACATTAAGGGGGGTAGAGGCAATTTTTGTTTCTGATGTAAATGGGAGGTAAGTTTAAACTTTACCCCCCCCCCCCCCCTAATGTAGAAATATATTTACCCCTACCTCTACTCCTTCTCCCTCTAGAGGGTCCTGAAATTTGCCTACATGACAGGTCTATAGCCTACCTATTGAAATTTTGACAAAACAACATTTACCTTAATTTTCAGTTATCAGTTTCTTTTTCTCTGACTTAGTTCTGAAAATTTAATTCCTATTATTTGAGTAGAATTAATCAATGGTTTTTTTTTTCAAAATTTAGTAAATATATTTGCATATCTTTAAGACCTTATAAATTAGGATTGAGCAAAGCTATAAAGCTGAAAACAATTTTGTTGTACTTTGTTTAAGTAGAAGATCTTTTTTGCAAGGTTTCACTTTTATAACACACAGATTTTTAAAGGTCATCAAGGTTCAGGACCCTCTAGAGGGAGAAGGGGTGAAGGTAGGTACTTCAAAATGCCTTCCCAGGACATACTTTAGCCTGTAGACCCATCCCTGAAAGTTTCATTTTCCTAACCTAACCCCTTTCCAAGATAGCCAAAAGTAGCTACAGTAGAATTTTACCAAACTTTACCCCCCCCCCTCAATGTGCAAACAGGAAACTGATTTAATTGAATGTTCTTTTCATATCTTAGTGTATTGAATACAGTTTCCACATTTTGCATTGTTAAAATATAGCAAAGGCTTCAAGAGGTGGTGTTCTAAGTCACCACTAAGCAGAGTTATTGTGTTTTGAAGGAAAATTTTGACAGTGGTTCCAAATTGCACTGTCAAATAATTGATACATTTACCCTATATTCTTTCCCTCTAAGTGCTAGTTAATAAACTAATAGTAGGTTTAGTGAGAAGAGGAGAATAGACTACCATAAGTAGAATATTCAGAAAGGAAAAATCTTGTGCTCAGTGTTTTCCTGCTGTGTTTAAACCTACTTGTCTTTCAAGTCTCCCAAGTTTATTTAGGAAAGAGGATAGACAATGGCAAATTTTGTTGCTCCTGGTTTACTAAAGGAGACTTGAGTGGCAGAAAGATAAACAAATGGTGTAGAATTGGTGATGATGAGTTTTCTTTTTACTGTAAAATATGCAGGAAAAACCTTAGCTATTGCAAAGACTTTTACACCTTGAATCAGCATGCTTTGTTGGATCAGCACAAGAAACAGGCTGTAATCCATTACATTTACAATTGAGTGGATCTGTTAGAACACAGTCCTAGGATAAAGGCACCAATGATTCGACAGTGCAATTTTGGAACCACTGTCAAAATTTTCCTTCAAAATGGGATAGCTCTGCTTAGCCGTGACTTAGAGCACCATATCTTGGAGCCGTTGTTATATTTTGACGGTGCAAAACGTGGACACTATATCCAGCACACCCAGATAAGAAAAAAACATTCAATTTGGTCAGTTTCCTGTTTTCAACATAAAAGGAGCTCCCAACAATTTTTCAGGTATGTAATGTTCAAACTGTCATTACTTGGTTATTTATTGCAAGAAAAAGTTGGGATAAGTGCCAATGTGTCAAGATACATCTGATCTTCTCTGAAATGTAGCCACATTAGCTTTTTCTTGATAAAATTAAATGAAAATGGCGATGGAAATTGCATTGTTGAAACTAGGTTCCAAGTGTTGAAAATTCTTGTTTGATATAGTGGAATACCAGGCAGACTAAAAATGTTCCTTCAGCTGCATTCAAGCGTAAATATTGGCTTCTATCAAGGGATTTATTTCTTTGGTGAATATCTCATAGTAACCTTGTCGAAATTTTGGACAGGCAGCAACAGGCCCTGTCGAAATATAGGTGACTTTGTCAAAACTTCACTGAACATGTAAAACAGATGAGAATTAATAGGTGTCGAAATTCCAGGATCCACTGACAAAACCATAGGCACCATAGCTGTCAAATTTACGGGTGCTTTTTGTGCAATGAGAGATTTTGATGATTATTATTTCTAATAATATTTCAGATGAAAGAACATTTAAACAAAAGGTTTTTTTTAAAACTTTGAAGTTTTACTTACAGACACTGGATTTTTCCATCATCTGAGGAACTGCCACTTGGCCTCATACCATGCAGGGGTGTAAATTGCTATGGGACAGGGGGGCAGTTGCCCCCCCAGACCTCGTTTTGCCCCCCCCCCCCCCCCCGACCTGATTTTGCCCCCCTCCCCTCAGATTTTTTAGATTATGCCCTTATTTATCCTTCATCCAAATAAGAAATACAAATTATATCAAATACAAAATCTTATACAAAATGATGCATAGGCCTATGTTTTGGACGAAACTAAGAATCTGCATATGAAAATAAAATCCACTAAATCAAATAAACTTCTTAAATTTCTTGAAATCTACTCCCGTTTTCCTAGACCCTATCCCTTCCAAAATGCTAGTGAAACAATTTTGTTATACTAAATACTATTTGTATTTAATAATGTATATTAAAATTTTTTGTACCGATTTTGTTATACCAAATACTACATACTTGAAACAATTTTGTTAGTTTTATTACTTCTACTTTTTGCATAGTCTTTTATACTTTTATACATTAAATGAAGTTGAAGAAAAACAAAGAAACAAGAATATACATGTCAAATACACCAGGTTCCGCCCACAAGTATTCCCCAAGTATTTAGACGGGTGTGGAATTGGGTTCCAACTTGCGTTGAAAACAGGTAACTTTTTTGTTGTGTCAAATTTGTAGGTGAAAATGCTCTAATTTTGGAAAATTGGAGTTTTGTACCCTTTCCAGACAAAACTTCAAACTTCTCATCAAACAGTTAGATTCCTAGATGTTTTTCCTACATACTGAAACCCTTATCAAACCGAAAGTCTTTAAATTAAGACTTATAGAGTAGAAAAACTGGTTTTTTACAAAAACTGTCAAATCATTGGTTCAACACCCAATACAGGTGTCAAATTGGGTTCCGACTTGTGTCAAAAACAGGTAACTTTTTTGTTGTGTCGAATTTCTAGGTAAAAATGCTATAATTTCGGAAAATTGGAGTTTTGTACCCTTTCCAGACAAAACTTCAAACTTCTCATCAAACAGTTAGATTCCTAGATGTTTTTCCTACATACTGAAACCCTTTTCAAACCAAAAGTCTTTAAATTATGACTTCTAGAGTAGAAAAACTGGTTTTTTACAAAAACTGTCAAATCATCAGTACCTTTACCCTAATCAGAAGAGCCATCAGCCAGCAATAGAAGTAAAACTCTTTAGGTGTTTTGCAACAAAGGTGCTGCATACAAAGCAGAAATCATCTGGGTACTCAAGTCCTTGCAAGCTTTGGTGTCTGCAGCTTTTTGTGATGGAATCATTGATGTCTTTGAAGCCATATTTCCTGGTAAGCCACCACCTGGAATGTTCACGAGTGTGAAGAAAGCTATGTACTTTATAACTGATGCCCTTCACCCAGACTATAAACAGAATCTTATGAAGGACATGGGTAAAGCTCATTTTGTTCTTGAATACAACAAAACTATAAACAGTACAGGAAAGAAAAAGAGTTACAGAATGTTGAGATCAAGTAGTGAGCTGCAATCTGATGCAGGGAACAAGCAGCTGGTGAGGACATTGTAAAAAAAATGATTTCATGCATTGGGAGCAAGAATTTACCTCTTGAAAAACTAATAATGATAAACAGTGGTGAGCCTAATATCTGTAAGTATGGTTGCCAATGAATTCATTGAAGAAGAAAAAGTCTTCAAAAGAGCTTGCAAACATTGGAACCTATAACGTCCTTTTTGTGCACAATGCATTCATGAAAGGCTCTTAGAATTTGGAGAGGAGTCACCCAAATTTCTTTTCCTTGACTGGATTCAGTCAAGGAAAGACATTTTTTTTCCTTGACTGGATTCTTGAGAATACCAGAAAAAAAGATTGAATGATTTCATTCAGCACATATCAACAAGATGACTAACATAGGGTCCTGATGTTTCCTGAGCAATTTATCATTGGCTGACACTCTTGAGGTATTTTTTGCATTACATACCATGAAAACAACATTTGAAGAATGTTGTGTCATCACCAAAGTACCTCAAGATTGTAAGCTACCTAAAAAGGAAATATATGCTTGCAGAACTTGAATTTGTGTATTCATTGTCTAAGTTTTTTATGAAATTGACTGCAGTGTTTCAGCCCCTTGTACACACTCTTCATGAAGATCTGTATAACTTGCTTCTCAATGTTTTGGCAAGACTTCTGAAACCCAACATTCTCATTTCTGCTGATCAAATTTCTACCAGTTTGCTTGAGAACTTGGACAAGTATTTGCAGAACACTAATAGGTGAAGAGATTGAGCTTGCATTTGGTGCTCTGAAATTACCTTGGCAGAAAGACAAGGGTTTGTGCTTGCTAGCCTGGTAGGAGTAAGGGCTAACAATTTTAGAAGTGAGTGGATATTGCTGCTAGCCAAGAACTCAGTTGAACCAATGCCATCATGTATTGACTACTACTGTCATCAAATCTTCTCTATGATGGTTGCTTTTGATGGGCAAAAGTATACACTTTTGTCAAAGCATGTAAAGCTGTGATGACATTATTGCATAACAGTGCTTACATAGAGAGGACTTTTTTATTCTCAGGAATACTTCTTCTGTCAGACAGAGTCTCCATGTCAGAAAGAGTCCCGCATGCCAAGATCTGCATGATTGATGAATTCAACAGATATGGAGGCAATCCTAAAAGGTTTCATGTTCCCAAAGAGTTGTTGACTTTGACCAGGTTGGCTTGGTCAAAATATTAAAACCACATGGAGACTAAGGCAAAAGAACAATCTTCTGAATGAAATTTCCAAGACCACGAGAAAGAAAGGGAGCTAAACCTAGTTGACATCCCTAACAGTAAAAAAGAACTAGATAGACTCTGAAAAGTAAAAATTAGCAATTGTTGATGCCCTTTTGAAAAAGGCTGCCAATCATTTGCAGAGAGTGGTGGCTTTGAAGGATTCAGTGGACATAGCTGTCACCAATTCCCTACTAGAGTGTCATGAAAACATGAGAAGATGAAAAAAATAAAACAGATAAAAAAAGAGCAGGCTGAAGAGAAACTACAAAAGAGGAAGTCAGACCTGATTAGCAAGTTAACAAATCTCAAAGAAGTTGAAGAAGTGAATGATTTAACTTGCAAGCTGAAGTCTTATGAATTGTTTTTAGTTGTTTTTAGTCTTGAATTGGCTTTTTTTTAAATAAACATAATTGAAAGTTTGAACAAAACAAAAATGGAAAACAAAGACAGCTGACCCATCTCCATGGAAAATGAGTTCTTTCCAAGACTCGTGAATATGATGATTCTTAGTGTGACCTGACCATGAATGGTAATCAAAATCCCTTCCTACTTTGGTCCCTTATAGTCCTTTTTTAACCTCTAAAAGTCCCCTGGTTGGACGTCAAGTCCCTTTTCTAATGAATAGGAATCATTCCAAGCCCTGTATATGCCAAAATACAGGTAGAATATATGGTATTTAATATCTTATAGGATTGATTACCACATTGTTATTTCTTTTAGGCTAATTTTTTTTTCATATTTTGGGGGCTAGGGAATGAGATGTAGCAGGGTAAGATAAAGGTTAAAGAAAATAGTTTGTTTGCTTATTTGAAATAAGGAGTTGTCCATATTAAATTTTTTTGGTTCTGTCTTGAAGTTTGACTCTATGTTACTGAAATCAAATCATAAAAAAAAAACATTTCCTAAAGACTAGCTTGCTCTTACCCTGTAAGATCAGCTAAACTGAAACTCCCAACTTGTATACAGGAGAAAAAGAGGTGATGCCATTCTAACCTGCAAGCTATTGAAGGCCAACACGCTTCCAGCATTATATCCTATTATTGGTCCTAATTCAAGAATCAGAGGTCATCTGCTGAACTTGTAAAGCAGTCTACCCTAACCAGAGTCCTCTCTCAATTCTTTTCCTCAAGAATTAGCAATGATTAAAATAAGTTCTCTGAATACACAATTACTGCTGAATCAGTGAATCTGTTGACATTTTCAAATGAAGGCTGAGTGGTCCTTGAGAGAGTGGAAAGTAAAATGGGGAGCTACCAATCCTCCAGCTACACCTGGTCACTAAAAAATAATGAAAACAGCTTTGTTCATCAACTCTGGAGCTTTACAAGGGAAAATCCTTAGATTGCTCCAAGCTGCAATTAAGGTAAATGTACTTCAGGTAGGAAAACCTTCTGATGTAGCCCATACTTTGTGGATATGTTCTCAATTACAAGGGGTAAACTGGCATCATCTACGGTAGATTTTTATGCCAGACAAAGTCCATAGGTAGTAATTACTTATAGGCTACTTCTTAGTCCTATCCCATATCTATGTCCAGTTCCATCATAGAGCAACCCTTCTACTGTTGCCACTAATTTCACATTTCCAATTCATTTTCTCTAGCCTTTATCTTGCCCTGCTATGATAGTTAAACCTCCCAAAAAGGCCAAAAAAAGGAATAAAATAAATTCTAGGCCTGTAGGATCTTCTACACCATAATTCTATCTGGAATTTTTATATTCTATTTGGAATAGAAATTTGTCAATGATCTTGCTATAGAAATTTAGTGAGTGACCCTAAAAGCATCCTCAACAACATTGCAGAAGATGTCTCAAGCTTGGACAGAAGAATAAATCCTTCTCCACAATAATGCCAGTTTTTTTCTTAAATTCCTCCCTCATTTTTTTTTAATCCTACCCCTCCTGAAATTTTTATGTTCTCCTGAAAATTACTTGGCATCACAATTTGTTCTAATTTAAAGTGGGACATTCATGTTGAAACTATCATCCAAAAATCTAATGCTTCTATCTCCCTCCTTGAGGTTCTAAATAAATTTAGCATCCCTCCTTCCCATTCTCTAAGGACTTATGCTTCCTTTGCCTGCCCTCATCTTGAATATGGATGTCTAGCTTACCACTCTGGTATTTCCAGAGAAATCTTTAATTTTTGTTGCTTTTTATGTTTGTTCTGTTAGTCCTGTTTTTATATATTGAGCCCAAAATTCAAATTTGGCCCTTTGGGGCTTTTGATAGCAATTTAAAAAAATAAATATCTTATCATATCTTACATATATTTTGCAGTACAGGTAGAATATTTCAAAATTCCTTCTTTGCTTTAATCTTTTTATTTGTTGTTCTTTCCCTCTAGTTGTTAAATTTTACATGTGTGGGAAATTTTCCGAGGGTAATTATCTGCAAGGAGGGGGGGGGGGGAGGGGAGAGAACCAGCCTAGAACCAAGAATCATATATTTGCAGGAGCATTTAATCTCACTCAAACTCCCAACTTTAGCATACTGTAGGAAAACAGGAGATAGGTATCATTCTAGTGAATTGGCTCTTTCAAAGGAAATGTTATAATAACAAAAGAGTAGTATCATACAATTCCCTAGTCAATACTCTTTTCAAATATAATGGTTACTGCTCTGACAGATATAGCCCTGAATAATATAAATATCTGTTGTTTTTCCATTTCTTGAATCTTTTTGTTATTGGGTTTTTTATTCTTAAGCTTTTCAATAACTTGTCATCATTGTAAAGGAATGAGAACAGTTGGATAAATTTTATTTGTTCAAAAATATGGATAAAATGGAAGGAAACACAGAAGTCTGATTGGTAAATTTTTAGGCATCCAGATTACTTACAGAGAACAAGGTGAACATGCTACTTATGTTTTTTTGTGCTCTTTCTTAATATAATAATCATTTTACTTGCAAATCAAATTTAAAGGCATTAGACTTTTTCTTCATAAGAAACAGTGCATTTTCTGAGTGTTGAACTTAGCTGCAACGTTACAAATGGATAGAACATCACAATTGAATAGAAGAAGTGACTAAACAATTATAAATTTCTGATTTGTTAGGTTGCGTTCTGTGTTTCATTCCATGGGTTTACAAGGCTACAGCTAAGTCTGCTACTCAGAAAACACACCCTTTATTATGAAGAAAAGAACTAAAATGGAAGATTTAAAGATTTCAGGGCTTGGAATTAGTCCCTAAAGTCCCTTTTTCAGGCGGAAGTGCCTTCCAAGTTTTTCTTATGCGGAATGTCCCTTAACTTCCCCAAAAATCCCTCAAATTCCCTATTTGGGAGCATGGTATATTCAAAAACTGAAGCATTTTATATTTGAAAGACCCACTTTAGATAATATAGCTTCTCCACAAATCTGGTTGTACTGGTCTCTTGGTTTATGATGCTGCAGTTGAGAAAGAAGCAACAAAACAGTGGGAACTTTGTCTGTGGCCAAAGTGCCTATTAACTGTTGTAAACATTGGCAGCTAATAACAGTACATAATTGACCTATATGGTGGATATGATAGTTGGGTCACATTGTCATACCATTCAAGGATAGAGAGTAACATTGGCCCATAGCGTGGGTGGGATGGATTGGTCATATAATGGTAACGTTCAAGGGTAGATAATTTCCTGTAGCTTCATAAATGAACCTTACCAGTATGAATTTGTTTGAATTGACTTGTATTCCAATGATTCGAATTATATATGCTTTCCCTCTAAATGTTACTTAATAAACTAATAGTACGTTGAATGAGAAGAGGTAAATACCATGGAGTGGAATATACAGATAACAAAAATCTGGTACTCAGTGTTTTTCCTCCTGTGTTTAAACCTACTTGTCTTTCATGTCTCCTAAGTTCATTTAGGAAAGACAATGGGTAACTGCAAATTTTGACACTTTTGTTTAACTAAAGGAGATATGAGTGGCAGAAAGATAAATGAATGGTGTATGATTGGTGGTGATGGGTTTTCTATTTAATGCAAAATATACAGGAAAAACCTTAGCTGTTGCAGAGGCTTTTACTCCTTGAATCAGCTTGCTTTTTTGGACGATTAAAAGAAACAGGTTGCAATCCATCTCAATCCATTACACTTACAGTTGTGTGGATCTGCTAGGCAACAGTCCCAATCAGAAGAGCCCACAGCTAGCAATGGTGGTAAAACTTTTTGTGACAAAGATGCTGCATACAAAGTAGAAATCATCTGGGTAGTCAACTCCTTGTAAGCATTGATGTCTGCAGGTTTGTGTGACGGAATCATTGATCTCTTTGAAGTCATATTCCCTGGTAAGCTACTGCCTGGGATGTTCATGAGGGTGAAGAAAGCTGTATACTTGATAACTGATGCACTTCACCCAGATTGTAATAAACAGAATCTTATGAAGGACATGGGTGAAGGTCACTTTGTTCTTGCATGCAACGAAATTACAAACAGTGAAGAAAAAAAAAGCTACAGATTGTTGAGATGAAGTTGTGAGCTGCCATCTGATGATGTTTTTCATGGGATCTTACCAAATAAGTTACTGGTAACTCTGGTAAGTTACCATAAGCTACCACGTAAGTGATAAGTTTCAAATACTCATGAATTTAAAAGAAAATGTTCTCTCTTCTCTGACAGATTGATAAGAAACAATATTATTTTCGCATTCCTTTTATTTGTTTATTTCTTACTTTGTTTACACAGTGGAAAAATTATAAAAAATTGCAATTTAGGCTTCAGATTATTCTTTATAAGAGATGAGATAGAGCTGCTGCTCCTCATCTGGTGCATCTTCAAAGAGTATTTCTGGCATATCATCTTCCACCAGACCATCTCCACTATCGTGTCGCAGGGAACTATGGATAGAAAGACATGATGGCAGCATGAACATCCCTTCCAGCCTTTTGCATTGATTTCCAGGCATTTTTGAAGCTGCACAACAATGCTCATTTTTTTTGCTATTGAGTGTCTGACAGACCATTAGAATTTTGTTTGCTGTTTCATGCCTGATGTCGTTTCTATGGTGGGTCTGTAATAGTCCATAACCTGACCAGAGTCTGTTGCAGGAGGCTATAGTAACACAAATTTTTGAGATTTTTACAGCCACTCCTGTAAGCACCAACTTTGCCAAAAGGAAAACAGCCCACCAACAAGCTGTCAATTCGACAGCTTTTGCAGTCTCAAAGTACAATGATTTGAAAAATAAGCCGCTTTTGGAGATTTAGCTACAGAGTTCTGTGTTCAAGACCCTGACAAAGTAAGCCTCAGGTCTTTCATTAATTGAATCATCATCCTTCCAAAATTGGCAAAATGTGAGGGATGCACCCAATGGTTTGAAGGTGGGTATACTTTTGCTTAAATAACAAGGTAGAAAGTTTATTTAAACTAGGATTATCAAGGGAAATGGTGTCAATCCCTATCATTGCATTCCTGTCTTCAGTCATAGCAGGGCACCAAACTTTAGCAACTTGTTCCAGTTCATCAGCTACAAACTGCACAGTGTGCTGCTTGTTACCAGTTTCTACTGATTCAAGGAAGAGAGCTTTATCAGTGACAAGGGCATAGTTAACAGTGGGTTTCTGTCTAATATTTGTCCATCCATTGGAACCAAGAGTTTTGGTTGTTTTTTAGTTCTGAATTTCCAGTTTAATGTCAAGCATGCTTTCAGCAAAGTATTCATTCAGGTACTTGATCTGCACTTAGTGATTCGAAATTTCCTTTGTAGCTGGATTTGTAGCTCTTATTGTCTCTGTAAAATATCCATTTTTGACCACAGCAAATGGTATTGTATAAACCTTCTTATAACAACGCTTCATCCAGAAATAATTGAGAATCTAGTAGGATGATGGGAAAGATTTATTTTTGGGCACTAGTTGCTGCTGTGTCACCATCGCAATGCTAGATTAGAAGAGATTGGGCGGGAATATTAACATAGACTTACCACTTATGATTATTACCAGTAAGTTTGACCTAAAATTTACCATTACTGGTTAAGTTACCCAGTGGTAACTTACGTCTTGCACACTGCATGGGACAAGCAACTTGTGATGACCTTGTAAAAAAGATGATGTCATGCGTTGGGAGCAAGAATTTACCTTTTGAAAGACTTATAATGATGGACAGTGATGGGCCTAATGCCAATAAGTATGGTTGCAAATGAATGCATTAAAGAAGAAAAAAAATCTTCAAAGGAGCTTGCAAACATTGGAGCGTGTAACATCAATGTTGTGCACATCGTCTTCATGAAAGTGCTCCAGGAATTTGGAGAGGAGTCATCCAACTTTGTTGTCATCTTAGGGCATTTTTTCCTTGACTGGCCTGCAACATGCGAGGATTTTCGAGAATGCCTGAAAAAGAAAGGTGCTCTATATGGTAGTTTCATTCAGCACGTCTCAGCAAGGTGGCTGAAGTTGGGTCCTGCTATGTGCTGAGCAATTGATCAGTGGCCGGCACTCTTGAAGTATTTTTTGCATTACTTGCCATCATAGAAACATTTGAAAAATGTCATGTCGTCAGCAAATTACTTCAAGATTGTAGGCTACATAAAAAGGAAATTTATGCTTGGAGAACTCGAATTTGTGTATTCATCATCTGAACTTTCAGATGATGTAGCCTACAATTCACAGCAGCGTTTCAGAAGAACGAACCCCTAGTGCATGCTCTTCTTGCTGATTTGAGAAACTTACTTCTCTGTGTTTTGGTAAGATAAACATCAAAAACAAGAAGAACAATAAGGAAGTCTTTTTGCAAGACTGTGGAATTCCAATTTGAATGAATATTTCAGCCCTATGTCCAAGGGCCGTCCTTAGCAAAACAAAATTATATAAAAGAAAAGAGACTTACAACAACATATGACCATTAAAATTAAAATTAAAATTTTAAAACAGTCCTAGCATCCTTACTTCATTGAAGTTCAACCAAACTCCTGGTTGAACTTCTTTAGCAAAAAAAGGAGCTAGATAGACTTGAGGAATCATTGCAAGAAAATGGAGTCTCTGAGAAACAAAACGAGTAATTGTTGATGCCTTCTTGAAAAAGACCACTGATTGCTTACAGAGAGTGGTGGCTTCAAAGAATTCCGTGGACATCGCCTTGGCCAATTCCCTACTATAGGGTGCCATGAAAACGCGGGAAGACGAAAAAACGAAATAGACGATAAAGAGCGGGCTGAAAAGGACGCACAAAAGAGGAAGTCGGACCTGATAAGCAAGTTAACCAATCTGTCAAAAAAGCCAAGTGAATAAGTTAGCTTGCAAGCTGAAGGCCTTTGGATTGTTTTTACTTGTGTCTACTCTTGAAGTTGCTTTCCTTTTTTTTTAAATAAACATAATTGAAAGTTTTAACAAATATAAAAACAAAGGCAATTCATCTGTCTCAATGGAAAATGAGTTCCTTCCAAGGCTCATGAATAGAATGATTCTTTGGGTAACTTGGCCACCATTTCTGATTCATGAGCAAGGGAATGTTTTGACCAAGAATAGCAATCAAAATCCCTTCCCACTTTGGTCCCTTTTTCACCCCTAAAAGTCCCTTGACAGGTCATCAAGTTCCTTTTCTAATGAGCAAGAATCATCCCAAGCCCTGAGATTTATATATTTCTAAATTTCATGGATTTGATTGTGATACGTTAATGTCAGTGGAATATATGACCAGGAAGTGATATTTTATAATTACATGATGTATTTTTAACTACTTCTCTTAAGCTATTTAAAGCTACAAAAAATAAAGAATTTGGCATAACTTTAGAGTCCATTTAAGGGTTTTAAATTGGATTTGTGAGCAAAATGATTATTGTATTTGGCAAGAGCATAAAAAAAGACAAAGAGTAGTGTATGGATCTTGTCTCTATGTATGTAACACAAACATCTCTAAATTTACTGTCTGATTAGATTTCTTGTAGTTTTGTATATAGCCTAGGGCTATATCTAGGGGTTAACACAGGGTGCATTGTTGCAATAGCAACCATTGTATTTGAATATAGCCTAATGTTGATTAGGGAATTGAATGGTACTTTTCTTTTGTTGTACTGTTTCCTTTAAAAGAGCCCATAGACTATAATTTTACCAGGAAATGTAATTACAACTTGGAAGTTAGTGGAAAATGAGCTCTTAAATCAGTTTTTCTTTTTGTCCCTCTCAAGCACCAGAAGAGGACACTCCAAGAAGCTATAGGTGCCCCTTTACATCATGACTCAAGAAAGGAGTCAGTCAAGACTGGGCCAATGCTGAATGGAAGCTATACTATTATATCAGATTTTAATCTTGATATACAACCAGCAATGTTTTCTATATTAGGCTCAAAACTACCTTATCTTGCTAAACATGGAATTCAAGGTAAGTATAATGGTCAATAACAAAACAATTGCAGCTTTTCCCCTAATGGGGACAAATATAGCCTTATATAATATTGGTCAAGATTTACCTATTGTACAGAAAACCAGATAAAAAAGAAATAATCATTTAATTCCATTTTTATTGCTATTTCCGGATATTCTGCCAGGGTAAAACACCAAGTACTTTGACAGTGCTTAGACTGATCTTGGACAATTACCTTGATTATTTATGTATCTTTACTAAACATGGACAGTATGTTTCTAATCTTGGATATGATGTAGATAATTGGGAGTGGCTGATGCTTGGAACTAGACTATTTAGGATAGGCTAAATTCAGTTTTGGAAATGTTTTTTCAACATGTAAATTTAAGCACAAATTACCCTTATAGCCTAGCTTTCTAAATACAACTACTTGTCCATCATTTATTATGTTTGTTATTAAGATGCCCTGTTTCAGCTTTAGGATCTTGTGTCTAAGATTGAACGGTATTTTCCATGATTAGGCTCTAGCTAAAAAATGTGCAAATGTGATTGTGATTAGCTGTCATTAATGGCTTACATGACCTGTTGCATGGGCTGACGTTACGGAAGAGTGCACGCCGAGTGAAGAAGGAATGGATTGCTAGTATGTAAGCAAGTATTGTAAATATTATAGTTAGTTGAATTCTGACTACGAATTAAAGCGGTTCATAATACCTTATGACTTCTTTATAATATCTGGTGGCAGCAGAGGGATCCATTCCCAAGGTGAGCTCTTTCTTTCCAGGTTCTGTTTCCGAAGAAAGACTACTTTAAATCTCTGCTTCCGGGTTTAGTTTCGAGCAGAAAATTTACTCATTTGTTTATGTTTCCGAATAGAAATCTCTTTCTTGTTTTCGTTTCTAATTTCTGTTTTCGGGTTCACATCCGAACAGAAACCCCTTTCTTTTTTCGTTCTTCATTTCTGTTTACGGGTTTATTCCAAACAGAAATCCATTTTTCTTGTTTTACTTTTCTGATTTCTGTTTACGGGTTCAGTTCCGAGCAGAAATTCACTTTGGTTTTTGTTCTAATTCCTGTTTACGGGTTTACTTCCGAACAGAAGTCTATTTTTTTTTATTTCTTATCTCTGTTTATGGGTTTATTTCCAAACAGAAATCCATTTTTTTGTTTTACTTTACTGATTTCTGTTTACGGGTTCAGTTCGGAAGAGAAATTCACTTTGTTTTCTTTCTAATTTCTGTTTATGGGTTTACTTCTAAACAGAGATCCTTTTTTTTTCTGATCCTCTTCTTTTTTTTCCTGATTTCTGTTTATGGGTTGACCTCTGAACAGAAATTCTCTTTTTTTTCTTATTTTGCCTGCGGAATCAATTCCGAACATAATCCACCTTTTATTTTTTTTTCTCTATTCTTGTTCTTTTTTCTTTTGCTTCTTTCTTGTTTTATGGTTTCAAGTCTAATTCCGGGTTCTTTGCGATTAGACGTCCATAAGTTAAGTCCTTATACTTTACGTTTTGCGCTTGTGGACGACAAGGAGACAAAAAACAATCCAGGGAAGCAGGAGCTCCAAGGACTAACTTCGTTCCTTACCACACAAGGTCCAGAACCAAGCAGAATTCTGAAGGGAAAGATCTAGAAACAACGCTGAAGATGGACCAGACTGTCTTGGTCATTGCTAGAAGCCTTCCAGCATTCAGCTTCCAGCATTCCAGCTCAGTCGACGAAAGCCTTGGTGGAAAACAGCAGAAAGCATTAGGAGAAGCGTTAATGGCAGAGCGGAAGCTGGACAAAGAAAACCAACTGTCTCTAGTTCGTCACCAAAATTGGCAGGAAAATTTAGCAAGCTCATTGATTTGTCTTACTGCATCCATACATTCATCCTGTATCAATGAGTTTGCACCAAAAAACGGATAAAGTAGAGTAGCTGCAGCCAGGGCGAGATCATATGCAAATAACCTCCCATTCTGCAGGTACTTCTGCATTTTCCTTTCCTTGGACTCTGAGACTGGCAAAAACGGTACAGTCTTCTGGAAATACTGCTGTAGCAAATTGAAGTATGGGATGACACACAAAGCAAGAGCTTCCTCTCCTTCAAAGAAGTGGCAGCCAAGTGAAATTGGCTTCAAGAATTTCAGACAGGCTTTTAATTGATCCAGTTTCACATCATCAAAAAATACTTTTCTGATATCCTGAATGCCCTCATTTATATCACACCTTCTATCAATTGACATAGACCGTAAAGGTTCCCATGACCCTTTCAGGAAGCACATAGATTGGTTGATAGATCCCCAGCGAGTTTTGATAGGTAGTTCTGGGCTGATAGTTTTGCCAAGAAGTGCAATCTGCTTTTCGTTAAGGACAACTTGAGCCTTGGGATGAGACCTGACAAATGGGATGACCTTAAAGATATTATTGACACACTGGTCTAAGCTTTTTATAGTATCTCAGACAAGTAGATTCAAAATGTGAGGGATGCGCCCAATGGTTTGAAGGTGGGTATACTTTTGCTTCAATAACAAGGTAGAAAGTTTATTTAAACTAGGATTATCAAGGGAAATGGTGTCAATCCCTATCTTTGCATTCCTCTCTTCAGTCATAGCAGGGCACCAAACTTTAGCAACTTGTTCCAGTTCATCAGCTACAAACTGCACAGTGTGCTGCTTGTTACCAGTTTCTACTGATTCAAGGGAGAGAGCTTTATCAGTGACAAGGGCATAGTTAACAGTGGGTTTCTGTCTAATATTTGTCCATCCATTGGAACCAAGAGTTTTGGTTGGTTTTTAGTTCTGAATTTCCAGTTTAATGTCAAGCATGCTTTCAGCAAAGCATTCATTCAGGTACTTGATCTGCACTTTGTGATCCGAAATTTCCTTTGTAGCTGGATTTGTAGCTCTTATCGTCTCTGCAAGATATCCATTTTTGACCACAGCAAATGGTATCGTATAAACCTGCTTAAAACAACGCTTCATCCAGAAATAATTGAGAATCTAGTAGGATGATGGGAAAGATTTATGTTTGGGCACTAGTTGCTGCTGTGTCACCATCGTAATGCTAGATTAGAAGAGATTGGACGGGAATATTAACGTAAACTTACCACTTATGATTATTACCTGTAAGTTTGACCTAAAATTTGATGATGTAGATAATTGGGATTGGCTGATGCTTAGAACTAGACTATTTAGGATTGGCTAAATTCAGTTTTGGAAATGTTTTTTCAACATGTAAATTTAAGCACAAATTACCCTTATAGCCTAGCTTTCTAAATACAACTACTTGTCCATCATTTATTATGTTTGTTACTAAGATGCCCTGTTTCAGCTTTAGGATCTTGTGTCTAAGATTGAACAGTATTTTCCATGATTAGGCTCTAGCTAAAAAATGTGCAAATGTGATTGTGATTAGCTGTCATTAATGGCTTACATGACCTGTTGCATGGGCTGACGTTACGGAAGAGCGCACGCCGAGTGAAGAAGGAATGGATTGCTAGTATATAAGCAAGTGTTGTAAATATTATAGTTAGTTGAATTTTGACTATGAATTAAAGCAGTTCATAATACCTTATGACTTCTTTATAATATATGGTGGCAGCAGAGGGATCCATTCCCAAGGTGAGCTCTTTCTTTCCAGGTTCTGTTTCCGAAGAAAGACTACTTGAAGTCTCTGCTTCCGGGTTTAGTTTCGAGCAGAAAATTTACTCATTTGTTTATGTTTCCTAATAGAAATCTCTTTCTTGTTTTTGTTTCTAATTTCTGTTCACATCCGAACAGAAACCCCTTTCTTTTTTTCGTTCTTCATTTCTGTTTACGGGTTTACTTCCAAACACAAATCCATTTTTCTTGTTTTACTTTTCTGATTTCTGTCTACGGGTTCAGTTCCGAGCAGAAATTCACTTTGGTTTTTGTTCTAATTCCTGTTTACGGGTTTACTTCCGAACAGAAGTCCATTTTTTTATTTCTTATCTCTGTTTATGGGTTTATTTCCAAACAGAAATCCATTTTTTTGTTTTACTTTACTGATTTCTGTTTACAGGTTCAGTTCGGAAGAGAAATTCACTTTGTTTTCTTTCTAATTTCTGTTTACGGGTTTTATTCTAAACAGAGATCCTTTTTTTTCTGATCTCTGTTTATGGGTTTACTTCCAAACAGAAATCCATTTTTCTTTACTTTTCTGATTTCTGTTTATGGGTTCACTTCCGAACGGAAATCCATTTCTTTTTTTTCTGATCTCTGTTTATGGGTTTACTTCCAAACAGAAATCCACTTTTTTCTGATTTCTGTTAGTCGGTTTACTTCTGAACAGAAATCTGCTTTTATTTTTCGTTCTAATTTTTGTTTTCGGGTTCAATTCCAAACAGAAATCCTCTTCATGTTTTTTTCCTGATTTCTGTTTATGGGTTGACCTCCGAACAGAAATTCACTTTTTTTCTTATTTTGCCTACGGAATCATTTCCGAACATAATCCACCTTTCTTTTTTCTTTATTCTTGTTCTTTTTTCTTTTGCTTCTTTCTTGTTTTATGGTTTCAAGTCTAATTCCGGGTTCTTTGCGATTAGACGTCCATAAGTTAAGTCCTTATACTTTACGTTTTGCGCTTGCAGACGACAAGGAGACAAAAAAAAAAAAAAACAATCCAGGGAAGAAGGAGCTCCAAGGACTAACTTCGTTCCTTACCACACAAGGTCCAGAACCAAGCATAATTCTGAAGGGAAAGATCTAGAAACAACGCTGAAGATGGACCAAACTGTCTTGGTCATTGCTAGAAGCCTTCCAGCATTGAGCTTCCAGCATTCCAGCTCAGTCGACGAAAGCCTTGGTGGAAAACCAGCAGAAAGCATTAGGAGAAGCGTTAATGGCAGAGCGGAAGTTGAACAAAGAAAACCAACTGTCTCTAGTTCGTCACCTGAAGAAGGAGATGCAACAAGACCAAGATCTTTTAGAAACTAGTATCAGGACTCTCACTGAGTCTGGAGCCACGATCTTCAATATGGCCCCACTGAGAGAAGGTGACGACGTGGAGGCCTACTTGGAAGCCTTCACAAGAACTTTGACTGCCTACAATTTACCTCAAGCTGTGTGATTGGCCAGGCTTGTAGCGAACTTATCCGGGAAGGCTCTGCAGGCTGATACAACCTTACGAACTGCCAAAGCTAGCGACTTAGACGAGGTCACAGCAGCAATTCTCAAGAAGTTCCATGTCAATAGCGAGACTTTTCTCTGACGATTTTGACATTCTAGCAAGCGCTCAGGCGAGTCTTATACAGAATACGGGGACTACCTGATTACCACAGCCATAAAATGGCTTTGTTTTGAGAAAGGGAGGAACAAAGAGCGGCAGAACCCAACCTGGCCAGTCATTTAGATCAGGTCCTAGAAAAAATTGTAGTGGAGCAGTTGATTACAACTGCTATTCCAGACGTTAGGGTTTTCTTAGGTCAGAATGGCGCGAAAACCCTGAGAGAATGCATCAGAAAGGCTGATGTCTGGGACAAGTCTCTGCGCCTGTTGAAGAAGGAGCTAGCTCGAACAAAGGGACCTCTCACCAAGCTTCAACAGATTCCTGGTCTGGAAGGCAAATCACACAAATCCTCACCAAAACGTTGCTATTACCAGCCTAACTTAACGTCACATACAACAGAGGAATGCAGGGGAGGCAAACGCCAAACCCAAGCGCCAAAAAGGTAAAGGGTATATGCATCTTATCTGGTGGAGGAGCAACCCCCATGCCTGGATACGTTGTCAAGACTCGCTGCAATGGGCAAATGCTACCTTTAGTGGTTGACTCAG
Organism: Artemia sinica; assembly: GCA_027921565.1. NCBI lineage: Eukaryota > Metazoa > Arthropoda > Branchiopoda > Anostraca > Artemiidae > Artemia > Artemia sinica. Next base: position 36,489,504 of record CM051258.1, read on the forward strand.
GATGTGAATTCACCATGGTAAACCCAGAACAAGTCAAGGGTTTTTACCCCATCCCTGGGAAAACTGTGAAATATGTTGCGGTGGGGGGCTGCAAAATAGAATGTGCCGTCGGAATTCTGACGATACAGCTTATGGATCACGCAGGAAGAATCCTTGAAGAACTGATTGGAGCAGGGACCTGCACCACTTTACCTCAAAAGATTCTGCTAGGAAGAAATTTTCCGAGATTCGAAGGGAACGAGCTTCCAATTAACGTCCAGGATCTACCCGAAGTGGAAACAAAAAAAGCCTTTGTGGCGACACGGTCTCAAGCCAGGCAGAGATCACCAAGAAATTATAGTGGTCCCAGCTCAGAATCAGAGTTCCATAAAGCTCCCAGTGTGGTTCTGCATGATTCTGAGCCATGTGACATGTCATAAGTGACAAAACTGCAAGATGTTTTAAGCTCAAGACTAACGGTCCCTCAGACAGAGGTTACTACCCTGCCTCATTTTTCTGCCACAGATCAGTCTGACCCCAACAACAAGGGACTGATTTCAGACACAACAACCCAAGCTGGAAATCTGGGTTCTGATCAGGAATTAGACAGTAACATAGTAACCTGCAGTGAGTACGAGATAACCAGATCTGGAGTACTTTCTCAGCTCCAAGAAAACGATCCAACTTTGAATTTTGTAAGGGAGTAAGCACTGCCGGAATTGATGGCTCTCTTCCTCAGCAGTTTTTATTCCTAGATTGGAATTTATTACCGACTTTGGACTGATCATCTTGGTAGAACAAAAAAGTAGCTTATTGTTCCCAGTGAGTATAGATCACAAATTATCAAGATAGGTCATGACAACGTGATGAGTGGTAATTTTGGCAAGGCTTGGACCACTGATCTCATCCTACGTCGTTTTTGGTGGCCCAGAATTTACAAGGACATCGGTAGTTACATCAAGTCATGCACAGCTTGTCAAATGACTGCCAGATGCAAACCAAAGGAAAAGGTACCCCTTAGGCCTCTTCCCACCATAATTAAGCCATTCTCGCGAATTGCCATGGATATAGTTGGACCCCTACCTAAAAGCTCCGGAGGTCATCGGTGGCTTCTAGTTATTACTGACTACGGAACTAGATATCCTGAAGCTATACCACTGCGGTCAACAAAATCACCCGTTATTGCAGATGAAGTTGCCAAGTTCGTCGCGCGTTATGGAATTCTCAAGAAAATCTTGACAGATCAAAGAACTCAGTTCTTGTCTTCTGTCTTACAGAAGTTGTACTAGGTACTGAATTTAAAGCCGATTAGGACAAGTCCATACCACCCGGACACGGATGGAACAACTGAAAGGTTCAACGGGACTCTAATATCAGTGCTTCGCAAATACGTAGGGACATCAACTAACAACTGGCACAAGTTTATGCCCTTCTTACCATTCGCATATCGAGAAACAACGCATCCCTGTCTGGGGTATTGTCCATTCGAGGTACTATACGGATGGAATCCTCGCGGGGTCCTGGACCTAATGCAAGAAGAACGGGAAGATAAGACGGAAAAGACCCAATAATTATTGCAGAATATATTCGACAGATGCGCGTGCGATTATCGGAAACACGCGATTTTGCCACAAAAACAAAAGCGACTGAAGCAGCAAAAATGAAGTGGTTCTACGACCGAGTAACGAAGCCAAGGACCTTGTTCATCGGGGACCAAGTTCTACTTTTATTACCGGAAGGAAGTAACAATCTTAATATCTGTTGGCAAGGACCATTCAAGGTGCTGCGTATCATTTCGCCAGCCGACCATGAAATAGAGCTTGGATGCTCAAGAAAAAAGAAAGCAATCTATTATATCAACCTCCTAAGGAAGTTTGACGAAAGAGATGAGAAAGATAGCAATGAAGTTATCGTCGCAACGGTCGACGAAGAAGAAGAAAACACAGTTGTCATTCAAACCTGTGAAAGAGAGGGATATGAAATAATGCCGGATATAAACCCTGCCTTGCCACACGAGATGAGGGAAGAAATCCTAAATAACATCATGGCCCAGAAGGAAGTTCTGTCAACGAGTCTCGGGACTACAAATGTAAGACACGAAATACTCACTGGAACCCAACATCCTATTCAAGTTCCACCGTATCGTGTGCTACAGTCTCAGAGGGAAGTGCTGAAACAAGAAATGAAAAAATCGTTACAAGATGGCGTTATTGAACCTTCACATAGCGAATGGTCATCCCCTGTAGTTCTTTGTGAAAAAAGGATGGCGAATGGAGGTTTTGCATTGACTATAGGCAAGTAAATGCTATCACTAAATTTGACGCCTATCCCATGCCGCGCATTGATCAAATATTGGAAAACATCCGGACTGCCCGGTTCTTCTCGATAATAGACTGCCGAAAAGGATACTGGCAAGTCAAGATGGCAAGTAGTTCGATCGTGAAGACTGCATTTTTGACTCCATTTGGTCATTACGAGTTCCGTGTAATGCTATTTGGGCTGAAAGGCGTACCCGCCACTTTCCAGCGGATGATTGATGAAGTATTGAGAGAATACCTACATGCTCGAGCGTACTTCGATGACATAGTTTTCAGCGACACTTTAGCAGAGCAGCTGAAACACCTGAGTGAAGTATTAAGACGTCTGAACAAGGCGAACCTAAAAATCAGTACCAGGAAGAGTAGGTTTGGTTATACCAAAGTAGAATATTCGGGACACACCGTTGGGGAAGGTACGATCAGTCCAGTACTGAACAAAGTACAAGCAATCAAAGGATTTCAGCGCCCAGCAACCAAGAAAGCGCTGAGAACCTTCCTTGGGATGACCAATTATTATTCTCGGTTCATCAAGGGGTATGCCGGACTCAAAAGGAAACTCAGTGTACTAACCCAGAAACAAGTACCTGACATTTTACCATGGGAGCCTAAACACCAAGTCTTGTTCGAAGAACTGAAATGCAGACTTACATCATACCCAGTTTTTTATCCTCATGACTTTTCCAAGACTTTCTTATTGCAAACTGACGCTTCCTGATACAGCAATTGGAGCCACGCTCTCCCAGCCCTTCAGTGATGGAGACCATTCAATTTGCTACCTGTCGAGGAAACTGCTGGACAGAGAGACTCGATATGCAACGATCGAGAAAGAGTGTCTTGCGGTGGTTTGGGCCCTCTCACGAGTCCGCTACTACCTGTATGGGCGACATTTTGAGGTAGTAACGGACCACAATCCCCTGGCATGGCCAAACTCTGAGAGAGGCAGTAACCCTCGCCTTGAAAGATGGGGTCTGTCTCTTCAAGAATATAGTTTCACAATCTGTGCAAGACCAGGGAAATTAAATGCTAACGCGGACGCCCTCTCCCGCCTCTAAGCAGCAGGCGTTGCTCTATGTAAATACGTGTGCTAATAGTATTCTTTTTTAGATGGCAGACGATGCAGAAATCATCCTGTTGGAAGACAGGGACGTTCAAATTGACGATACATTTGCGAAGCTTTTCGGTATCACCGAGGTTTTTTGTGAGGACTTTGAGGACCTTCCGGAACTCGAGCCAATCGGGGAAGCATCCAGCGCCACCAGGGAGCTCCGAATGAGGTTGAGGCCGAAGGCCTTGACCTAGTCCGATAATTCTGAATTGAAAATCAAGTATTTTGTACTAGAGGCATCAAGACATGGCTAATTTTAGAGAAAAGCCAAGACAGATAGTCCGAGTAATGTGAGCCTTATAGGCCGTGAATAACGCTACCGAGATCCCATTTCTGACACCAGCGAAGCCAAAAAGGAAATGTCTAGAGGCCGTTGTACAGAGGAAGCAGGGCGAGTCCCTTAGAAAAATGTTTGAATACACTCCTCCTGCTCCCCCCCCCCTCTACCAACTATAGCGACAAATGAAATGGTTTTCACCAATAACGATGGCAAAAGAATAGTAATCCCAGAGGGAACAAAGTTATCGAATGATATGCTCGCCAAGTTTAACATAACACAAACCTTTGAAGCTTTACAAACTCCGAGGAAAGGGAGGAACTGTTATGTACCAATTAATGGCTTACGTGACCTTTCGAATGGGCTGAACTCAAATTTACCAATTAATAGCCTACGTGACCTGTCGTATGGGCTGACGTCACAGAAGAGTGCACGCCGAGTGAAGAAGGAATGAATTGCTAGTATATAAGCAAGGGTTGTAAATATTATAGTTAGTTGAATTCTTACTGCGTATTAAAGCGGTTCATAATACCTTTTGACTTACTTTATAATAATCACCCATGGGAAAAAAAAAACAAATAAACATGCATCCATGCTCTTTTTTCTGGCAAAAAATATAAAATTCCTCATTTCTGTAGATTGGAGCTAGAAACCTCTACAGGAGGTTTCTCTGATATGCTGAATGTGATGGTCTGATTTTCATTGAAATTCTTTGACTTTTAGAGGGTGTTTCCCCCTTTTCCAAAGCCATGCTTGTAGCCTGATTTTGTTTTTCTCAGGTGTGTACTCTTTGATCGGTAACACTAAAATTAATGAATCTTACATATTTGAAATCAGCATAATAAGTCGATTCTTCTGATGTATCTATTGATATAAAAATAGTGTTTTAAGAGTTTTGGTTACTAATGAGCTGTGTTGCTCTTTACATTACCACAAACTGTTTGACAATCAGCAAATTTCGTAACTTAAATCCCTTTCCTCAGGGGCTGCAGAGGGTCATGTAATCTCCAGAGGCATGGTTAATGAACCGTTTAACAAAGTTTGGTCATAAAATGGCCCATAAGTTGAACATGGTATTCACATAGTGGTAAGACAGCAAACCTTATTGATTATGCTATAGTAAACCAAAGACTGGCAGAATCAATACAAGATTCTAGGTTATACAGGAGTGCTGTTATTGATGTTAAAAGTAAAGATCACAATCTAGTAGTGTCTAGGGTTAATTGAAAGCTGAAATATCGGAAGGGTATTTACCTCCCGGGAAGTTATGATGTTAGTAGACTCCAGGATGAGAATTTGGGAGAAACTTTCCAGGAACAGTTGAATACTAAACTTGAGAGTTTAAAATTTGACACTGTGGAGGATGGCTGGAATAATTTCTAGAAAAACAATTCGTAAAGTTGTTGATGGTGTCTTAGGAAAGAAAGTTAGGACTGCAGGTAGGAATATTAGTGAAAAAGCTTTATGTTTAATAGAGAGGAGAAGGGGCATGTACAAAAGTAGTAATAAGGAAAGAGTTAAAGAGAGATGGGCAGAACATTTTGAGAATGTGCTAAACCGTGATAGAGTTGCAGGAAAAGATATAGAGGAAAACGAAAAAGTTTGTGATACCTTGGATGTGAAGGAAGATTTGTTCTGTGAGGAAGGATTAGCAACAGTACTAAAAGGATTAAAAAATAATAAGGCTCCAGGTGCTGATAGTGTGGTAAATGAGTTTCTTAAATATGGTGGCTCTGAGGTTAGTAATAAGTTGCTGAAGATTATGAATATAATTTTTGAAAAAGGGAAAGTACCTAACGATTTTAGAAAAACCTTAATTAAACCACTGTATAAGAAAGGTGATAAGAGTGTGGTAATTTGGTAATTATCAAGGCATTAGTCTGGTCTCTGTATGTAGCAAATTACTTAGCAATATGATACTTTTTAGACTGGGAGATGCTGTAGACAAAGTTTTAAGAGAAGAACAGTGCGGTTTTAGAAAATGTAGATGATGTGTCGACCAAATTTCACTCTTAGGTTAATAATTGAGAAGTGCCTGAGTTGTCAGACACCTTTGGTCTTCAGTTTTATAGATTATGAGCAAGCGTCGATTCTGTTGATAGAAGAGCCTTAGCAAAGGTCTTATCCTTGTATGGTATACCAGACAAATACATTAAAGTGATTAGTGCTATTTACAAGAATAACACTGCTGCGGCTAAGGTAGGAAATGAGGTTAGTAGCTGGTTTTGAATAAAATCAGGAGTTAAGCAGGGTTGTTTTCTATCCCCCTTTATATGGATCATTTTGATGGATCTTGTCTTACAGAGCACAGGAAAGGCAGTGGGAGGCCACAGAATCAAATGGGGAGGAAAAAGTCTCCTGGACCTAGATTATGCTGATGATTTAAGCATCCAAGATAAAAGTTTGAGCAAAATGAATTAACTTTTAGAGGGTTTGCGAGTTCAGGGTCCTAGAATAGGTTTAAAAATTAATGTTAAGAAGACTATGTCACTTTGGCTAGGAATAAGTGAAGAGGAAAAGGTGACGCTGGGTAACGAAAAGATTGATCAAGTTGGCAGCTCTACTTACCTTGGTAGTATTATTAGTAAAGACGGTGGGAGCAGTGAAGATGTTAAAAGTAGAATAGCCAAGGCTCAGGGTATTTTTTCACAGTTAAGAATAGTTTGGAAGAATAGGAATATAAATCTGCAAACCAAGATTAGAATATTGGAAGCTACAGTGATGACAATGCTCAAATCAGTGACGGATCCAGGGGGTGAGGGGGCGCGCGCCCCCACCCTAGCGTAGTCTAAAGTAGTGTAATTTACTTAATTAACCCAAGTTTGCGTTAATTAAACTTGCTCCTAACGCAAGTTTATCGGATCAACCTATTCCCCCCCCCCCCCTAAAAAAATCCTGGATCCACTCCTGGCTCAAATATGGCCGTGAAGCATGGGCGCTCCGAAAAGCGGATGAAGATTTGCTAGATATTTTCCAGAGAAATTGGCTTTGGATTGTTCTAGGTACTCGGCTGACTGACCGTATTTCAAACAGTAGGCTGTACGGAAAATTTGGTTCAATCCCGCTTTCTAGGGCTAAAATGAAAGAAAGGTTGAGATGTCTAGGGCACGTTGTACGGCTGAAGGATGACAGATTACTGAAGATTGTCCTTTCGGCCAACCGTCGAGGGCTAAACGGAGAGCAGTTTGTCCTCATATGGGGTGGGAGGACGTCATAAAAAAAGATTTAAAGGAAAGGGGAACTTCCCGAGAGGGTGTAAAAGGGAGAGTTTGACTAGATTGGGATGGAGGAGGAGCGTGCGTAGCTGTGTTGGCCTCAGGTGGCTTTGTGCTGCGATGAGTTGTTGGTAGTAGTAGTAGTAATTTCAGAGAAAAGAAGACTCAAACAAAAATTGGGGGATAATTTTTGTTTCCAAGGCTAAGACGTATTAGATTTGTCTTGCATGCAATCTTCTAAGCCGTAGAAACATAAAAGAGGTAGACATAGGAGTTTGAAATCAGCTGCCTCTGCATAATTTAAGATCTGGATCTATTCTTGAAAATTGCATTCTCCCAACTCTAATACTGTCCCAGATAGTAAAAGGACAATTTTAAAGTAAAATGTTACTATCCCAGATAGTAGAAAGCCATATTAAAGAAAGTAGTGTCCAAAAAGGAGCACGTCAGACTAATTTTAATCTTGGTTTCAGTTTGAAAATGTGTAACATAAGCTCCTAGTTACTTTATGTAAAAATTAGTGGAGGGACCATGAATTAAAATTGTGAGAATTCATATTTTTCAAAAGATTGGGATTTAGAATTTCCGAGTTCACGCAGCTGTAAGCTACTATTTAATTAGCTGCCTTATTATGAAGCACGTCATTTGAATAATAAGGATGTGGTCACTATTAACTGACAGTAATTGCTTTTTGTCTCTTTTTATTAGTGTTGGTAAAGAAAGTGTGGTTGCAACTACGACAAATAGTGTTCAGCATATGGTTAATTCCAAGTGGATGCGCTATTTTCTATTTAATATGTTGGGTTCCGCAACAACTTTTATTAAGGTGATTTTGTCTCCCTCTTTTCCTTGAGCAAGCACTCTTTCCCCAATTCATCAATGAAGATAGGGTAACATCTTTAATCAGTTTTGTGGTAACATCTTTTTCGCTTAATTAACTCTTTCTGATGCATCCTGATCGCTCTTTGGAATTGTTATTATATATTTAAAAAATTCTATAACTACTACCTATAACTACATGACAAAATTTCACATAATTTCCTCTTGATAGGAAAAACATCTTGGAAGGAAAAAACTTAAATAATAGGCAGATTATACAGAATATATAAGCAATTGTTCGAAAAAACATAGACATCTCAATATTCTATGGGTTATTAGGGTGTACATCCCTTTTCCCTTTGTTGGTCTCTGATTATTATTATTATTATTATTGATATGCAAGTTACCCAACTCTCTTTGAATTTTTCGAATTTTTTATTGACGTTGTCAGATGCTGCACTAATAAATATTACTACTTTTTTTTATCTTTTAAGGTTAAATTGCCAAAGATCTCTTACCAGTTTCCCGCACTCTTTGCCTCACTTTCTATGCTTAGGTTTAACTAGTACTTTCCTTAAAGCATTTTAAAATACAACAAATACAGAAAGCTAATGCATTTGAAGGTTATATTTATCAATTGCCTTTCAAAATATGAATTAAAAAATGATTTACAACTAAGTAAAATCAAACGAACCCTTCAATTCCTCAAAGTATTGTGATAAAGATATAGTTATGATCTCTATCTCGTTGATATTATATTAGAAGCATTCATTATTGGTGCTTTCAGATAACAAGCTAAAGTTAATTTTAGGTTGCTGAGGAAGGCAAAGCCCTGCTGACATCATTTCTTGTTTGATTGTGTTTCAAAATTGCTCTTTGCTTTCTTTCTTTTTTTTCTTTTTTTTTAAATTTAACTTAGGTGTTCTTTTTTATTATCCTATTCAGAATGGTCAAAAATATGAATGTGACTGTCTTTTCTTCAACCCTCCATGCTTTATGACAAAATTTACCTTTTTATACCAATAATTGAAGAATGAAAAGGCTGATTTAGGTATATTTGCATAGTACAATGTACTTTCCTAAATATAAGGTGGGGTACCAACGCCACAACGGTCTGCTCTTTGATCTGTTCCTTGTTCCTTGATTCTTAATTTCAGATTTGTCTATGGGAGGGGATGTTTTGGAAAATTATTGTTATTGGAGGATATTAACCTCTTTCGATTTCTGTGATAAGTACTTATATGAATGTAATCTTTTATTGTAGACTCAGAATATTTCAACAAGAAGAGGGTAGCTTTAACATCCTTAGAACCTGGCACCCATATTACATGCTTAGTTCAAATAGGTCCCTCCAAATTGAGGAAAGCTGAGGGGAGGGGGAATTCTTTCCCCTGCTATATTGATCTTAAGAACCTCTCAAATAAGGTCGGACAGCCAAAAATACAGTTTCATGCTCCATGGTATCACCTCCCCAAATAAAGGTCCACTAAACTCCCTAAGACGTATTTTATTCTACAAAATTTCAGCCCCAGCCTCACAAAAAAAAATCTGTATATTTAACTCTTCAGCTTTCTTTGCAGGTATGCATATTACACGGGATACCTAATTTTAACTCCAATTTTTTCCACTATAAGAGGGTGTCTACTATGGCAGCATTATTCCTTCAAATCATGGGAGGTTAGGCAGTAAATCTCCCCCCCCCCCTCATATTGATCTAATGGACACATCATGTATAGTTATTACACTTCGACATAGAAATGCACTGGTCTAGGCTTCAGCCCCCCCTCAAAACAAGAAAGGTTCTCCGAAATATCCGTAATAGTTGGCGTATATCTGTGCAATACTATATATATGATTGAAGCCTCAAATGAATCAAGTCACTCGAATATAGCTTACAAAATTACTGTCGGTTATACGTGTTGACTTTTTATGGATTGGATATATATTTAGGGAATCAAACTATTGAACTGTTAGGCTGTATAAATGGCCTTTTGAAGTTTTAAATCAAGTGGAATATAATAATTTCAGCTCAATGGTATTTTGGCCATATTCAGATCACGATTGTTGTTTTGTGACAGAAATTTAGTTGTTGTGCAATCACTTTTTGTTGCTTAAAAAGGGCATTAAAATTCAGATTTTCATTCAAATAATCCCTCTAGTAATATTTTCTGGAAACTGATTCGTTACTTTCTGCCGTTTTGAAAATAAGAATTAACATGCATCTGTGACCACCCTCCTATGGAATAATTTAAAACAATCATATTTTGGTAGAAAGAGGATTGAATCCTTTGCTACAGGTTCTCTAACACAGAATTCGGTGGTGATATTTTCATCAATACCACACCTCTTTTTGAAGGTGTATTGCCATCTTTGTTGAAAATGTGCAAAGTTTCTTGTGCAAATTGTTTTCTTTTGGACATTTTTACGTTAATAAATTATATGTATTTAGAATCAGCATAAAAGTTTGAATTGTTTAAAATTTTAGTTGTGGCCCAAGAGCTTCTTTGTTAAACTGTGGGCCTTGGCAAAGCAGTTTCCAGGAACTTGACTGAGCCCTAAGCCAGTATTGAATGTTTTAAGCCTTATAGGTAGGTAATGGACCAGGAATGAATCTGCTACCCAAATCAGGGACTAGGAGGGTATTTTCAAGTGCACACCTTCAGGCTAATGACTTTAAAGAACTTGAACAAATTGTGTACCAGGAGAATAGGCGCTGTATGATTATACCGCGAAATTTGTTTCTCTTCTTGAATACATATCGAAAAACTAGTTAAGTCTAGCATTAGTTTTGGAGAGTCAACTCCATCTTTAAAAAAGACCGTTCTTTTGTGGTATTTTTTCTGTCCATCATTTTTTTTTTATTCTAGTTACTTTGAAGAATAGCTTATTCGCCACTTTCTGATCTGGATACAAAGGTTTTTAAGAAGATAGAAAAACTTGCGTTATGGCTGATTTAAGAGAATATTTTTGTAAGTTTCTTTTGATTTGTCTGTATTGTATAACATATTTTGCCGTTCTTATCTTATTTAGTTTATAGATGTAACATGTGAAGATTGGCCTCACAGCCTATGCCAGGGGCGGATCCAGGATTTCTTTTAGGGGGGGGGGGGCAAAATAGGTTGATCCGATAAACTTGCGTTATGAGCAAGTTTAATTAACGCAAATTTGAGTTAATTAAGTAAATTACACTACTTTAGACTACGCTAGGGGGGCTTGCGCCCCCTGGATCCGCCACTGACCTATGCATAAAATTGCTGAGCTGGTGAAGTTTAAGCTCGTCTCTGCTTGTAACACTATATATAAGATGATAATATATGCCAGTAATTATTATATCGAATGTATAAACAAAATTTCTGAACTAGGAAGTTCAAACTCGTGTCTTCCAGTAAAATAGAGTATTATGCAAGGGACAATTTGTAAAAATTAAGAAGAGTTTCGGATCTTTGGGGATAAAGCGATAACATTTCACGCCATTCAATCAATTTGCAATATATTATTATATGCAAAGAAATGAGCAGCAGACAGTTTTTATTATTAAGACTTTGCCAAAATTATCTCACATTCCAAGGCATTCCAAAATTCATCATGTGCTTTCTTAAATTTTTCTCTTTAAGCTGACAATTTCCCTTGCAATCGTGCAACAAAATTTTAGTGAAAATCTATGACAATGAATACAAAAACCTGTTTCACACTAGTTGATAAACCTTGGAATTCTGGGGCTGTTTCCCCCATGATTCCCATTTTAATACTACGTTTTCTGAATTTTTGGTCCCAGGATTTTTGCAAACATTAGAGTTTAAGAAGAAAAGAAGATAGTACATGTTGATAAGCAAGTCAGAGTATTTGAGAAAAGTATGAAAATTTGGTTAAAACTGAAATTTGTCTGTATTTTCGAAACAAATATTTGGCGAGCTGTTTGCCCGATTTGCCAATTCATATTCGAGGAAACGGCATATTTGCTGCACTTCGAAAATATGCCAAAATAGGCAAAGTATGGCTGAAAAATCATAAACTAAAAGAAAAATGAAAATATGAAAATTTCAGAAAAAGGAGGGGGAGGCACTGGCTCCAAGACCCCTCCCTTGGTAAGTTTCCATGATGGTGGTTTCCAGATCAGTCTTCTTTTCCAAATTAGTAGTCTTGTGTGAGTTTTGAGACTATGCTCATGTTCCCAGTGGACAGAACTATTGTATCTGGTAGCCTAGCGGGGGAGGAGGGGGCTTGAAAAGCACTACTTGCTATTGCGTATGTAGAGTTAATAAACGGTGATTGTAGCATCAACGTTAAGTGGGTTTCAAACCATAATGTTTTATTTGGTTCTGGGCTAATTCCACCAAGAAAAATCCCCCCTCCCTGTGGAAACATTTCTTTCGGAAAATCCCCCCCCCCCAGCACCATAAACAATTACACCCAAAAAAGTTTCCCTGACATGCAAAATTGAGCGGTCATAGGGAAAGTATGACAAATGAAAGGAATGAAGAAAAGAAGAAATTGTGGAATGTTCTACGCATATTCCAAGATGTCGGTAGAATAGTGGTGTAGACTATCAATAGTATATTATACAATACTCCGCCGGCAAGACCGCCATCAAGACCCTTCAGGCCATTTGAATGCTGTAGAATACAGAGCTAAGACCCCTGATGGACTAAATCATGTCATTGCTCCTGTATTTGGGCACTAGTGTTATATATTATAACCTGATTGCACATAATTTATTCATCGTTAGTACTTGCATCATACCATAGCTCTGAGGTCCTAGCAACCATCCATAGCAACCAGATCCATTATAAGGATGGATTTTCAATGTAATTCATATTAGTAAGAGAATAGAAATCGGAGAGAGAGAACAGTTTGATTATACTCTTTTTTGACAAAATACATATTAGGAAAAAAATGAGTGCTTTGTTTATACTATTAGAAGTTGATAGTGGAACTGGTACCAACTGTAACAGTAGAAATTGCAAGAGGATCTCGACTAAGCCTTGAATGGGATGATAAGTATGCAAGATATGTGATGTCATTGAGCAAATTAAGATTGGAGGAGCAGTTATGCTTTGCAGCGAAACTTGATATAGTGCATATAAATAGGCTTCAAGCTGCTTTAAATGCATTAGTAAAATATATTGAGGAGAATAAGTTGTATCAGTAATTGAGTGATATATTATTGTTATAATTATATAAAATAAAAATGTTGTTAAACCGAAAATGTTTGTTTTCTTGTTTGATATTTTAGAGTAGGCTACCGAATATTCTTGAAGTAGAAAGAATCCTAGATAATCTGAAACACGTGAATTTTACAATATGAATGAAAATAGTATCATTTGACTTCACAAAGAAATACAATAAGAGTGAAGTTACATTGTACTGTAGAAAATGTGACCCTGACTTTGCAGCACATCAAGATCAACATACAGTGAATTCAGATGATCTGCCACCGTTAATTGTTTACGACAGTTACCTATACGTAGAAGAAGAAATCTAAAGAGGAGAAAAAAGCCATTTTTATGTATATATATATTTTCTATATTAACAAACAAATTTACATACATTTTTAGAACATTTTATTCGTAGGTCACTGAAATCAATGTAATACAGATGTGAAAGTATATTTTCCACTATGAAGTCATTCAGACGAGAATTGTCTACATAAATGTTGAGAAATTCGTTTTAAGCTTAGCCACGACATCTGAAAACGAAATATAGTAGTGAATGAAAGTCACAAATTTTAGTCGTTAAATCCTGCACTCTCTTCTGGTTTTGAAGAACAGTTTTCTCACTGCTTTCAATAAAGTTTTTGATGTATGGGGCTTACAATGTATATGGTAGGCCAAGCGGATCAAAAAATTCTATATTCTTTGCTGCTTACGCTCGATGTACTGCTATTAACAATGATAATGGTATTGTTTACATTTTGAATTATTTTTCAAGGAAATCCGAGGGTATATAATAGGATTTGTATCTGGACATGCATGGATCCATATTAAATAAGCTGATTATTTGATTTGTGTTCATGGTGCGAGGTCTAGTAGAACTCCTCGTAAGTTTCAAATTGATTTAATGAGATTATTGCAATACTCTCAGCGAATGACTCGGCAAATATGCACTCTAGACGTACACTTCCCGTTCGTACAATACACTTATCTTGAGTGCCAGACAAGTCCAGTACAATGATACCATGAGTTTTTGAAAACATTGTATCAATTATACCATTTTCAAGTAGTTGTGTATCTCGATCTAGGGATTGCATTGTCAACTCATACAGTGTCCTATAGGATTTACCAAACGATAAATTGTAGAGTGGGATTCCATTTACCTTACAATGTATATGGTAGGCCAAGCGCATCAAAATATTCTATATTCTTCGCTGTTTACGCTCGATGTACTGCTATTAACAATGATAATGGTATTGTTTACACTTTGCATTTTTTCAAGGAAATCCGGGGGCATATAATAGTATTTGTATCTGGAAATGCATGGATCATATTAAATAAGCTGATTATTTGATTTGTGTTCATGGTGCGAGGTCTAGTAGAACACTGCCTTCGGGAGTGATTTTCCCGTAAGTTTCAAATTGATTTAATGAGATTAACGCAATACTCTCAGCGAATGACTTGGCAAATATGCACTCTAAACATACACTCCCCGGTCGTACAATACACGTATCTTGAGTGCCAGACAAGTCCAGTGTAATAAATACCATGAGTTTTTGAAAGCATTGTATCAGTTATACCATTTTCAAATAGTTGTGAATCTCGATCTAGGGATTGCATTGTCAACTCATACAGAGTCCTATAGGATTTACCAAACGATAAATTGTAGAGCGGGATTCCATTTACCTTACAAACAAGAGATGAAAGTCCAAACATTTCAAATTTGTGTGGGCAACTAGTCCATGATCTTATAGCACTAGCATTTTTTACAAATGCTAATGGCAACTTTCATGGAATTTCACCATTGATAAATGAAGAATCGGTGAAAATGCGTGAACCCGTGGCAATATGACGGTGACTGGTGATTGTATGAGGAACAAGTAGTTTTATATTATTTCCAGTAGCTCTCAGTTTTTCCACTGCCAAAGCAACAGAACTCATAACCTGTTGCTTTCGTACATGAAGTATTGCCACGGTGAGAGAGAGTGTTACATCGGCATTGGTAGGAAGTTCCTTAAGAGAAATGAAATTAGATGGAGCAAGCGTTAATTTTAGGTCCGCTTTAATATTTGGTGGTAGCCATTTGGATATATTAAATATCTCATGATTTATTTTCTCAACTAAATGTAATTCACTATTTGTCGCCTTTTTAAGTGCATCTATAGTGTCAGTGTCTGTCTTATATTCATATCCATTGGGCGAACCCCTCAATTTCTTATATGACTTTTGTGTCATCAACATGAACTCTATATAGCTTGTATAATTTGAAAAGTTATTGCTTAGTGCTCATTAATGTTCCATTTATATAGACACTGATTTGTCGAAATAAATTATGCAATATACAATTTTCATAGGATATTCCATCAGTAAGAGTTGGGGTTCTTTTGTCAGATTTCTTGACTACCACATGTAAGTTTATAAATGTCGAAGACATATCCATGAAGCAGTCTTCATTGGAATAAAATTGAAAGTGAATGCTACCAGAGAGTGTATGTTGTGGATAGAATTGTTCATAGTAACCATGTTTCACACTCACATCAACATTTTCTGCATTGAATAGGTTTAAAGATGAAGTGACCGACGGATGGGTCTCCTTGTGTGGTAGATATGCCATTTCAGTTTAGGAAAAGAAATCCTTTTTTGATATAACAATTTTCTTCCTTGGTTTCTTTTTCTTCTTATTCTTCTTTGACAAGAGTGATGTCTTTCGTTTCTGACCTGAGTAGAGACTGATGAGTGATGCAGTGTTTCTCGACCTTTTAAAGCTTTTTTCCATTTTGTTGGGGTTTCAATCGCTCGCCAAGGGCTCGTGCACCGGACCTGAGATTTCCAAAACACTTTTTTAAGTCCTTGCCAGAGCCCCAATCGTGCTCTGTAGAGGATGCAAAATCTGCCGCGGCCGGTACAATATATTTTTTAGTCAAGGGTAGTGCAGAGCAAAACAGCCTAGCAAACCAACTGCCAAGACCATAGCCCGACATTGATGAACGACCTTTGTAATAGTCCATTCCATGACCCATTTGTCTTGGACCAAGAGTAGCAACATAGCAAACAATATCAGGACAAATGAATGCAATTTTTCTATTAGACATATTGCTATTGAATGGGTCGAAAATGACATGTAGTCACGACCAAAACTTTTATTATTGTTAAAGGATCACCTAATTTAGTTCTTAGTGTTAACTGGCAGAGTTCCAAATAGACAGTGTTTACAGGGATATGATGAAGATGCTTCATATTGTAATGATTGTTCATAGTGCTAGCTACCGCTGGCACCAATGTTCGTGGTGTTTTGTTACCGGTGTTATACCGGTAGGCCACAACACCACTAGCGTGGTAATATACGGGTGTCACCACTTATTGGAGGGGAAAGCCCCGGCCCCAAATTACAATGCTATGCCCGTGTCTACCACACCGGTTCTGCAAATATCGGGTTCGGTACTACCCTATTTACAGTATACCCTGTCCCAGGGTATGATAACGCGATTGAGTGGTCAAATGGCCACTTTCTAAATCCAAATGTTCCCGCCTTGGGTTACGGCTAGAAAATCTCTTAACTCTCTCCTTGGAGGTAACAAGCCTCCCTGTCAATATAATAATGACGGTACCTCATAGCTCTATTCCTACCCTGCCTGGGTTACGGAAAATAGTACACAGTTTGTAGAAAATACCTTACTTGTATTCTTCCAAAAGGGTCACATATAACAACAGAAATATACTTCCCCAACCGGGGTCAAAACGCAGACTAAAAAATAATAATAATCTTTACAGCACTGTTCATATGGGTGGACCTCCGCTTGGCCCAGCCAATCAGCTACATCCCCATTCAAACCCAATTCAACCTCTTAGGTTTATCTTTCAATGACTCCCAAACCAGGAAGTACAAAAATAAACTTGTTTCAAAGCTTACCTATTGCAAAACCACTATCGCTTAGTAACGGGAATTTAACCTGGCTTTTGAAATTATACTATAAGCAAATGTAATTAAGAAAAGAAAACAGGTAATTTATCTGAAAGGAAAAGAAACAGGGGTGGAACCCCAACACCTCCTCCCGTAAGATAAATGACCGCCCACGCGCTACCTTGGTCCACCCTTATAAACATAAACACATAACTTCAATTTTACAAAATCTATTTGCCTTCTCTCTTCCACCAGTGTCTGTGCTACTATTTCCACCGCTTGGCTCTGGATCGGTCGTCCTCGACACGTCTCTACTGTAGGACGACCTGGTCTAAATCGCATAGCATCCGCACTAAATTTTGAAAGTTGAAATCTTCAAGATTCGTAGATAATGATTGTGCGTAGCACAATCAAAACAAAAAAATTTTCTCGCTCTCACGAATTTACATTTGAGAGGAGTAGAGAATCAGTTTCTGGCACATGTGATGATGCCAGCCATCGTGAAAAATTGGCTGCACTAGCCTCTTAATTTCCATCTGTGGAAACAACCCCACATCTCAATCAAAAGTGAATTGCCCCTTGGCATAATTTCAAATAATCCAAGGCCGAAAATGCAAAGGCCTGTGACAACGATAGGGGTACAGGGAAATGAAGTAAAATTTTGAGCGAACCATGAATCGCTTTTCTCTAGGTCCCATCCCCTAAAATAATCGAATGAATAATGCTCGGCGATGAGGGATGAAAATAATATTGAAGACTGGAAAGACAAGGTTTCAGTAAAGGGATCACAACTTGTCCGCCAGTTGTGCATTGAGGAAAAGGGCTATCTTTCACGTCTTCCCGCAGGGGATCTTCCCCAAGGGATTCCTCCCCTCATAAAGGAACAAACCCTCTTTTGAATTGATCAGACCAATGTCGGATTCCTTCCCAAATTTTTCCAATCCGACTCGACATTCCATATCTCCCTACTTTTCCCCAACCCGTTGTAGGTCATTCATGTTTATTTAGTAACCATCTTGTTTTATTCTCCATGGTTCTTTGACCTCTTTTTCCCCTTATTATTTATGTTTTCAAGGCACAGCCCATCCAACATTCTAAATTTTCTCCCTATTATTTATGTTTTCAAAGCACAGCCCATCCAACATTCTATTTTTCTCCCTATTATTTATGTTTTCAAGGCACAGCCCATCCAACATTTTTTATTTTTCGCCACTGCAGGCTGAATCTCCAAATTTTGTCTCTTCTTTGCATTCCTCTGTTCATCTCTACTTTTCTCAATTTTGTCATTCTCGCAAAAGACTAAATCATCGTTAAATCTGATTTTGACTCCAGTGTCCACCTTCTTTGACTGCATAACTTCATTGTAGCTCCGTTTAATATTTCTTTTCTCTCTTTTAGTCTTCTTTATTCTTACGGCCGAAACAAATTGTTTGTTATCAAATGGGAATTGAACTCCGACATTTGGTTTTTCATATTCTACTAAAATTTCTCGAACTTCCCGAGGAAAAGCGCGTACAATAAATTTCGTCTCCTTTTTCTCTGGTACAATCAGCGCTTCATTTTGGCCTGTACTTGTTAGCGTCTCATATTCATTAAAAGTGTTCTCAAGTTTTCTATTTTCTGCAAAGATATCTCCAAAGTCTTCTCCTAGTAAAACATCCACTGCTAAGGTACTAAGCCTACTTTTATCGTTTTTCTCTGGACCGTACCGTCATTCTTTGCAATTTCTATTCTTACCCAAGCAGACGGGCATTGGTGCTTGTCTCCATAATAACACACTGTTGTAATATTATTTTTATGGTCTATTTCTGTCTTTTTAATTAGGTCCATTCGCACAAAGGTTTGCTTACTCCCTGGGTCAATTACCATTTCGGTCAGTTTTCCGTTTAATTATCCTTCTATTTTATATGATTTCACAAACTCGTCAATATTTCCTTGATTATGTGCTATAGCCCAATTCGTTCTTTTATAGGTTACTTTCTCCTCTTTATTATGGCAATTTTTAGAAATAGGCTCCGAGAAATCAATTTTTACCAGATTATCATCATTTTGAGTATCAAGCATTTCTTTTTTCCGACAGGGCGGCGCAGCCTCCCAATTTGTTTTATGGGCCGGTCCACCTTCCCCGTAGTTAGCGAAGTTGTATATTTTCTCGTAAAAGTGTTTAATGTTTGGTAATTTTCATTTTCTAGCGATTGATTCTTAGACAAATTATTATGGCTATCTGACAGCCTAGAAGTTAGTTGTGATAAAATCTCACTTTCTGGAATTCCCCAGCGGGCTTCTATTAGACCTGTCATGGTTCTTTTAAACTCTTGGTGATATCTTTCTTCTTTCTCTCTAGCTATTTTATCATTCTCCTTTTTTCGTTCTCTGGCTATTCTATCAGCCTCTTCCTTTCGTTCTCTGGCTATTCTATCAGCCTCTCCTCTCTGCTCTCTAGCTTCCCTCTCTTTCCATGAAATTTAATATACGTTGTGTTATATCTATTTGAGTACTTTTTCGTGAGCCCCTGCTGGATCTCGATTCAACACTGCTCCTTCTACTTGGACTACTTTGATTTCGTTTGTCATTATTTCTTCTTAATACATTTTCTGAATCTGTTCGTTCTATATGCGTATTGTCTCTTTCTTTATAGGCAACTCTAGCCTTTCCGTCCTCTTTTCTATTCTTTCTAATTTCATCTTTCTCAGCCTGCATTTTTTCTTATATTCTCGGAACTCTCTCTCTAAGGCCTCCATATTAGCCTTTCTTTCTATTTTCCTACTTTTTCTATGGGCGTCACTCGCCCTTTTCGGTCTTGAGTTAATCTCATCTCTGTCCGACATAATTTCAGAATTTCGTTAGCTGAAATCACCTCTTCAGTCTAAATGAAAATTCTTTTATCCATGTAACTTCCGGTTCTCTCGCGAAAAATTTTTTCCTTTTATTTTGCCGATTCTACTTGGGCGGCGCAGCCTCCCTTGTCTTACAAGTTAATTATTCGCGTGATCTATTGATTCTTAAATTTTATTATTTATTATTATCCGACTAGGTACAGCTCAGATAAAAAAAAAAATTCTCTTTGCGATTTTTTTTTATATATGTACCCACAATAGGCTACTCTTGTAGGCTAAATTACTTGTCTCTTCGAAAACGCGGAATTCTTTTATTATCAACGCTGTTAATAATTCTTGTTCTTGCTGCCACCAATGTTCGTAGTGCTAGCTACCGTTGGCACCAATGTTCGTGGTGTTTTGTTACCGGTGTTATACCGGTAGGCCACAACACCACTGGCGTGGTAATATACGGTTGTCACCACTTATTGGAGGGGAAAGCCCCGGCCCCAAATTATAATGCTATGCCCGTGTCTACCACACCGGTTCTTCAAATATCGGGTTTGGTACTACCCTATTTACAGTATACCCTGTCCCAGGGTATGATAACGCGATCGAGTGGTCAAATGGCCACTTTCTAAAGCCAAATGTTCCCGCCTTGGGTTACGGCTCGAAAATCTCTTAACTCTCTCCTTGGAGGTAACAAGCCTTCCTGTCAATATAATAATGACAGTACCTCGTAGCTCTATTCTTACCCTGCCTGGGTTACGGAAAATAGTACACAGTTTGTAGAAAATACCTTACTTGTATTCTTCCAAAAGGGTCACATATAACAACAGAAATATCCTTCCCCAACCGGGGTCAAAACGCAGACTAAAAAATAATAATAATCTTTACAGCACTGTTCATATGGGTGGACCTCCGCTTGGCCCATTCAATCAGCTACATCCCTATTCAAACCCAATTCAACGTCTTAGATTTATCTTTCAATGACTCCCAAACCAGGAAGTACAAAAATAAACTTGGTTCAAAGCTTACCTATTGCAAAACCACTATCGCGTAGTAACGGGAATTTAACCTGGCTTTTGAAATTATACTATAAGCAAATGTAATTAAGAAAAAGAAAACAGGTCTTTTATCTGAAAGGAAAAGAAACAGGGGTGGAACCCTAACAATGATGAATGTGATCATGACTGGTTTTTTTCAAGAACTCTTAGGAGGAGAAAATTGCTATTACCAACATTCGGTGTTTCGACGAATGAAGCGTAAAGAAATGCACAAGTGGCAGAGGAGAAGCCAAGTAAATTGTCAGCGAAAATGACACGACCCATGCCACTAGTGCTTTCAGCACTTTTACCATTGATCACATTATATTAAAACTTAAAACATCTCCCAGATTATCATTGAGAATAACCTTTTCATTGTCAATGGGTGAACTAATTTGATCTTGCCCTCTTCCATAGAATAGTTGAATTGAAAGGCTCCATTTTTACGATTGGAAATTCTTCTATTGATAGCAAGACACAAATCATTCGTACTACCAAATTCCTTATATGGTAATTTGATGAAGGGATATTCATATGGATTCATATTTTCTATCTGATGATCGCAAACGATTAGCCAATCATGTGGCCTAATTTTTATATCATATATGTGATCTTTTCTCAGAGTATCATATGTATTTTTGAGAATACAATTGACAAGAGCAACTTCATACTCGCCATCGAATTTGATGGTGGGAGAAAGTTTTGTCCAAAAATCACTTGTTTTATTCAAATCATTGTAGAGTGGATCAGATATATTGAACATGAATGTCACATAGAAATCATTGGGCATATGTTTATGTCTTCAACTGCTACCCAAGAATCAAAGTCAGAGTTATATCCTAGCCAACGAACAAGCAACTGTCTCTTGCCCTTGTGTGTATGAATCCATTAATATCTTTTCAAATTGATAGATTTCACTATTGTTTTTAACTTTTTGACGTTTATAGTCATAAAAACCATCGAGAATCTCTTTATCTTTGGTGTCTCGTAGACGATATGTTATGGGTTTAGTTTCTCAGATTTTTGACATTTTAAAAAGCTCAGTGGACCATAAATAATTCCTATATCCAAAAATATTAGTTGTTCTAATAGTTCGAACAGTATCACCAGCATTGAATTTTTTCTTCACAAACTTTTCACTGGAATATTGTTTAAGAAAAGTGTCGAGTGTAATATGATCTCTTCGGTGAACTTCCGGAGGGTAACGTTGGACAGAGATCAATAGGGTCGTTGATTATAAATTTGCATGATTTCATTTAAATCTTGAATAAAAGCAGCCGTATTTTTTAATGTACAATATCTTGAAATTAAAAGTCAAATAATTCTTATCAATCGTTCGGCCAATGCAGCCTTTATATGACTATGATAGAGCATTGTATTATACTTCAACAGTATCTTTTCTACATGTGGATTAACAAATTCACTGCCTCAATCCATTTGAATTTTCCTATAACAATCATGCTCAAGAATACTTTCTATAGCTTGAGCAACTTCAACACCTCTCTTTTTCCGCAATGGAATAGCATGCGCATAGCGACTAAAGACACTGATTCCAAGTAGAACATATTTGTAGGTATGTATTGTGGCGCCTTTGAATCTCACTTAGAGTTAAAAGTTCTGCTTGCATTATATGCAATGGGAAAAAGGTTTTAGTTTTTCAATTATGATTATCACGAACCCTATGATTTCGATGTAGAGTGTAACTAGATTCATTTTGTAGGTACTATCTCGCTAATGCTTTTTGAAGTCCAGTGACTTTAGAAAGTGTGGTATGGGAATTTTGAACTTCCCACTTCAACAATATTTTCATAAACATGTTTAAAAATTCCAACCATTTTCAACGCAAAAACTTTAGTATAATGTACGCTACCCTTTTGCATACTAGTGGGTGATGATGGTGGCGATGAGTTGATACCAATATGTGTTCGCGTTTGTCTAGCCGCCACTACTGATGTCATCAAATCAATCTTTCTACTGCTACTAGGTGTGCTAGTCTTCTTCTTCTATTTAACAGCAGGCGGGCTTTTCAGTAAAACTATTTAGCCCTTTTCCTTTTGCTTCACTCTGTGGGCTACAGAGCTACTGGCTTGATTGCCTCATATTTATTAGATATATTCAGATATCTTTCAGCAGATCTTTAGACTCTAGGAGTTCAAATATAAGATAGATGTCGATTTCTATGCTCTGTGTGCAGGTATAGTTGGCTAGGCTCTTGGCTGATAGGGGGATTTTGTGGTGTTTGAAGTATTTTAACAGTTTACAAAGCAAGGTATGTTGTGCAGACGTCAGCATATTACATTCAAATAGGCAATGGTCAATTGTTTCATTATTCATATTACAATGCCTGCAAAGAGGGGACAGGGGAATTGAACCACTTGAATTAGAAAGCTTATATGAGAATGCAAGGAAATTTAGTCCATTTGTTCCAGAACGAATTCTATGATAAATTTTAGAAAGATACTTATTGGGAAAGGGGGAAAGGATAGGATTAATCTTATTAAAATTAATATCTGATAGCCTCCATCGGTAAATATCTCTAATTGGGATTGGTCTCCCGCTTGGCTGGTCAATATTTATAGCATTTTTTGCTATTTCATCAACCTGATGATTACCACTTATGCCAGAGTGGCTAGGAATTTACTGAAAGTAAGTTTTTATGCCACTTGAAGCAAGATTATCAATAATACTGTGACAATGATAAGTGTCAATGTCCAACTTATATTGAGGAGCTGAGGCCAGCAACTCAAGGCTTGATAAAGAGTCGGAATAGATGATAATATTATTCGAATTTTCAATCAAAGGTTGGTTTTGCTTAAGGTGTTCTAATGCCATGATTATGGCATTTAACTCAGCAGACATTATAGATAAATTATTAAATAATCTCTCGCCCATTGCAATTTTCAGGTGAGGAAGGAAACACCACTTGCAACCTTCTCATTCATTTTTGACCCATCAACAAATATTTGGAAGTGATTTTTATAGGTAATTGCATTAAGTTCTGCAAATTTTTTCTGGACAAAAGCAATGGGGGTTAAATCTTTATTCCATTTTGAAAATTCAGTATTTATTATGGGAAATGACCAATTCCATGGGGGATTGGGGGAAAGTAGGTGCAATAGACCTTGCTGGTACAGGGAACTTCGTTTAAATATTGGCATACTCATCTGCAATACCTCTATACATGGCTGGATTTCTTAACCAATTATGTAATGTGTGTGAGCTATTTGATTCAATTTTTGTAAGATGTTTTATCAAGAGAAAGCTACGTCTCTCCCTTATTGTTGTTAATCCACTCTACATAAGCAGAAACTTGGTGCTTGTGGGTTTCCTAAGACCAAATATGAGACGTATTATATCATTTTGTGTTGTTTCCATTTTTTGCATCTGGGTCTTTGCACATGCACCATAGATAATGAGCCCATAGTCAATATGGGGTCTTATATGTGATTTATAAAACTGGAGTAAGGTTTTCTCCTTACAACCCTAGGGTGTGGAAAGAAGTCTTTTTAGTATATTTGCTTTTCTATAACATTTTTTATTGTGTTTGAAATGTGGAGGTAGAAATTAAGTTTTTGGTCAAGCATGAGACCTAGGTAATTAATATTATTATCTTTTGGAATAGTTGTTTTATTTAGAGTTAGTTTTGCATTAACATGGTTTCGCTTCCGGTGAAATTGGATTATTTTTGACTTGGTGGGTGCAATGGGTAAATCTGAATGTTGGGAGAATTTTTCAAACTAGAAAAGTGACTTTTGCAGATTTGACTGTGCTATCTGAAAGGTGTTGCCAGATGACCATAGCACCAGATCATCAGCATATTGTAGATTCGTGTGGGGTAGGTTCATGTCCCAGAGATATAGGGCAAAAAGGAGGCAACTGAGGACTGCTCCCTGAGGTAGGCCTTTGGATATTGTCTTTTGGGGTGAAGAGGCTGAACCAACACAAACAATGAAACTTCGCACTTCTATGAAGGATTTAATAAAGGATACTGGCTTAGGAGGTACTCCAAGGTTTGCAAGTTTATTTAAAAGGATTTTGTGGTTCACATTGTCATAAGCTCCTTCAAAATCTAGGAAAGCTGCCACTAGGATATTATTTTTTGAGAAAGATTCATTTATTGCATTTGTTAGCAAAATGAAAGCATCTGTTGAGGAGTGGTATTTCCTGAATCCAGTTTGAGTGTGTGGGATCATGTTATTATTCTCAACAAACCAGAGGAGTCTGTGATAAATCATTTTCTCCATTATTTTCCCCATCACAGGTGTAATCATTATGGGCCTATAAGACTCAGCGTTATCTTTTGGTTTATTTTTCTTTAGGATTGGTAGGAGGGACGAACATTTCCATATATTGGGGAACCTAGAAGATGCCCAAGCGTGATTTTAACAATTTAGCAGTTCTTGTTTGTATGAAGGTGTGAGATTCTTTATCCATGTAGGGTGTATATTGTAATAGCTACTGCTAGTTTTGGACCTAATATGATGTATTGCATTATTCAATTCCTGGATTGAAAATGGATTAGTTATGTACTCGGATCCTGGGCGTGGTTGGTAACTAGGGTTCATAGGAATTGTGGACAGTTTGCTTTGATTATTTGATGTTAGCTTATTAACAAAAAGAGTTGCAAATAGGTTAGCCTTTTCATTATCATTGTCATAATGGGTATTATTATGTATAAGCTCATACAGGAGTGGGTTGGGAGAAGTCTTTTTCCCACATATGTGGCTTATGACTTTATGTATAATTGGCTCTTTTGTTTCTCTGGAGAGATTATTTGCAAAATTATTCCAGTATTTATATTTAGCATCTATTATAGTCCTTTTTAGATTAGATTCTGCTTGTAATTTTTTAAATATGTAGTAGGTGTTGGTTTTTTTATGAATTCTGTTCTAGCTGCCTTTTTTATCCTCCATTTATTTAGGCACTCATTTGTCCACCATGCTTTAGGAATTTGTTTAGGGAATGTTTTCTTAGGTGTTGTCCTGGGGATAGCATGATTAGCTGTATTTATTAGTAAAGATGTCAACGCTTCAGCATGTGTGTCAACTGTTGTGTTAGAAATGCATGAACTTTGGGTGAAACTTGTAATTTCATCATTTAGCTTATTTTGGAAAATAGACCAATTTGCTTTAGATGAAGATGAAGTTTCAGCAGGTTCATTTAGGGAGCAAACTATAGCAAAGTGGTCTGTACATACACTATCAATTTTATTTATGTAAATTTTGTTCAAAAAATTTAAAGACACAATTTGTAGGTCAATTGTGGAGAAATTGCCACTTTTGGGGTTGAAATAAGTATTCAGGTTTGGAGGGGTAGCAACAACTAATTCATTATTATTTGAAGTCATATGCTCAATAAATTTACCAGCTTTATTTGCTGGTTTATTCCCCCACAAAAGGCTGTGGGCATTGAAATCACCACAAATAATGATATTTTTTAACATATTAGAATTATTTATATAATTAAAGAAATCCTTGGCATCTGTAGTTTGGCCATTAGGGTTATAAAAGCTTATTATGTAGGTTTTTAAATTATTCAGCCAAACACTTATACCAATTACATCAACATCATTTTCAAAATCAATATTAGCAATATTAATTGAATTATTAATATTGGCAAGATATTAATAGAGGCAAGCAATATTAATTGAATTATTATTCATAAATGATATTAGTTCATTTAGCTTATTTTCTGTGAGTGATCTTACATTCCATTGGAGTATTGATAAATGTTGTGTTGTTGATTTATTCTTCATATGACTGTGTATCAATGTTCAGCTTTGTTAAGAGTAAAGCAAGATCTTTTTTTGCTTGAATGAGCATATCATCTGGGATGTAGATTTTTGCCAATTCTGCAATAATTTTTGTTTTCTGTAGTTGATGTATGTTCATGGCCTGAACTGCATTACAGTTTAGAATGAATAAGCATATATTTGGGGATTGCATTTTTGGTAGTGCATCCTGTTTGTTGGTTAAGGGATTGATTCCTGGTAGTGTTTCTGGTTTGTTTCTTCTTGGGAGGGAGGGCCAGGCTGGCCTCATCTCACCGGACAAGTAGGCTTGTTGGCTTGGTGATTCCTTCTGATAGGGATTTGAGCTAGGGGGCTTAGAAGATTGTGTTTTATATGGGGTGCTTGATGCATTGGGGGCATTTGACTGGGGGGTTTTGGTTGGTTTCATTACAGGCTTTATTTGGTATTGTTGGGCAGCATTTGCTTCCATTGCTGCAAAGGGGTATGGGATGGCCTTCTCTGTTGATATTTGGAGTGTTAGAGCTCTTTTCTTGTATGCAGGGCATAATGATTTATTTGTAGATTCATGTGGGCCTTTGCAATTGATGCATGTAGGCTGAGTGTTGTTGCAAGTTGTCAGCTCTTTAGGATGGAAAGATTTACAATTACTACACTCTTGGAGAATTTCATTGCATTTGTTTGTCGTGTGTCCCAGTTTGAAACACTTCTGACACTGAATAGGCTTAGGTTTGTATTCCTTGTGTGGTTTGATTTGCCCAAATAGGAATAATTTTTCTGGGATATCAATTTTATCCTTCATTGTGAATAAGAAGGATCTACTAGTTTTTAGGCCATTAGAGTTAGGTTTTCCAAGTTGGGTAACATCCTCAACTGGGATTGTGTTTCCAGCCCTATCTGAAAGGCCTTCTTTTAACTCCTGAGTAGATATCTCAGGGGGAACATTATAAACTACTATTTTTGTTGGTGATTGTTTTGGGTTCCAATTAGATGCAATAATTGGGGTATTCAGAAGGGATTTGAGGTTAATTATTGTATCTGCTGATTTCTGATCTTCTACAGCTATTAGCAGAGATCCATCACGGTTAATGTTAAGAGAGAACATTGATTTTAGCAATTTAAAAATTGCAAGTCTTATTGCAGTGATCATTTTTATTTCAAAGGGGGTAGTGGAAGTAATTTTAAGGTAAATTCCTAAGTTTTTGGAGGGAGGATCTTGGGCAGGGAGAGGGGAAATGCTTTTAATTGGGGAGATTTTTTTCCTTTTTTTAGAACTTCTAGAGAGGACCTCTTGAAACCCATTATCATCATTTATGGTTACATTAGCCCCTACACTTATCATTGTCCTATTCTCCGAATTGGAGCTATCATTAGAACTTTGAGATAGGGTGCTTGACCAGCCAGGATGGGTATCTTTCACTATGACACTTTCACTGGAATTTGATTTGGGATCTGGGGGGACTTTTTTTTGGAGGACTTCTAATCATTGCCTATTGGAAAAAGCTTTAAACACAAAAATAAAACTAAAACAAGAAGGAAAAATAGATGATATCAAACCGTCTGCACTATACTATGGGGAGGATAAACACCACAGTATAGCCCTGAGGATGACTTGAGCAGAATTGGTTTAGTACAACTGCTGATTAGAAGAGATAATAATCACAAGAAAATATATTTCGATTATCTATAAGGTTGCTGTTGTGTACTTCTTCTATTAATGTGCTAGTATTTTCCAAGATAGATTTAAAATCTTCTTCTTCTTTTAATGTTGGTAGACTGGTACTTTGTCCGTTTAATTTCTTTATAATTTGCTTATTGGTTATAAGGGTTTTCGGGAAGATTAATGTGTTTAAAAAGTTGTATAGATGATTGTCAAACGATAAAAGTCTTTTACCATTTGTAACTATATCGTATATTAAATCAAGTAGATTATAAATTTTCCCTTGAATTATAATTCGTTTCCCATTGCTATCAACTTGAATGTGATCTTGACCACTTTCCATGAGATATGTTAATACTCTTTTACTTTGTTCACGATTTGAGTGTGGCAGTAGGTCTGCAATAATTGACAATATTGAATTCAACTCCTCTTTTGATTGTGTTATTTTTCCAGAATCTTGAACAGATGTTTCCTTTTCGTGATCAGTGACACTTACATTGACAGGTCTCACATGATACGGTTTATTTTTGTCCACTCGTCGAAGTGCATCTTGAAGTAAAAGTAGTTTCTTATCATCGGCAATATTCTCATCATTAATGAATTTACGTAGATTGTCCTCAAAGTGTTCCATTGGTGAAGGGGTGAGTTCTATTGGGGTCAATTTGTAGGGTTTAGCCATCTAGAGACAACTTTTTACAAGTCCTGCAATTATTGGCAGTAAATGTGTAAAAAAGCTACCACCCGCTTGGAGAACTCGTTTTCTTTTTAAATCTTCTCCTTTCTTTTTGCAAGCCAGGGCAGGTACAATGGAACGATGTTGCTTTGTCTGTTGCTTAACTACTTCTGGCAATTGAACATTGCCCTTAGTTAAACTTAAACAAACTTCAGATATTAGAATAATGAATTCTTTGTCAACACCATGTTCGAGTATGGCTTTCCTAAGTGGTGGCTTTGAACTGCTTAGAATGGAAAATAAATGTATTTTCATATAGTTTCTTCACTGTCATGATAGCAACTAATGACCTTTTTTACTGTTCACTGGAAGATATACGGTAATTTCATAGTTAGAAATGTCTTTGACTACACGCAAATCCTCAGGTGTATTCTGATTAAGATCTAATAGAATGTAACCATTGAATTTATTAGTTGCCTGACGGCACGCTGAAAGTAGAAATTTTGGAGTACCGGGATATATTTGTTTATTAGAGTTATTAGAGAACTTGAATCACGAATAACTCTGTAAATCATATAGTAAGTACAGTTCAAAGCTAATGTTCTCATGCATTTGTTCTGATGAAAGAGATTGTGTAAAATTAGGGTTACGGAAATTTGTTGATGACGTGAGCGGACAGTAAACAATTGTAGCATTTTCCGAGAGCATTCTTCAATGGATTTAGCTAAATCATCAATAATCAACCAAGAGTTTGGTTCAATAATGTTGAATACATAGTCCCCGTATGAATTGCACAGTGTCTGGTGCTTATTTCATCATATGGCTCTTGCCAAACACTGTAGCAATAGTTGATTTTTCTCGGGTTTTCCAAAATCATTTTACCACGATTTTTAATTATTTTTGTTAAAAGTTGTCTTGCCCAACATTGATGGACCACAAAGCTACCGGACGGTCCTTACTCATGCCCTGTGTGTGGAGAAAATGGTGAGGATTTGCTTCACTTCATGGCCCTTTGTCCTGAATTACAGGATTTAAAGAAAGAATTATTTTTTGATAATGTGGGGACAAGTGAGTGGTTGGTCTCAGTAATGGGATCAAAAAATTATGGGACAATAAGATTGATAGCAAAATATATAAAATTGGGTATGTCACATAGAGATAGATTTTTGTAAAGGGGTGGGGTGAGTGTTGAAATTATTGTTGTATGTGTGTAAGTTGATTTCTTGTTTGTTATTTTTGTATTCATGGCCCTTGATAGATGTAACATACATCTATCTATGTATGTTAGTTTAATGGTATTGTGTGCTTTATTATGTTTTTGTTTTGTTTTGTAATTTTGCATTGTTATTGTTATGTAGGCTACTATACTTTGCTATGAGTGTTATAATCATATGCTATTATTTTGTGTGATATTCCTTTTTTTTGCCATGGCCCAAAGCGGCTTTTATTGCAATAAATATCTATCTACCTATCTATCTATTGTTATGGCTTCAACAGTCGGACTACGTTTTCCCGTCTGAAATACCTTTAGAGGGAATTTTTTCTTCTTTTTTTTGTTAATTTGATTTCGATAAAATGGAGTAGGATTCCAAGTCAGAACCAACAAAATTTAAGATGTACAAGGCTCCTTATACCAAAAAAAAATTTATTGTTATCGTTTTTTTTTTCTTTTTTTGGGAGGATTTTTGTTTTTTCCCATCTTCTTATGTATTAATAAAAGAAACAACTTTTTCAAAAAAGAAGGCTTTTAGAGAAAAGTAAAAAGCCATATTGAAGCCTAAAATGTGCAGAAATTAAGTCATATAATAATTTAAACTTAGAATAAGCAGAACTAATATATATGGATAAATGAAACCCAAACGAACTTAAGTTAAAATGAACAATCACATCAAACAGAATGATAACAAATGCTACTATAATTAAACAAATGAAATTAAAAACGAGCAGAAACTAAATAAATCATCAAGGAAAACATAGAAAGAACAGAAATAGCCGCACGCGGTTGTAGCGCTACCATCCCCTAAACTTCCTTGTCTCTGTATATATGTCCTGTTGGTCTAGCTACCCCGAGAAAACGAAACACGTTACTGCAATTTCAGTTGTCATGTTTAGTTACAACCAATCTTCGAAATATTTTCGATTTCATTCAGGTCTAACTGGCCCTGTCTACGTGTCCTGTAAGTTACAAACCTATCTGAGACTAAAATGGCCCATTTTCGGACATTACGAACCTATGTAGGTGAAACTAGTTTCAATTTTGTTTCCTACATAGGGCTCCACCTGACCGAAAAAGTTGTGAATTTTTGTTTTTAATCTGATTTGACAGACAAACTATGAACTACTAAAGCCCAATTTTGTATTTCCCAAATCTTAATTCTTTGTCTGGTATGACCAAAAACATTCAAGCTCAAGTTAGTGGGCTTAACAAAAGTATTACGGGTTCCGTTGAAGCAATAGCTTACAGATATACGTTTTAAGCTTTAAATTATCGGTTTTTATCGGACGAACCAATATTTAGGAGCCAAAAATGTTCTGTCTTTCACCCCTTTACCTAAACGTAGCATATTTGAGGTCTGCTTGCTCTCCCCAAATGCTCCAAGAAACTCAGTCTTTCCTGAGATATTGTACGGTAGGCTATTTTGATAGTCTGGGTGAATATTCGGTGCTTCTCTAGAATCCAGAGACCGCGCGAGAAAGATTGCATCGTGAAAGACCGAGATGCTTAATTGAAAACAGCTTTTCTCTGCATGTGACTCCATATCACTCCGGGTGTTGCTCACTCCGTAACAAAGATTTAAACTTTAGTTGTTTGGGGTTGAAAGGGCAAAAAAAAGGTACCTACTTTAGGTTAGGTATTTAATATATGCTATGCTTTACCCACCCCCCTCCTAATGTGCAAATATATAGCCCAAATTTGTTTCTGAACTATTATATTGTCATCCTTTTTTGTTTTGTTTCATTAGTATTAACGAAACTTCACGTCTCGCGTGGTTTCTGGATTCTAGACAAGTACCGACTATACTGTCTATTGATTTACTTTACTACGTCACCATGAATAGATTCAAAGTTTCACTGTGGCTAATAGTGTGGAATTTTTTAGGTGGATAAGAAACGTGAATTTTTGGAACCCATATCCGGTCTTTCTAAATAAAAAATACAAGTCCCCTTCCCTCCTCTCCCAACACCCAACAATTTGATAATTTTAGCTTGATCCCTACTTGTTTTTCTTGAGATTTTATAGAAATGAACTTAGATAAAATGGATGAATATTTTCTTGCGATTTACCTCTGCCTCTCCACTAGTGAAAATTTTAGGTTTACTTACCCTTCAAACATCTCTTCAACCATTTTAGGTTGAAGAGACATTTCAAACATTTAGGTTTACTTACCCTTCAGTCGATCCCCAAAGATGTTCCTAGAATAATGCAGATGCACTATTTTGATAACCTGAGTACATGGTCTCTTTTGCTCTAAATCGGGGTTCACTGGGAATAGATTCTAGTCTAATAGGGACTCCTAGTAAACTAAACTTGAAGCATATTTTTGACCATAGTTTTTAAATCCTTCCCCTCTTCCCCCTACCATTGAGTCAAAATTCAATTTCACTTACCCCTCCCCCCTCCCAGCCCTCCCTGAAAGTTTCAACATGACCTCCAAAGCCGTTTCTAGGGTATTATAGATACGGTGTGCTGTATTGATTACCTAAAACCATAAAGTATCTTTTGATCTACCTTGCTTCTTCCATAAATAGATTAGTAGTAGAAGTAGTAGGGGTAGTATTACTACCCTGCTACTAATACTACTATTAAGGCTAAAGGTCTTAAAGAGACATTTTCAGACCATGTTTTGGGATATTTTGTTTTAAATTGAAGTATACTGTATACAGGCAGTCTGTTAAATGGCTGTATCAGCAGTTTATCATGTTTTGATGTACTGCTGAACATGATGCAGTACATGTTCCAAAGCCGTTGCTAGGCTATTATAGATACGGTGTGCTGTATTGATTACCAGACACCATAAACTATCTTTTGATCTACCTTGCTACTTCCATATATAGATTAGTAGTAGAAATAGTAGGGGTAGTATTACTACCCTGCTACTAATACTACTATTAAGTCTAAAGGTTTTAAAGAGACATTTTCAGACAATGTTTTGGGATATTTTATTTTAAATTGAAGTATACTGTATACAGGCAGTCTGTTAAATGGCTGTATCAGCAGTTTATCATGTTTTGATGTACTGCTGAACGTGATGCAGTACATGTTCCAAAGCCGTTGCTAGGCTATTATAGATACGGTGCGCTGTATTGATTACCTGACACCATAAAGTATCTTTTAATCTACCTTGCTTCTTCCATAAATAGATCGTAGATCCCATTGACACCTATAGTGCAAATCACTTGAGTGGATCAGAGAAAAGATCTTTTACTCCCCCCCTCTACTCCCTCCCCTCAGGCCAAACTTGACGTCCATTTAGTTCCCCTAAAACTTCCTGGAACTTTCAACTTGATACTTCAAGCCATTCCAGGTATATTGCAGATGTGCTATTCTCATAACATCGCACCATATAGTGTCTTTAGATTTACCTCACTACTAAACGTGAATAAATCCTAATTGTGTATGGGCTTATATTAAAAAAGGTGTAAATGGATGGGAGACATAAAAATTTTAAGCTGCCCCCCCCCCCATCAGTACAAAAGTTAGCCTCCATCCCCTTAGCCTCTCCCGGGAAAAGAGGTAAAAGTTTTACCCCTTTTCAATATGTCGTGCAATTTTAATAATAACATGAATAATTCCAACTCTTTTGCCATCATTAGAGTAAAAACGGACCATTCATACTTCAAAAATGACAATTTCCCAAATATTTTCATCGATTATAATGAGGGCCAACATTAGAGAAATTTCTTTTGAAGAACAAAACGTAGCCACAACATTTCAGTGTAAGTGATTTTCAAACGTGTCTACGTTTGAAGAAAAACCGCTAAAGGGAGAACAGATTGATTTTTCTTTATTTTCGCTTTAGAAAGTAGATGTTATCCAATGATAGTAGTGTTGAGCGCCTTTTTTTGCCCCAGAAAGTCAAGATTTCATAGTTCGTCATTATTTTCTGAGCGAGTCTTGAATTCGATTCTTTCTATTCAGATAATTTAAAACAATTGAATTTCTTTTACTGTCAGTATCCTAACATATCATTGGTATGATATGTATCTAGTTGATAAAAATTGCTCAATTGCAGATCGCTACACTGACGACTTTGAGCTAATCAAGGAATTTATAATGGACATAATTGACCATAAGACAGAAAGCAGAGTCAAACTAAGGCATCTTCAATTTCTTGCAGGTATTTAATCTTTTCAGTTTTTGTGTATCCTAGAATATCCAAGTTTGTTTTTCCTTTTTGGGACAATTACTGTTGTCGTTCAGAGTCTTTGTGTTAGAGGCAGCAGTGTAGCGCTGCCTAAGGAAAGTTTCGTTTGCCTTCTTCCTTGAATTATTTCTTATATATTTTTTTTCCTGCCCACTTTGTGTGGAAGGGATTGTCGTAGAATCTTGGGAGCCAGGTCATTCGATGGAAAATTAAACGTTCAAGAGTCGAAAGGGATTTGAGGGTAGCCGCCCCCTCCAGTGCCCTGGTTTTGTTACCCCTCCCCCGTAATCCCAAGACATCCGATGAAAGTTTCTAGATAACTATTATCATCAGAATAGTCAGGAGGGCCAATTAATATGCCACCAGGGATGACATGACTCCCACTGCCCCTGGAGCAAGGGCCGCAAATTATGCGAATTTCTCCAAGTATTGGCTTTATAAATATCCTATAAGGTGTCCAGTGTCTCGAAGCTTTGAGGGATCGTTCTCTAGGTAAAAAGGATAGCACATTTTTCAATAGAGAGGGGAGTAAAAAAATGGGCAGAAACTTGTTATCTCTGATCAGTTTAAAACTTACTGCCATAAGTCTTTGGACCAAGAAGAACCAAATATACAAAACTGTCTGGGGCACGGCCCCCATCCCTCTAAAAATAGGACCTAAAAAGGCCAAAATCTCTCTCCCGATAGGTCCGAATATCCGTAAGTCCTTGGACCAGGAAGACCCCAATGCAGAAGGAAAAAATGAAAAAGAAACTCTTCTAAATCAGGGACCAATAAAGGACCATAATATTTTTTTTATTTAGCCACTTCGTATGGAAGAGATGGTCGTAGAAACTGGGAAGACGGCTTATTCAATTGGAATTGAAAGTTCTGCTGCATTTTTAGGGTTGATAGTGATTGGAGGGCAACGAACATCCCTCGCGTTCTCTTTCCCCATCACCCCCGTTATATTGTATTAAAGTTTTTGAGATAGTTGCTCTGTTCAGAAACGTTGATAAGTCTGATAAGTTTGGCTTTGTGATCGACATGACCCGGCAGCCGAATGGGAATGTCCCTATAGAGTAGAGTAGAGTAACTTTTTATTTACAGCAAGACATAACACTGTTAGTCAGCGAATACGCAAATGCCTTATGGCATAATTAAGCGCATTACCTGTTACAAAGAAAAGGAAAAATCATCATGCAGATCACATTTTCAATAATTTAATTGGCTACATCTTACCAAAATAAAACAATAATATACTTGGTTTAAACTATAGGTTATAGGTTTTTAGCTAAACTATAGGTTTCAGCAGAAAGGTGGCCATGTTTCGTCTTGGTTATCCAATCAGCTCTTAACGGGTTGTTTACTAGACCAAGATTCCCGGAGTTACTCAAGGGTATACTCCAGAAAAGACACAAGCACCTGATTAAATAAAAAGACTTTATGCACATCCTATTTTCCAAATTACCTACAGTATCTTGAGAATGGCTTGGGGGATCCGATTGAAACTTCCAGATACTGCTGGGGAAGAAAGGCGGGAAGGTAAGACAAGAGGAATTCGAGTTCGCAAATGGAGGGGGAAGAATGGGTTAAACAGTTCTATGTGTCCAATCTACCAAAATGTTTTTGCGCTTAAGTCCTATGAGACTTATAATCTACGTATAGTACATAGTAAGGTAAGTCAAAAGACACTATGTGTGACCTAAAAAACACCAAATTATAAGAGGCCCTTTCAAAACAACGATGAAAGGGCAGCCTAAATAAAAGCATCAGACATTGGATGTGTAAAGTTTTTTTTTTTTTTTTAACGGTAATCGCTTGCCAGGTATGGTATTATCAAATGTTTTTTGTGAAATAGCAGCTTATGAATAAATATTATATGAAAGACAAGGAAGCTGCCAAGTTTTGTTTAGACTGGGAAGGTATTAATAATAGAATACTAATTGCTCATTTTATGACTAAAAAGTTCGGGGTCTCAGTTTTAGTAGTATATGCCCCTGTAGAACCGACTGACGGAAGAATTGTGAATTTGGATGAATTAGTGACTCAGATGGATTTTACTTACAGTTACAGGAGCAAATAGACAGGGTCCCAGGTAGAATTATTATGTTTTTACTAACGGCCAGGTCGGTAGAAATAGGGATAGATGGTATCCTAGCCTAGGTAAATTTGGTGTAGGAAAAGAAAACAGTAATTGATACAGACTTTTGCAATTTTATAGGTATAACAATCTAGTTATAACCAATACGGTGTTTGTCATAAAATGGGTCATAAGTTATTATGGTATTCACCTGATGGTAAGACAGCAAACCTTATTGATTATGTTATAGTAAACCGAAGACTGGCAGGATCAATACAAGATACTAGGGTATATAGGAGTGCTGTTATTGATGTTAAAAGTAAAGATCACCATCTAGTAGTGTCAAAGATTAATTTAAAGCTGAAATTTTGGAAGGGTAACTACCTCCCGAGAAGGTGTGATGTTGCTAGACTCCAGGATGAGAATTTGAGAAAAACTTTCCAGGAACAGTTGAATACTAAACTCGAGAGTTTAAAATTTGATAATGTGGAAGATGGTTGGAATATTTTTAAAAAATAATTTGTGAAGTTGCTGAAGGTGTCTTAGGGAAGAAAGCTAGGACTGCAGCTAAGAATATTAGTGAAAAAGCTTTACGTTTAATGTAAAGGAGAAAGGACTTGTACAAGAATTATCTGAGTGATAGATTGTATGAAAACAAAAGGAATGTAAAGAAAGTGTAGAAAGCTTTAAAATATGAACTAAGGAGGTGTGAAGTGGAGGCCATGGATAAAATTGCCGAGGATCTTGAAGATACAGCTAGATGGCATAATAGTAAAATATTGTGCTGGCATGTTAATAAATTGAGAGGGAGTAGTCAATCCGGACTTGGCCCAGTTAAAGATAGGAACGGGGCCGCAATTAGTGATAAGTAAAGAATTAAATAGAGATGGGCAGAACATTTTGAGAATTTGCTAAGCCGAGATAGAGTTGCAGGAAAAGATATAGAGGAAAATGAAAAAGTTTGTGATACCTCGAATGTGAAGGAAGATTTGTTTTGTGAGGAAGAATTAGCGACAGTAGTAAAAAGATTAAAAAATAATATGGCTCCAGGTGCTGATAGGGTGGTAAGTGAGTTTCTTAAATATGGTGGCTCTGAGGTTAGAAATAAGTTACTGAAGATTATGAATATGATTTGATTTTTGAAAAAGGGGAAGTACCTAACGATTTTAGGAGAACCTTATATAAGCCACTTTATAAGAAAGGTAATAAAAGTGAGTGTGGTAATTATCGAGGCATTAGTCTGTTTTCTGTAGGTAGTAAACTACTTAGTAATATGATACTTTTTGGACTGAGAGATGCCGTAGACGAAGTTTTAAGAGAAGAACAGTGCGGTTTTAGAAAAGGTAGAGGATGAGTCGACCAAATTTTCACTCTTAGGTTAATAATTAAGAAGTTCCTGAGTGGTCAAACACCTTTGGTCGTCAGTTTTGTAGATTATGAGCAAGCGTTCGATTCTTTTGACAGAAGAGCTTTAGTAAAGGTGCTATCCTTGTATGGTATACCAGACAAATACATTAAAGTGATTAGTGCTATGAACGAGAATAACACTGCTGCGGTTAAGTTAGGAAATGAGGTTAGCAGCTGGTTTTGTATTAAATCAGGAGTTAAGCAGGCCTGTGTTCTATCCCCCTTTATATGGATTATTTTGATGGACTTTGTGTTAAGGAGCATAGGAAAGGCAATGGGAGACCACGGAGTCAAATGGAGAGGAAAAAGTCTCCTGGACTTAGATTATGCTGATGATTTAAGCATCTTAGATGAAAGTGTGTGCAAAATGAATGCACTTTTAGAGGTTTTGCGAGTCCAGGGTGCTAGAATAGGTTTAAAAACTAACGTTAAGAAGACTAAGTCACTAAGGCTAGAAATAGGTGAAGATTAAAAGGTGATGTTGGGTAATGAAAAGATTGATCAGGTTGGCAGCTTCACTTACCTTGGTAGTATTATTAGTAAAGATGGTGGGAGCAGTGAAGATGTTAAAAGTAGAATAGCCAAGGCTCAGGGTGTTTTTTCACAGTTAAAAAAAAAGTTTGGAAGAATAGGAAGTTAAGTCTGCAAACCAAGATTAGAATATTAGAAGCTACAGTGATGACAGTGGTAAAATATGGCTCTGAAGCATGGGCGCTCTGAATAGCGGATGAAGATTCGCTAGATGTTTTCCAGAGAAATTGCTTAAGGATTGTTCTGGGTACCCGACTGACTGACTGTATTTCAAACAATAGGCTGTACGAGAAATGCGGTTCTATGCCGCTCTCTAGGGCTATAATGAAAGAAAGGTTGAGGTGGCTAGGGCACGTTATGTCGATGAAGGATGACAAATTGCCGAAGATTGTTTTTTTTTCGGCCAACTGTCTAGGGCTAAACGGAAAGGCGTCTGGCGTGGGAGGACGTCATAAAGAAAGATTTAAAGGGAATGGGAACATCGTGGGAGGGTTTAAAAAGGGAGGCTCTGAATAGATTGGGATGGAGGAGGAGCGTGTGTAGCTGTGTTGGCCTCAGGCGGCTTGGTGCTTCGGTGAGTTTTTAGTAGTAGCAGTAGTAGTATAGAACCTTAACGAAGACAGTAAATTGGAAGAAAATGTGGTTGTGTCGATTTTTAACGTGAAAATTTGGATTTTTTAAATCTGATCTGCTTTTTCGTGTAGACGCCTCGATTGAAAATTCAGGAACAAGTGAATATCAATTAAGATTAAAAATGAGGAAAAAAAATCTCTTTGTAATGATTGGACAGAAGTGACATCCCCTTTTTCAAGACAACAAGGTAGAACTTTTTTTCAAATTTTTTGCACAGAACTACTTCTGGTCGAAAATTTGGACTGAATATTCAAATTTAATCCACGTTTCAAATTACAATCTAACATTTAAATTCTTAATCAGAAAAAATTAAAATTTGACAAATATTACTGATATTAGCGAATCATAAAGCTATGTCAGTTAAAACGAGCAGAAGTTAGTTTCGAGAAGCATTGTCATATAATAATTCAAACTTGAAAGGAAGAGAAATTGCTATCAATGAATAAATGAAACCGAAAACGAACAGAAATTACAATGAATAAATGTATTGAACATAAAGGTAACAGATACGGCTATAGATTAATAAATAAATCCTAAATTGAACAGATATTAAAATGAATAACCAAGTTAAACTTAAAACGCGCATATATTATTACAAACAGAATTAGCGCTACCGCCCCCTAAACCTTCTAAAGGCCATTTGAGCTTTATAGAAATCAAAAAATAAATTTTCTTTATAATTATAAATTGAAGAATTCAAGTTTTCTGAAACTTCCAGGAATTAACAGCATTATGTATTGACAGTAAATTTTCTTTCATTAGAGCTTTTCAGTAATATTTACTATTATTATTGTTTTTTTTTTTTTTTTTTTTTTTTTTTTTTTTTTTTTTTTTTTTTTTTTTTTTTTTTTTTTTTAATGTTTGCATAGATAATAACATCACTGTCCAAATACATGCCATTTTCAATTAAACGTAAACAAAAGTCAATCCTTTTACAGGGTGTGATTGGGGGGGGGGGAGAAATACTTACCTGTAAACCTTGATTAGCCTTGGGGTTGTTTTTTTTTTTGCTGTGTTGTTGTTGATGTCATGATGAATTAAAAAACACGCAGCGTGAAATACAAATCGTTTTAAATAAAAGGCAAAAGACTCTCTGGCCTTTAGCAGGCTGGGGTGCAGTAGCCTTACTACTGGTTGTTCTAATTTTTGTTCGCTTATTTTCGTCTTAGGTTTCATTTATTCATCTATTGCAGTGCGTGCTATGTTTATGGTTGGTGTGAATAATTATTTTAGATTATGTTCGGTTTGGGCCTCACTTTTTCTTTGATATTAAATTCGGCTGGTTTTAGGTTTGAACCATTATATAACGTTATTCCTGCTCGTCTTAGTTTTAGATATGGCTATTTTTTGTAAAAAACTTCCTTTTTCAAAAAACTTTTTAAATTAGTGGTCTATATGGTCATTGTTCTTTTGCATACAATTTATACATTATGTAAAAGTTCAAATCCTTATGAACACTATTTTATATAAGGTTTACACTGTGGGTTTCATTGAAAGTTTGAAGGAAGCTAGACATCTGGTTCCAAGACACTGTGAAGTGTTACACCAAATGTAACACAACAGTCACAGTTAAGGAGAGAGACAAGCGACACTGTCCATCGGTTTGGACTCCAACCCTCTTAAAGCTCAAAAAAATTTCTGACTGGTAATCGTAACCCAATTTAATTGAGATGTAATAGACCGTTTTTATGGATGCGGGGGACGAAAATGTAGCCTTGCCCTCGTTGAGGTTTTGTCAGATATTGATTCCCTAGATGGTAGTTTTAGCTGTAGAGAAGGATATATTAAATGAACTCTGTCAATCTATCTGTTAATTGGACTAACATAAAGAGGATTTGATGGCCAACCCCCTTCCATAGAGGTTGTTTCAGTTGCAGACCCCGAATTGCTTCGAGAATCACTTTAGCAACTGGAGTCTTCACCCAACTAGACCACTTTCTATGGAACCAGAAAAAGTCTTTTTGAAGACAAAAGTAAGGATATATCAGGCCCTCGTTCGGTCTCTCATACTATACGTCTGTGAGAAAAGGGCTCTGAAAGCATCCGATATATAAGCCCTCATCGCATTCGATCATTCATGTCTAAGGAGAATCATTGGCATCAAAATCCGTGGTCGAGTCAGCAATGATGAACTCCACAAAATTTGCCATCGACGTTATGGTTTGGCCACTATAATCAAACAAAGAAGACTCCGATGGTTCGGCCATGCACTTTGCTGCCCACGGCAGACCTTCGTCAATAAAGCCCTCAGATGTACCCCTCTTCCGGGATGGAAACAGCGACATGGAAGACTGTTGAAAACGTGGCTCGCCTGCATCAAGGTAGACATAGACCCATTCAGTGGCTTCAAGAAGTGTAGACGAAGATGGGATAAATCTTGATTTGAATTAATTGAGCCACTCACGAACGACCGAGACTCTTGGCTTACCACAATGACGAAGCTACTGGACGCCAGGGAGAATTGATATACTTGAGTCCTGCTACAAGTACAAGTAAGTAAGGTCCCTTTCTATAAATACAGTCCCTTTTGGTTAATACCTCGATTACTATAATTTAGGTTATCCCCCACCCCTGCATCAGTCAGATCGACTTTGAAGGTCCGAAAAGTAAAACTGGGACAGTGTTGGGAAATCTCATCAAGATTGGTTTACATTGAACTAATTCTTCTTTTATGTGTCCTGTTGACAAGAATCTAAGCACCCTCATGTTTAGGTATTTTGCTTTGTGATAGCTTCAAGTATCAGATGGCCTATACACTGGCCATTTTCTTGCCATAAACTCAGTAATTACTGCATGCTTACTTTAAATACTTTAACGAAACAAGATCAAATATATTCATTACTTGATTGGGCTTAAAAGATGAAAAGTTGAAAGTAGGACGGATGGTGAGCGTTCACGAGTGTGTCTGTTTCGAGCGGCATGGACGCTGCAACGAGTCTATAATAGCAGCAGCTAAAGCTATTTTTTTCCGTTTTTTTTTTTCAATAAGCTAAAGCCTATTTCTCTTTTCAGTATTGTTCCAATGTAATCTCCTGTCTGATGGTGTGAAATCTGAGCTCGCAAAGTATAGGAAGTTCTTGATTTTACATCTACGTGATAAAGAAATTGTAAGTAATTCTTGTATTTCTAGTTTTTTAATACATATATATATATATATATATATATATATATATATATATATATATATATATATATATATATATATATATATAATATATATATATATATATATATATATATATATATATATATATATATATATATATATTATATATATATATATATATATATATATATATATATATATATATATATATATATATATATATATATATATATAATATATATATATATATATATATATATATATATATATATATATATAATATATATATATATATATATATATATATATATATATAATATATATATATATATATATATATATATATATATATATATATATATATATATATATATATATATATATATATATATATATATATATATATATATATATATATATATATATATATATATATATATATATATATACTGTTTTTATATGTGAGCAATAATTGTATATGTATGTATGTATGTTCTCGAAAATGGCTCCATATTTTTTCGGGAAAATTGGTATCTTGGGATATTCTCGCATAAAAAAACGATCTAGATAGGTCAGAATTCTGAGAAAAGTCGTTAAGAGCCTTAACTTTGGTTTTTGCAAATGACCTCATGTACTATGTTAGTACATCGTATACGCATTTCTTATGACATCAAATAAGCATTTTCTTATATGATGTCATGCATAGCATACATAAGATTGTTGAGTTTCCAACGCATCAGTTATTTATATACGGTAATATAATTTATATTGGAAGGCCCAAAAAACGAAAATTTGCAGTTGCTGTTACTATTTATGATATTCTTTGGAGCCAACACCTGAATTATCAAACCTGACAAGATATGAAAATGGACAACCTGGACCATCAATTGCAACAACACCAATATGGGCAGCTAAAGCAAAGGCCATTGCTAAATCGTCTGAAGTAATCAAAATCCAAAAACGTGTCAAAAATGAAAATGAAGAGCAAAGATAAGGGCGGTTCGAAGATATGCGAAAACGACAATTAGAGCGTGTCAAAAATAAAATGAAGAGCAAAGACACACGCGGTTCGAAGACATGCGACACCGTTCAAGTGAGCGAGTCAAAAATGAAAATGAAGGACAAAGACACGCGCGGTTTGAAGAAAAGCGGTGGCGTGTCAAAAATGAAATGAAGAGCAAAGACACACGCGGTTAGAGGACATGTGAGCGAGTCAAAAATGAAAATGAAGAGCAAATACACATGTGGGTAGGAGAACAGCGGCGGTATGTCCAAAATGAAAATGAAGAGCAAATACACACGTGGTTAGAAGAACAGCGGCGGCATGTCAAAATGAAATGTAAGAGCAAAGACACACGCGGTTAGAAGATATGCGACACTGAGTATTTGAGCAAGTCAAAAATGAAAAGCAAAGACACGCACGGTTAGAAGACATGCGACACCAAACATGTGAGCGAGTCAATGAAAATCAACCTGGACAGCGAGAATCTACGTGTCAAAATTGAAAATGTAAGCATTGACTGGGTTC
The DNA here is from genome assembly GCA_027921565.1 of Artemia sinica. NCBI lineage: Eukaryota > Metazoa > Arthropoda > Branchiopoda > Anostraca > Artemiidae > Artemia > Artemia sinica. The sequence continues at coordinate 36,532,845 of CM051258.1, forward strand.
GGGATTTTGACATGGATTGGGTCATCAATGCCTACCATACCTTTGTTAAAAAAAAAAAGGTTCGACGATGTGCATTTCATAATGACGAAAGACAAGCCGAAGTAAAACGAACCAAACAAATTGAAAATGATAGCAATTATTATTAGGTGCTGGATTTTGAGATGGGTAAGGCTATCAATGTCTACCATACCTTTGAAAATCAAAAACCTGCCGGACTAGATAAGTAGCTGGAAGAAAAAGAAGTTTTTGTCCCACCACCCGAACAGTTAAAAGAAGCAAAGGTTCGGCGGTACGTCTTTATGACATATGTCTTTATGATATGTCATAATGACAGACAACAAGGTAAGGCAAAAGTTAAAGGTCCAATAAAAAAAATATAATGTTACAAAGGCACTTCTTCTAATTTAAGGTCTATTTGGACGTCATGACGTCAAGAAAAGGCTCAAATTGTCTGCGTTTAGAAGACAAGCGACAATGATAATCCATAAATAGAAACCTGCCGAGTGTCGGCATATATATATATATATATATATATATATATATATATATATATATATATATATATATATATATATATATATATATATATATATATATATATATATATATATATATATATATATATATATATATACATATATATATACATATATATATATATATATATATATATATATATATATATATATATATATATATATATATATATATATATATATATATATATATATATATATATATAGCGATTTCTTTTTAAAAGCAAGTTAATTCAGTTTAAAAAAAGAAAACTTCCAAAGGTTTTGTAGCTTGCAACGTCCAACACATAATAGGCATACAAAAATGTTACAAAATAAAAGACTCATATAAAATAAAACTCTAATGTAACAGTCAACTAAATAAACATGTTATCATATCCATCACAAAAAGAAAAAACACATTCAGTAGCAATGCAGAAAATAAGACCCAAGATCCACAGAAAAGTACGGGAATTGGATTTGTAGAAAAACAGAAAAAAAATGATGTTTCTTAACTGGCAGTGTAACAGAAATCTAACTTGACTAAGGAAACCCTTATGGCATTTTGAAATATCTAGGAAAGCCCAAAATAAACTAACACAATCATTAGACGAATAAGTGAGGAAAGGCCCTTCTATATTTGGTTAACGTAATCTACTCACTTTTACGTCAAGTGTGGGTTGTCAGTTGTTTTCAGTATAATTCCAAAACTTTTTTTTAAGAACCCAAGTGATAAAGGCTGAGTCATTGTTGTTAGATTTTTATTCTGGGATTACGTAGCACTTGAAAAAAATTGTGCAAACAGGTTTAGTTTTTATGGCCAGCCCCCCCGAAAATTAGCTGAAATTTCAGAAAGGTGGCTGATTTTTTGGGAATAAGTTTGATTTTGGAAATTTTGATAACGCAGTTCTCTTTTGATGGAATATCTTAAAATTTGGGGATAGTGTTAGCATTGTTGCAACCGTTTATGCGACCTTGCTCCTATTTGATGCACTTCAGGTTGTGGCATTAAGACGAATTTCGTTTTTCTTGTCGGGATTTTTTTTAGGCTTAGGAAATGGTGGCACAAACTTCTCATGGAAAACCCAAAAAATTGTAAATACTTGGAAAAATGATCGCCGCAAATATAGATGCGCCAACAATTTTGTGCCAACCCTACCCTTCTCACCTCCACGCAAAACAAAGTAGTTGAAATCTCAGTCGGCAGAATTCTATGAAGAGGTTAACAAGCTGATTTGCCATTGTGATAAGCGTTCCACTTTGAACAAGAACTATGTAAAACTCTAGATTAGCAGCATAACTTGCAATTGTTGCGAGTCTGTAATACAAACACCTTCACCTGGTTTCCCTTTCTATCCCAAGCTGTATATCACCTTCTTAACAGCAATCCCTGCTGGATCAAAAATAGTGAACAAAATTTCCTCGCTAGATAGCCACTTAAAATTTTAAAATTTTTGAATCCCCAGATGAGGTAGCATAGCTTGAACTCTATGAGGTGTAGTGGCAACTATAAACAGTGTTATTAAGAATACTTGAATCCCAGAATGTCTTATGAAATATCGCGTCGCATATATGATATTTATGTTTGTCTAGACGACGCTTTGGCACGCACTTGGTAACGCTTGTTGTCAAAATTGTCAGATTTCTACTGTATGTTCAGAAGTTTCAAAAGAGAGAGAGAAAGAAAACCACACAATTTAAAATTAGAACTTTTAGTCTGAAAAGGATACTACTAGGGTGTTCCAATTCCCTAGATTTTTAAAAGAGAAACTAGTGTCTTGGCTAAAGTGTCGAGACGAATGATTCTAAATCTGATGAGAGCGGGTACACATGAAACATATGACGTCTGATGATGTTTGTAATATCGTTTGACTAAGCGCAATTACCTATCTCAAACTTTTTTCAAAATTAGTTAGCAAGTTAGAAGTATTTTTGTAGCGGATCTTTATCTACATTTCGTATTTTCAGATGCAAATTTACTTCATATGAGGTGGTAAAGACGGTGGTACACGACTGTTGTCAAATGTAATTTTACACACTGTAGACCAAAGTAAAGTCATATCATTTAGCTATTTAAAAGAATGTTGTTTTTCTTCTGTCGTACTTGCAAGTGTCAGGCTTAAAACGGATCAGTGAAAATTAATAGCTCCCTATAGCCTTTTGCTTTGTAACACATTCAATCAAAAATAAATATGATCTACTGTTTCAAAAAGACCACAAACAATTAATGAACAATATTTACTCCTGAAAGACATAGAGAACATTGCAGCAACGATCCCGCACAAACCCAATAGAACATTGGGTATGTGTCAGGTTGTATTTCTGCCAATTTAGTTGCACAAAAGTTTTATTTAAGCTTACGTTAATGTATTAACCTCTTATTTTTCAGGCTCCTGTTTTATGCCAGGTCCTATGCTCAATAGTTTCGTCAAATGTGAGGAAATGGGAAATAGACCTCATACGACACTTTTTTGAGAAAAGTGGTGACAAACCACTGGTAGCGCTCCTCAGGTAACTTTACATACAGATAAAATGCTATGAAGGTCAAGGTCGCTATTTACATGTTGGACATAAAGCCATGACCTTGTTCTTTTTCTCGTAAAGTGAAAGATAACCGTATTTGTACACAGTCCTCGTCCTTAGGGAGAGGGGCTGGGGTTATAATTTCAGAAGATTAATTTTTATGTCATAATTTTGCAATTTTAATGGAAGGATAGATTTTCAGAACAAAAAGGTTGGGAGTTTCTGATCCGAAGGAACAACTGATGAGAAAAAGTATGACGGAGATGGAAAACAGCTTAAATTCAACAAAATAAAATGTAAGACCAAAAGTAAAATTTGAATCCTTTTGGGCAAAATTGTGTGATGCTGAACCAGTATTATTTTTACACTGAGAACTGAGCCCCTCTTACTGATAATGTTCCAATATGGAGAAAAAAGGCTTTCACAAACATGCTTGCCATAATTGAGTCTCTATCGCCAAAAAAAAAGAAGAGTCGAAACTCAGAGAAATTTTTTATAAAATGAGCTAAAATATAAATGAATATTGGAAAAGATGCGATCAATTATTTAGTAGTTGGTTATTAAAGGTCCTTAGGGTTTTTGAAACCTATCATGTAAGGATTTGTGAAGAAGCTCAGCAATGAGACAAGAATTTGGTGGACTATAGAGTTCAACAAAATTTCTCTGGTGTCGTAACTGAAGCAAATGAACTTTTCCAAATTGAAGCAAAAATAATCTTCTACTTCTAATTAGTGTGAGGTCGATCTCACATCTTTGTGAGATATTACGTTCGCTAGCATCTTTTAGGCTAGCAATTTTGGACGTCTAACCTTGCTGATTACTTTTTATAATTATACGGTTCGACTAGTTTAAACCTTTGAACGTCCAAAATAGATTGACACATATGTGAAAATCAGCTGAATTTTGTTTACAAGCATCCACAAATGACCATATTTACAAAAGAAACCTGAGATAACGGTTTCTCGAGTTTGGAGGTTAATGTCATACTATTTTTCAGATTTGTCGAGTTAATTTAACTACAGCTTTAGCTGCTCCCCTCCCTCAATTCTGGTTACTTTCCCCATAGTTTTTTTTTGCTCTTTGCTTTAAATCTCTAAAAATTACTTTCCATGTCGACAGTCCTTGAAATATTCGGGGAAAATCCCCCGCTGTGGAAAACTTCCCCCCGCGGGAAAATTCCCCTGTGGAAAATTTTTCCCAAATGCAAAATAATTATCGTATTTTTCAATTAAAAGTATGTGAAACATAAGGTTTGGATTATTAACTTGCCCGTCGGGCGTTGTTGAATAGCTTACCCGTCGCGCGTTGCTGCTATCTCAAAAGAAAGAAAATTCAACGACACAATAGTCAAAATTATGACTGCAATTTAAAAATTGTGTTTCTTGGCAACGTGAAGTGTTGCATCTGTTTTTGGTTGGTTTCGCCAAAAAAAAAGTGTTTTGGGTGAAATATTCTTATTTTATATCTTCGCCATCGGTTAAACCCTGTTGTTTTCAGGGTTCGGCATATTCCTCCTGCCCTTTCCTGGAAAATTACACGTGGAAAATCCAACCCTCCACGGAAAAATCTCCGTGGAAAATTACCTCCATGGAAATACCCTAGAAATCCCCAGCCCCCCCCCAAAAAAAAAAATCTCCCTGGAAAACTCCCCGTATGTAAAATAACGATCGTATTTTTAATTTAAAAGTTTTTGAAAAAATAGGTTTGATTCTTAACTTACTCATCGGGCCTTGTTGCATACAGACAGACATCCATAAACAAAGTTAATTATTAATAAATAAAGTTACATTTGATTTTATTTGTACAGATTATTAAGTCACAAAATTGTGGCTCAGCTAAAGAATAACTTGAAAATATACATGGGGAAGCAACACTTTTTTTTTTTGAAATAAATCAATATAGCTTACACCACTGCGAAAAGATGTTCCACTAGGTTGAACAAAGTTGCACAATACGACATGTTTTAAGTTTGTGTTTAAACAAAAATTCTAACGGGTCTTTTAAGGAACAATACAGATCGATATCAAACCCTGCAGCAAGTACAAACAGTCACGTAATAAGTTAAGCTTACACAAGAGAAGTTAGCTAAATAATAGGTAGACTCCCGCCTCCCTGAGACCTCCCTGAAAGCTATTGTCATTTGTATTTTACTGAAAACACTACATAACTTTTGAACGGCTTTTTTTAATAACTTAAAAAATCTAAATATTAATCCAAAATTTCGGAGGAAGAAAATACGAATTCTAACAACAAATACAAATATATCAACCAGAAAAGTCCTAGTACTTTTTAAGTGCACATATTTTTGTATTTTTTCAGTTTTTTTCTTATCCCCCCCCTCGCTTCGGGTCTAATTTTCTTCTTATTTAAAATTTCATTCATTTTATGTTTTACCTATTCAATCGTAGTAATTTCTGTTCGTCTCAAGTTTGAATTATTACTGTGTATTATTAATATTGAAGAAACATTTTTCTAATGAAATTAAAAAGTAACGTTAAGATTAAAATAACATAATTTAATGAGGAGGGCTGGCCCCCTCAAATCTTTTGTGCTAAGGTTTCACTAGTAATTAACTGAATGCAATTTAGAGTGCAAAAATATAGCCAGTTAATGATTTCAGCTGTTTTATTTGCCGATTGCCTTTCAAAACACTGATGTGATCTAAATGTGGAAGGAGCTCCCGCTCCAACTATCCATGTTCTTTATGTTACAGTTTAAATTTTAAACAACACTGAAATCGCCGCGGAAAAGGTTCTCCTTAAGATTTTTTTCAACGGGAAACGCCTGAAATGCCAGAATAATTTTTCAGAATTTTAACATTTTTATGAATGTCATCAGAGGATCCGTCAGAAAAATATTGCTCCAGGGAAATTAAACCCACACACACGCACACACACACACACACACTTGCCCTTTTCCACCTTTGGGTAGGTAAACATATGAAATTATATTTATTTCAAAAAAGCCCCTGCAGCAAGTAGAATTACAGAAGAAAAAATAATAACCGAGCATTTAATCAACATAAAGAGATTTACATAAAGCTAACCTAAAGTTTCCTACGTGCTCCATGCTTATCCTCGGGAGTTTCCCAACCCGCCTAGTGGCATCATATAAACCTAATATTTTACATCACACTAAAAATTCTTCTCGCATAACACATGCTTTATCTAAATATATTATTCCAAACTCCACATTGATCATAAGGATCTCTCACGAAAAATTGAAAAATTTGGCTCTAAATTGTACTTTAATTGTAGGCTATGTATATACCCTTTTGGGCCAAAAGTTTCGTTTTGCGGTATAAAATGGCAGAAATTTGCACTCGTGGGGTGCAATCTCTTGTTACTTGAAAAGGGCACTAGAACTTTTAATTTTCGTTCGATTGGGTTCCCTTCGGACATTTTACGGCCACTACTTGGATATGATCCTTCTTAAAAAAAAAAAAAAAAAACTCAAGGCAGATATGCACAAACCGTTTAGGCAGTCAAGTCTGACATTTGACTGCCTAAATACCCAGCTTCAGAAGCAAGCGAGTTAAACCCAAATCCCAAGTGCACGCGTGTTTCAACTTGAAAGTTGAAACTTTTCAGTTGTGTTGGCCTCGGCTGGCTTGGTGCTGTGTTGAGTTAGTAGTAGTAGTATAATGGTAAATTAATCTCATATTTGTTATCAACAACTCAGAAATCCTTGAATGCCTTCGCTGGATTCAAACCCATATTTACGAAATATGCACTTACGTGACTTCTGGGTTTCAGCATTAGACTAACATCTGTAATTGGGTCAGTTAGAAATCTTTAAATACGTACTATAATGAAAATCAAACATTTTTAGTATTTCATACTAAAGGTGTTTATTCTTTGAGCTTCCTTATGTAGTAATCTTACATATTTACAAGCTCAATCTGTATCTTTATCAATTATGTGTACATCAACAAGCTCAGAAACCCTTCAATATGAAGTTCGGGTAAAACCAAACACTATTTTCGAAATATTCTAATAATCTTATTTATGAAAGAAAACGATTTTTGAAATAATTATGATAGTCTTGATGTAATTTCGACCAAAGGGGACTGGAGACAGAGCGTTTGCTCTATTGACCAAAGAGGGCCAGAGATAAAGCGTTAGTCATATGTACCAAAAAGGTTCCGAGACAGAGCGTACACACTGTTAACGTGAAGGGGTCGGAGAGGGATCGTGCATGCTGTTGGCCATTTGGGGTTGGATATGGAGCATATGCATTGTTGGCCGAAGATGGTTGAAAAGGAGCGCACGCGCCATTGACCAAATGCAGTCGGAGATTCTAACGTACACAGGGCCTAGTCTCTCTTCGGCCGCTTCAACCATATATGTAGAAAATTAAAATGTGACTCATATTTTAGAAATGTGTAACATTTCGACCTTTCTAATAAAATGTATCGATCAATTGACGGAAATTTTAAGGTCTAAGTCTAAGGTAACAAAGTCTCGGCTTACTTGCATAATTTTTAGCGCTTGCTTCTGTGACTAAACGTACCATGTCATCATTGGCGGTGCGTTTGTTGGACTCCATTACTTTGATTAAAATTACTATCTTGAAATTTGATCCGATGTCAGGTGGGGTTGTAATGGTGTCCGGGTGGCACATTGGGCATTGATATTGCGTCAGGATCAATTCATTAGGCTTTCAATCGTACAAATGGCAATAGAACTTTCAATCGGCAATAGAATAACTCTTTTCGAAATTTCCATCACCGTCTTCTATGTGAAAAAGTCGGGGGGGGGGGAGAAAAATAAAATTTTTGAGATACTTTGGTCTTTTCTAGGTCAACGCTATTAAAACTCAACTGCTGCGACTCAGGATTTTCCAGTGTAATCATAGATTAAGTAAGGCAGATATATTTCAGTAGCTGTTAAATCACTGAAAAATATCTGTCATTCTTTCATATTAATAGTGGACTAAAGCAGCTAGACTTCGATTTTTTTTTATTCTCCTGGCCTGTTATCAGAAATTACGGATATCCATAAATAGTAGCCTAACCTAAAATAATGACAGATTTTAAGCACATGCACTGTCTTTGAGAGCCTGTATCTCAAAATCTTTCTTTGCTTTCCTTTTTTACTTTGTTTATTTTAGTACTGATTCCTCTTTATCTGTGATTTACTATTAAAATATTGTTTCTCTTTTTTAGACAAATTCAAATGGTTCGACCTGACTTAATCCCCGATAAAACACTTTTGAGCGTTAGAAATCCGTTTCTGAAACTACCAAAGAAAATGATCGACGAAGCAGAATTTAATTCCAACAATGAAATCAATGCCACGTTTCAGCGTGCTTACACTGAGTCTGGGCCGGTAAGTGATGATATTTTGCAGCACCTTTTTTCTGTATGAACTCGCCTGAAAAGTTTGGTTTAAGAAATACATTAGCCATAAATCAAGTCGAGGGCGCTTGACTTTTGAAAGTATAATGTAGCATAAAATCAATTTAAAGCATAATATATATTACAATAGTTTGTGACGCCTGGTATAGATTTTGAATGGTGAAGATCAGATTTGGAATTGATGAAGATTTTGAATGGTAGTATGTAGAACAAATATTTTTCAGGTTGCGAAGATACGTCGGCTCGACCTTTTACCAGAGGATCCTACCTATGCCGAACTCCGAAGTCGCAAGGAAAAGGAGATTGCTTACGTGACTCAAGTTAAGCAGTAAGTTTTTTCTAGGTATAAATAACCTACAAATTAACATGGTACTCGGTAGGATGCCCAGACTTGTTTAGTTAGAGTAAATAGAAGGCTGAGAGGGTCGAGGCCACGAGTAGAGATGGGTGGGAAATTCCATCTCATTCTGGTAATTTCTAGAGCTAATTTAAAGCTGAAATGTAGAAAGAGTAACTTCTGATGCTTAGCTAATATTTAGGAGGAGTAATACTAAATAATTAAGAATAAAACATAAGAGGAAGACTCCAAGAATGGTTGGATATAAAATTGAGGAGCTAAGTACTTATGGTGTAGAAGGTGGATGGAATCCTTTCATGAAAACACACTAACAAGGTTCAAAAAGGGTTCAGTTATGATTGCAATATCCAGATTTCCTTCTGACCAAAACATATCTGAATAAAAATTGTCCTGTAATAGTTTGTTTTCAGATACTTATGGCCAAGAAACCTTTTGATGATAAATTTTCAGATCAGTCACACAGAATCCTATGCAGTGAGGGAAAGGGATAATTAAAAACTTTTATTCGTTCTTTTTTACGAGTATAAAAATAGTCAGATTTAGTAGGTAAAAGATTTTAGGTTAGAGTGGTTAGGGCACTATTCTAAAAGATTAGCTTTGAGTTTGTAATTACTGTTATTTTGCAGCTCTTAATATTCTGAATATTTCATGGTTTATCGTTTGGTCATAGATAGTCGGCTTTATTCGACTTAACGAAAAGAAAGAAAAGAATGCCAACAAATTACAGTAGAAGTGACGAAGTGAAGAAAACTTAAATCAATCAAAATAAAAAGTTTCTAGGTGGTAATGAAATTGGAATAGTTCAGACTTTTTTCACAGCAACAACAAAACAAATAACATTTATAGTTACACTTAGGTTTCATGTAATGGGGTATTTATATGATACGAATGATTGCTGACAAGTTTTTTGCAATAGTTAAAATTGTTAATGCATATTCTAATGTGGAAATTAAGGATATTTAGAGATACAATGATTTTTTTCTGCTATTTTCTTCTTAACCTTAGTTTTGTTTTATCGACAAGCCTTTATATTGCTAGTCCGTGGTCTAGAAAAAGAAAAGAAAAATGCAAATCTAGTCAAAAATTACATCTCTGACTTTGCGTGTGAGAAGCAGGTATATCATGAGGGGATATTAAATCAGTTTTTCAAATCAAGGCTAAAAATGGGGAAACAAATAGAATTGTCAGGTTGAAACCACGATAGCAAGTCTGTTAAAAGCTGGACAATGTGATTTTTGGGTACTTGAGGAGACAAAGTTAACTGTATTTTTGGTATGAAGACACTGTATTAACTGTGTTTTTGGTATGAAGACACTGCATTAACTGTGTTTTTGGTATGAAGACACTGCAAACCTTAATAATAATTATCCTTGTTATGCATTGGCAAGTTTAAGGAATTCTAGTTAATTTTTTTTCTCTATGAAGATGTGTTTTTTTGTGACACCCAAAAAGTCCAATTTCTCCATCAACTTGAGATTTAGACTTTTAGCATGTAATTCAAATGTTCTTTTTTTCTGCAAGATGGTTTACCTCGATTGCAATATGTGTCTTTGTAAATATTATATATATATATATTTATATATATATATATATATATATATATATATATATATATATATATATATATATATATATATATATATATATATATATATATATATATATATATATATATATATATATATATATATATATATATATATATAATATATATATATATATATATATATATATATATATATATATATATATATATATATATATATATATATATATATATTTAATGTTTTAGAGGTAATTACTTGGCAAAAAAAAGGGACAGAGAGAAGAAGAAAAGAACTGTCATCCTAATCCATCAATTGAGATAAATGAGCACTTGAACGAAGTCGTAACCTTACTCATCTATCCAATTACCTAGGACAAAACAGTATAACCGAACCGTGAACCAAATCAAAATGTCCAAGTCCATGCAAAGTCGTCATTAATAAACGTTAGCCGTTGTAAATTTACAAAAAAAGCACATTAAATCTAACGAAATATTTCCAAGTAGTTAGTTTTCATTAGGGCTTATCAGGAGAATACCACCTGCCTAAATGGATTTCGACGCTTTACTTTCTTTACTCGGCACGGTGGAGCTCTATCATAAGCTCTTTTATGGTATCCCTTTGTTAGGTAAAACTTGTAAAATACGTTCATACTAGTAAAATTATTCAAAAAATTCATACAAAATAAGATTAGTTCTATCCTTATTGGAATCCCATAGGCCAATGAAACTTAAAAACAAATCTGAAACAATTAAAGACTCTATGCGCCGGGCGTGAGTTATAAAACAGTGCTTTATTGGTTTCTGGAACCAATTATAGATTTGAAGTCCTTCTAGCTGGTCTGGAAACATTGTATAAATACGAAAATCGCAAAAGGAAAATGAATGAGAAATTACATTAAATTATTCTTCAGTATTAATTTATATTTTTTTGTATATTTACCTAAAAGTTCATTATACAGAAAACTAAATTTTTTATATTGCCAACTAATTTTGTTGGCAGAAAAACCTCTTAAAATCAATTTTTGGCCAAGTGTTTGACATCTATTTTAAAATCCGTGTAATTACTGCAAATTCTTGCATACCGGAATAGTTGGGAATAAAAAGTTGAATAAGTGATATTTGAATGTATATTACTTTCGAGGAATGGGAAATTAATTACTTCAAAATTAAAATCTTCAGTTTTATTATATATTTTAAAAACTAATTTATTATTATCTGAAATATTAATACTTGAATCTAAAAAAATGGTCAGTGTCCTGTCCCATAGCTAGGCTCCAGAATTAACTCTAGTGGATAAATATTTTTTGAAATATCCATAAACTCCGCGCAATTTATTACTATGGGATCATCCAGATATCTTTTATTATTTGAAAGGCAATATTTTACATTACTTGGGCTACTTTTTGTTTATCATATAATTCACATTCTAATTGACTTAAAAACAAGTCTGCTATAAATGGACTAGTATTCTCACCCATAGGAATGCCAATAATTTGTGCATATAAATTACCATCAAATCTTATAAAAGTATTGAACACAGTAAATTCCAGTAAATCACATATCATATCCAAGCTATAATATCCTGAACTAATAGTACTTTTAAAGAAATTCGTCTTTTTAAGGTACTTTTAGAAGTACTATTAAAGAAAAAATTTTAATTCCAGAGCAGTATTAATTTTTTTTTTCTAATTTCTCTTAAAATTAAAGTTAGGTCAGTGGCTGCAATTCTGACTGGATACCCCGCTGCCCCAGCAATAAAACGTGGTTTTGGTGGATTTTTATGAAATTTTACCGTCCAATATAAGAAAGGAAACTTTTTATCATTATCATTAATTTTAATATTGAATTTTTTCAACATTATTTCTTCTATGTTTTCAATTAAACTATTATACTGTAGATGAGCCTTTTCGTATGTTCTTAACTCTTCTGATAAAATATCACAGTAGAGTTTCTGATATTTAGAACCAAATTTAACCTAATCTAAGCTAACTTTTACTTTTACCATCATAGCTTGCATAAGACTGAAAAAGCTGACTCGCAAAGCTAATCTAATCGAAGCAGAGAAAAAAGAATTTTGAACATTTAACGGTGAATGTCCACATTAACCAGATTTTGGACATTCACGGTAATATATATATATATATATATATATATATATATATATATATATATATATATATATATATATATATATATATATATATATATATATATATATATATATATATATATATTATATATATATATATATATATATATATATATATATATATATATATATATATATATATATATATATATATATATATATATATATATATTATATATATATATATATATATATATATATATATATATATATATATATATATATATATATATATATATATAATATATATATATATATATATATATATATATATATATATATATATATATATATATGCATATATATATAACAAATTTTCTTATTACAGCTTTTGTGAGTTTATGCCCCTGATGCCGACGTTGAAGCTACCCAATCTTGTGGCATCTTGTTTGCGAGAAGTGAACCTTCACCCCGTTGTTGCTGTTAAAATGTCTGAGCCTGAAAAATGGCAATTGAATAGATGGATTTACCTTACACTAGAATGCGGTATGCTCATAACATACTTATTTTCCACTTAAACGAACACTACCTTTGATTATATTAGACTTTATTACCTTTTATGTTTTACTTAGTTTTATGTTAGTATTAGGCCACTCAAGAAAGGAGTACTGTATACAGTAGTTGCTGTATGTCCTTGATTCGTTGACTAACCTCCCTTCTATTGCAGGCAATGTCTGTGAACACGAGTTGACATCAATTGAGCTCAAAAGAAAAATATGTGATTGTCAAACACTGCTACGAGACAGGCGAAACCATGAAAATCAATGACTATTTCATACACCAGTTTCGATGTTAAGATCAAGTATTTTGCAGTAGGCATCAAGACGTGGCTAATTGTAGAAAAAGCCAAGACAGATAGTCCGAGTAATTGAGAGGCAAATCTGAGATAAGCCCTTGTTAGAACTGTATAAAAATGATGTCATTTCATTGTTGATAGATAAGTCTATCTATCATCCATCCATTGGGTATTCCTAGGGAAGAATTAAGGTAGATAGTCATAGAATTAAAGGATTAAAGATTGGATTGATTTTGGGTTGTCGCGTGACGGACAATGTGAAGAAAGGGGCCCTTTGAGAAGAAAGAGATCATTAATGCATTTTGGAAATATCCAGGTTGATCTGCACGTAAGAGGAGTCTTGTTCTTCGCTATACCTTTTTTGGCTTGCAAGAATGCATAGTTAATGGTCGCTTATTATGAAGTTCGCAGCTCAGGTCTGTTCTGAGGGCGGCTGATAGAGATTTTTAGATGCAAAGGGCTTAGTACCAAAACTGATTTTGAGTGGGTGCCAAAATTCAAAACCTGAGCCCCTCCCACTTTTTTTTTGGGGGGGGGGGGAGGAGTGGGAAAGTTAGGCTTACTCAAGGAATGACTGTCCACTAGATGCTTGGGGATATTTTTTAAACTCAAGGAAGCCATAGTTCAGAAGGTCAGAGATCTCAGTATGTGTAGAAAGAAGCTTATGAAAAAGTCTTTACTATGCCTCAACGAATGCAGGGAGATAAGTTGGGGCCTTCGTGAAGATATCGTCTAAAATGAAGAAGAAAAGCCCTGGGATTCCAAAACTTTATTATGATAACAATAATGATGATTAACTGATGGTTAATAAGGTTTGTACAGTAATTCATTTCTGGCTCAAAACTGACAAAAAAGATGTAGCAATATCTGCGATGGGTTTCATTTCACTTTATACTTCTTCATCAGACGTTTTTTACTTCTAGCCGACTCATTATCTTTCTTGATTATATAGGTTTAATCAAGTCTAATCTTTAATGGGTTCGTAATAATTCTCCAATAAGGGATGAGGCACGCATAGCAGTGTGAATATAGTCTTTACTTCGTTCATTTACTTTCGAAGTTCATTTACTTCGGTTTTGAAAAGAGCGAGTGTTCTCCAACCTTCTTATATGTAAGTGTGATTGTTGCACCCTGAATCTCATCAAAATAGAGTTTTGAAATTTATTTATGTTGTTTTTGTAAAACACCCTCAGTGCTTGGAACAACTATCTATAATTAATCAATCTTAGTTTTTTTTTCAAGTTCTAGGTCCTAGAAACAGCTCTGTTACGTAATGGTAACCTTTGCAAATTTTCTTTTTTGATGAAAAAGTAGAATTGTAGCCATATCAGAGAATCTCATCACCTTCTTGAGATAGTTGTCACATTGTAAAAACGTGTGCTATGGCCTATATATACACAGTATCTGATAGTACTCTTTCCAAAATACAACAAGAAAAAGCATGATTTAATTAAATTGGCTATTATTGTGTGGATTCCTCTATTTCGCATTATAAACAGGTTTGTTTAGAAAAAACACTAGGCTACAGTTATTTTTAGGGGGTTGAATCTGTCGAAACAGGCAAAGTGTATGACAAGTTTAGGGAAAGATGAAGTGTTTAAATTCATGATATGTCGGGGAAAGCCTTCTCATCTACATAAGCACCTCCCACGTGAATTTATGGTGGGTACAATCATCCATCAGTGAATGTTTTTGTGGGCACAATATTCTGTTTTTCCTTGGTTAATTATTCTTTGTTATTTCTTGTTTCTTGTTTGTTAGTATAATGTTTCTTGTTTCTTTTTTTACTGTATAATAACGTTAAAACGTGTACATTATAACGTATTATTGTTTTTGTTATAACGGTATTTCCTTGTTTCTCGCTGGTTAAAGGCAATCAACTTTTTCCACGTACAAGGATACAAGTTTCAGCATCGGATTTTCTAGGGTATTTTCCGTGATATTTAGGGTCTAGTAGTATAAGACTTTCAATAAAAACTAAACTAAAGTATATAGTAGACTTTTGTTTAATATAGATTAAATGAAGCCTAATGAAGCCATTTATTACAGCAACACTACTTTTTTTCCTGAAATATAAGATTCTTTTCTGAAAAGTCGTCAAATGCTTATCACCAACAATTTCTTTCTTTTTTGCTTTCTCAAAATTGAATACTTTTTTGTGCTTAGTCTGAAAATCTGCCTTAATGCTTCCGAATATTGATAAGATCCTCGATTTGAGCATCCTATTATGAATCTGGTTGTGTCGTTCTCTGAGCAAACTTAGAGTTCGTAGTCAAATTTGTGAAGGAGAATATAAAATCCTGCGACTTGGTTACCAAATTTACAATCCGATTGTCAATGAAAATCTGAAATCCCGCGACATGGTTGCCAAATTTACACTCCGATTGTCAATGAAAATCTGAAATCCTGCGACTTGGTTGCCAAATTTACAATCGGATTGTCAATGAAAATCTGAAATCCTGCGACATGGTTGCCAAATTTACAATCCGATTGTCAATGAAAATCTGAAATCCTGCGACATGGTTGCCAAATTTACAATCCGATTGTCAATGAAAATCTGAAATCCTGCGACATGGTTGTCAAATTTACAATCCTATTGTCAATCTGATATCCTGCGACATGGTTGCCAAATTTACATTCCGATTATCAATGAAATCCTGCTACATGGTTGCCAAAATTTATAATCCGATTGTAAATGAAAAAATAAAATCCTGCGGCATTGTTGTCAAATTTTAATCCAATTGTCAATGAAAATCTGAAATCCTGCGACATGGTTGCCAAATTTACAATCCGATTGTCAATGAAAATCTGAAATCCTGTGACAGTGTTGCCAAATTTACAATCCGATTGTCAGTGAAAATTGACTATTGGAAAATCGACAAAGTCAAGTGGTATCGTGAGCAGGGACAATCCATGATTAGGACTCTTATTTATAATAAATACCATAGTGCTGAAAATACAATGAAATTTCTTTAACTCAAGTCTCCATGGGCCAACGGAATTTCAATTCAGCCAGGTAATTAAGATCCCAGGCCTAATTAACCGATTGTTAACAGCAAAACTTACATTTAAAAATGTCTGTATGACCTAAATCAAACCGAACTCTAATTTTGTTTTTGAATTCTTTTAAGATTTTAAAATTGATACTAGTTTCTTTTGTTTCGTCTCTTGCTGTTTTATGGAGGAATTTAATGCGTGTTTTAGTCACGCAACCTCCCTAGAGCTTAATATTTAACCATTTTATATATTGCTGTTTATATATTATTGTTTGTATATATTGAATTGTATATATTTTTGTATAGTCTTGTTGTTGTTTGGTTCTTTCAAGAACTTTCCTAAGTTGGAACTCAATATCTTTTTATTCTTATTTAATTTCTAATAAATTAATTCCCTCTTTCAAGAAGTTTCGTAAATCAGAACTCAGTAACTCAAACCGTGTTAACAAGAATTGTTTTCTTAAAAGTTTATGTGGCAAGACGGGGGTAATCTAACTACTTATAAATTTTGTAATTTCCTACAATACAAGTATAAAGGTGAATCAATAATAGTCTAACCAGGTCTAAATATAAACGAGATCACTGCTATTAGCTCAACTTTAAGCTATAGACTCTCGATTTTTGTTGAACATTTCCTTCAACATTTCTTTTGCAGGACTATTGGATTCAAGAAAACGAACTGGGAAGGACCTTGCGTATCTTTTGCGACATTTAAAGCGATTTGTGGCTGGTACAGGAGTGGATTTACCTGGGATATTTGTCATTCTTGCTGAGTTTCTTTTAAACTGGGATGGTTTAACCTTCAGGACTGAGCTATTTAATTTGTTGCCATATCTTCCAATAAGGCTTGCCAAGTTTGAAGGTAAGCCTCTATTGATTTCTTTCGGATCATGGCAAAATCTTTGCTTGGGGATGAATTTTGTCATAACCTGGTATTAAGATACTGGTGGGCACTGGGTTTCAAAATTTATAGACCCGATGAAATGGACATTGACTATTACTGACAGGGGACATACATTGCCTTTTTTCGTAGCAATATTGATAAAGATGGGAGAACTATGTTAGCTATTATCAAACCATGTAAATTAAGATATTTCGTGAAATTTACGAAACTGCGTTCAGCGACATTTTTTGTCTTGATTAGGTCTTGACGTGGGACTACACTAAATTTTATAAGATTCTAGTTTAGGTGAATGACCGTAGTTGACAACTGCGCAGGTTTAAGAACGAATTGAAGATAGGAAAGCAAAACCGTAAATCAAATATTTTGTGAATATTGGACCATCTTTAAATCGAGATACACCACGCCTAGTAAGTAATAACGAAAAAAATAAAAGATTATTTACAGTTTCCCAAAAGTAGCTAAATGTCTACGTGAATGTATTTTTTGAAGTATTTATGAATTCCATTGAACTACTTTTTGAATGCATTCAAGTGCTTTCGAAATGAGATAAGACGAATTCGCTATCGGTAAATGGCACTCTCTTGAATAATTGGCATGATTTTATCTTTCTTCTCTGTCCCTAAATAAATGTTGTTGTTTTTTTTTTCGAGCAAAATCAGAAGTATTCTCAATTAATAGTAGCGACAGATCAGGAGTATATCTGGTAGGCGTGTGATAATCAGATACATTTTCATCTGTCACGGAAAACCAATCACATAAAGCATTGGCAATTTCAATCATAATTAAAGAATCAATGTGGTAAGATAAAACTATTAATGTGTTCTTTGTGAACGGCCAATAGAAAATTAAACAGATGGCAACACAATATTTTAAAGTAGAATATATTCTAAAATTGTTACAATAAAAAGATCTCTAGGTTAGCTTTTAAGTCTGCTTTTAAGTATGCTTGCTGTTTTCTAAACTGTTGCACTCGGATTACTCGAAAATTCAGCTGAAATCACAAAGTAATTTTGTTACTGTATTCTTTAGCGCTATCTTTAGAATAATGATCCAATTATTTGAATACAAAAATTTGAACTTGCGTTCTGAGATAAAGTAACTGAAGTGCTGATCTGTAAATGTTATTTTTTAATTTTTTTTTATTCCTCACATTTTAATTTAGTAATATTCAAAATTTAAGAAATCGAGGGTGTGGTGCCAAGAAGCATTCCCAGGTTTCGCCCTCCTATCTAACCATGAAAAACTGATTTATAATGCCTTTTTGGCTATTTAGTAGCAAAATAACTGTATAAAAAAAATCCATTGCTCAATTGCCCTCCCCCAATTGAAATCCTTTGATTGAATTTTGAAACGTGAAGCCTGAGAAATTAAATTTCCTTTTCCTTAAATTTAATCTGCATTTTAAAGTCTCCGATTTTATACAAAATCTGGGTTTATTACACGACTTTGAAATTTATTTGATTTGTTTCCTTGTAGATATCAAAAAGAGTTTACTCAATCCTTTAGTTAAGATGGCTAGCTACGGTGACGAGGCCTTCAAAGATGACACATTGCGATGCATTGGGCAGTTGATCGTACGACTGGTAAATTTGTCACTTCTCTATTTCTTTCTTTTAATTTTACATAAATACACAAATGTATCTATGTATGTATCACCAAAAGAAGGCTTATCTTGGAAAAGGTGTGTTAGGTGCTAAAGAATAGCGGGATCCGATTGTGAAACACTATCTGAAACTCAATGATTATTGATTTTCAATGAAATGCTTTTTAGACACGTTAACGATCGGCTTTTCGATCATTTGAGCCCAAGGGACTTTCCATCAATAATTAATTTAATACATTTTTCATAAAGGTCGTGCAACAAGGCTTATTAGCGCTTAGATGAGAATTTAAGTTAGTTAACTAATTTTCTGTAGTAAGCCCTTTATATCCTTGTGCAAGCAGTATAAATGATTGAAAAGAAGAATAACACCATCTTTAGATAATTATGTATATTTAGTTGACTTTTTTTCTGACAAGACAAACTAGATTTACGTTGACGCTAGTTGAAACTAGATCAGCGCTGATTAAATGCTCTAACTGTCAGCCTCCCGAAGAGTTTTTTTCTTCGAGAGAAAAAAAATGATAATATGTTCCACAAAGCCGATCTCATAGTACGCTGTCTCTGGCTCAAGTCAACTCTGGTGTTGTTTTCCTGACATTCTTGTTGTTACTTTTAAAACTGCATCGTGCGTACAAGCTTAATGCTGTGTCACTTCAAATAAATAAATATATTAAATATATATTATAATATATTAAGATATATAAAATACTCGAAATATATAAGTCAAAGCAATTTTGACTCTAAAAGTTTTATTTTTTCTTGATTTGTTTGGTCCTAAGAAAAATTTGATCCTCAGAAACTAATAATATGTACTTAGCACAGTGCCCATCCCCTCTCTCTCGTTTTTGAAACTGTTCTGCATTTGGGTCTTGGCATTTACCCCCTCCCCCCTTCCAGTGGAAATCTTCTCCCATAGAAAATTCCCCCGTTCGCAAAATTGAGCAACCACAGAGAAAGTACAAAATAGGCACCTCAGAGTGTCGATCAGATGTCCTAAGGGATAAAAAAAGGACCAGATATCAAAAATAATTTTAGGACAGGGGCTGGTTGGTCTCCAATCACTTTCGGCTTATAAAAAAGGACTAGAACTCTGTAAAGTAAAAATGACAGCAGTATTCGGGGGATCTCGAGGAGCGACGCCATTACATTTGTTTGTGATAATTTCTGTTTGTTTTAACTTTTATTTCATTATCCATTGTGATTTCATTTTATTTTAGATTTTATTACTTCGTTCATAGTAATTTCTGTTCGTTTTTAAGTTATTCATTTTACATAGCTTATAAATGCTCTAGTACTACTACTACCAACAACCGACTAACCAGCCTCAGGCCAACACTGCTGCGCATGCTCCTCCTCTACTCCAATCTATTCTAAACCTAACTCTTCGCATCCTCCCATGTCATTCCTATTTCCTTAAATCCTTTCTTATGACACTTTCCCATCCCATTGTGGAATGAGGTGCATTTTGTTTGGCCCTCTAGGATGGATGACCTTCTAACCCTGGGATATGAATTTGTGAAACTCCTAACAAGTCTATCTCAATACTTCTGAATTTGTCTGTCAAAATGTCAATATGATAGTTATCTTTCAACGACGTAACGTTAAATGTCGTAATTCTTATATTCTTTGAATCATCAAAATTGCTGTGGCCTCAGGGAAAGCAGTGGGTCTCACCAGTGTGGGTCAGGGACTAATATCTTCTTCTTGAGTATACACAAAGTAATTAGGACTGGACAGCCAGAAGTCCTTGGGACCTTTAGTTGAATGGAGGCTTTGTAGAAACCTGGGCCCATCTTGATCATTACAACTGGTTTTCCACACATGGCAGTGCACTCCTTTCAACAATAGTTGACGTCCTACAATAGCAGTCTGAAGCCTTTCTCCTCCTATTCATTAGATATTAATGCCAGCAAACATTACACCGAAATGGGGAGGTAACCCATAATAAACAACAAAGCTAGGAAGAGGCTATTCAGCCGAGAAATGTCTACCAAACCAAACAAAACCCCCCAGGAATGATCCATTTTTCAAAATCCATTGTAGTGTTTTGCCGTTTGCAGGCTATAATTTCATCAAGGGGCACAAATCATCAAGGTTACCCTACAGCTTTGTTTACAGTCACAATTCTGGTTAGAAAAACTCTTAAACGTTCCTCCACGATGTCATTATGAGGCCAAGCAAATAGTGTTTCCCTTTCAGGGATAGGGACCGAGGAAGGAGCTTCTGGCAAAGTAGAGACACCGAGCCCTTTCACAAAACCGGAATAGCTCCTGCGTTTTGCGTTCAGCCTGTCCTCGTTAGGGCTTTTTACATGATGAATTATTCTCGTTAAGTTTCAAAAGCGTTCTTTAGCTTTCATGGAACATCTTACGTTTTAAATTTAATATGGAAAGAAGCTGAAAAAATGGAATCGGTCTGAGATGGTAAATTTTGAATCCTCTATTGGGACTCAGGACCAAGGCAATAGATGAACCACTGGTTTCACATTTCCTGAATTTGCTACACTTAATAAATACTCGTCTTATTTAAATACTGTTTAATCCAGACGACTTCCAGTGGTTTGGGCACGTACTATCACGCTGTGATTAGGCGATATCGAAGCAATTCACGAGGCTCCTCCGCTACTGTCATCAAGAAATTGAGCAGATCTTGACGAAAATGAGCCATTAAGATTGACTGGAACCTTGTGGTGGTTTCAAAACTGCGGATTTAGATGAGTTAGAGGATGGTTATTGATGACCGAAACTATAGTTTTTTAAGCTGAAAATTGAAAAAAAATGAAATAGCTTGGGGTTTGTATCATCTTGCATAAACTTGCTTTTTAAATTTCATTGCAAAAATCTTCTTCAGTTCTTAGCAAATGCTCCTTGAGCTAATTACCGGTTTCTTGTAAAAGTCAAGAACATATTTTGTTTACTAACAAGTGGATTTTTATTATATAATGCATCAAAACCACTCTCATTAAACCCCTCATTAAAATGGTTTTTGATTGTCCGCCGAAAAAATTGTCAACTATTGGTTTAGATAGGTTGCGAGATAGTTGCAAGGCCCATAAAATCGCTAAACGACGTTTCTTCAATATTAATTAAAAAAAAAAACTTTACGAAAAATAAGTTTTTCAAAGAAAAGTAAAGGCCATTTTAGACTTAAGCTCACCAGATACAAATACCTTTTAAAATTCAAACTCAAAATGACCAGAAATTACTATTAAAGAATAGATGAAACCCAAAACGAACAGAAATTAAATAAGCAATCATAGCAAAAACATACAACAAGTAATAATATAAATGAATAAATAGATCTTAAAGCAAGTAATGCTTAGATTGAATATGAATATCAAGCTGAAAATGAAAGAAAATATTTTCCTGTTGAAGTATAAATGAGACTTAGAACGAACAGGAATTAAATAAACAATCAATGCAAACAAACATACAATAGATATTAATGTAAATTAATAAATAAATCTTAAAACGAGTGGAACTTAAATTGAACATGCAAATCAAGCTTGAAACGAACAAAAATCACCACAAACAAGAGTTTGGGTGTGGCCTCCATCTCTCACTGTAAAAGTCTAAAACCTAGTGCGTCATTGGCGCTTTACTGAAAACCAATTTTATGACAAATGTTTTCGTTTGTACTTAATATTGAAAATAAACATTAAAATTATAGTAAAATTTTGAACTGATGAGCTTTCACAATTAATATCATTATACATAAAATATTCAGTTTAATTTATTAGCTCTTTTTAAAGTTGTTAAAGACGAATATAGTTTCCCTACAGACAAGTGTTTGGATACTGCCTCCTTTCCTAACTGTAAATAAAAACCAAAAGTCTACTGCGTCATTGGCGCTTAGCTGAAAACGGATTATATTACAAATATTTTCTTTTCCATTTCTTACAGTATTGAAAATAAAAATACAATTACAGTGAAATAAATTCTTGAACTGATGGATCTTTCAACAATTAATATCATTATTCATAAAATATTCAATTTGACGTTGTTTATACTTTCCAATACTGTTCAAGACGCATATAGTTTTCAGTAAAGCGCTAATGACGCAGTAGGTTTTAGACTTTTACAGTGAGAGAAGGAGGTCATACCCAAACTCTTGTTTGTGGTGATTTTTGTTCATTTCAAGCTTGATTTGCATATTCAATTTAAGTTTCACTCGTTTTAAGATTTATTTATTAATTTACATTAATATCTACTCGCTTTAAGATCTTTAAGATCTCGCTTTAATATCTACTCGCTTCTAAGCATTACTCGCTTTAAGATCTATTTATTCATTTATATTATTACTTGTTGTATATTTTTGCTATGATTGCTTATTTAATTTCTGTTCGTTTTGGGTTTCTTTTATTCTTTAATAGTAATTTCTGGTCGTTTTGAGTTTGAATTTTAAAAGGTATTTGTATCTGCTGAGCTCAAGTTTAAAATGGCCTTTACTTTTCTTTGAAAAACTTATTTTTCGGAAAGTTTTTAAAAATTCCTTATTTCAAAATCAAACTTAAAAAAAAATCAAATATTCATCAAAGTATCAAAACTGATATCAAAGTAACAATAACAATATCAAAGTGAAAAAATGGGTTTGTGTCAACCTCGGAGTTTTTATTATCTGATGTTTGAACTATTTTTAACAAATTGCTATCTCAAAATTTTTATCGGATGGGTTTGGGGAAAAAGGGCGTTTGGGGACTAGATTATGCTTCGGTCTCTTTTGACTCTTTAAAAGTGAACTAGAGCTTCCTATTTTCAATCAAATGAGCCCTCTCTGAAGTTTATACGAGTATCCCTTATATAAGAACCATATATATCCCCAGAGTATAACTTACAATGCCTATCCCTGGGCCCCGGGGGGTTGTGTCGACCCTGGAGTTTTGATATCTGATGGTTGAACTATTTTTAACAAAATGGTCACCTGAATTTTTTATCGGATGGGTTTATCCATCCGATACGCCCAAAGGCGTTGAGGACGGGACGGGCTAGTTGCCCTCTGATCTTTTTGACTCTGAGAAAATGAACTACAACTTTTAATTTCCGTTCAAATGAACCCTGTTTGAAGTTTATACGAGCATACCTTCCATAAGAACCATATATGCCCCCAGAGCAATATTTACAACGCCTTTGCCGGCCCTGGGAAGGGGGTTGTGTTGACACAGGAGTTTTCTTATCTGATCTCTTGAACTATTTTTAACGAATTGACCATATGTAAAGGTGTTTTTGTTATATGATCTTTCAACTATTGTTAACAAAAGGCTACCTCAAATCTTTTATCAGATGTATTTGGGGAAAAGGGGCTTGGGGGGCCAGTTGCCCTCAGATCACTTTTGACTCTTAAGAGAGTCACTAGTACTCTCAATTTCCAATCGAATGAGCCCCTTTGAAGTTTATACTACGACACCTTCTATATGAAGTGCCTCTGGGGAAAAAATAAATGGAGTGTGGGGGGAGGCTAGCTGCCCTCCAATTACTTTTGACTCTTAAAAAGTGAATTACAACTTTCAATTTCCAATCAAATGAGCCCTCTAGGAATTTTGTACGAGTATCCCTTCCATACTAACCATATACGCCCCATGGCATAACTTACAACGCCTACCCCCGGGCCCTGGGGGGCTGTGTTGACACCGGAGTTTTTGTTGTTAGAACTTTGAACTATTTTTAACAAACTGTCTATCTCAAAATTTTTATCTGATGCATTTAGGTGTGGAGGGGGGGGCTAGTTGCCCTCCAATCTATTTTGACTCTTAAAAAGTGAACAAGAACTTTCAATTTCAAATCAAAGAGCCCTCTCCGAAGTATATACGAACATCCCTTCCATAATAACTATATATGCCCCTAGAGCATTGCTCATAACGCCTGCCTCCGGGCCCTGGCGGGTTCCGTCGACACAGGAATTTTTCTTATCTGACCTTTGAACTATTTTTAATGAAATGGCTATTATAAAAATTTTATCGGATGGGCTTGGGGAAAAAAGGGCGTGTGTGTGTGGGGGGGGGGGGGGTCAGTCGCCCTTGGATATCTTTTGACTCTTAAAACTTGAACTAGAACTTTCAATTTCCAATCAAATGAGCCCCCTCTGAAGTTTATGCGAGCATCCCTTTCATAAGAACCATATACGCCCCCAGGACAACACTTACAACGCCTATCCCGCGGGCTCTGGGGGGTGTTTTTGTTATCTAATTTTTGAACAATTTCCAAAACACTGGCTATCTCAAAATTTGTAGGGGACGGGTTTGGGGAAAAATAGCGTGGGGGGGGCTTGTTTAACTCTCTTGACTCTTAAAAAGTGAACTAGAACTTTTAATTTCCAATCAAATGAACCCTCTATGAAGTTTATACGAGCATCCCTTTCATAAGAACCATACATGCCAGGGCATAACTTAGAACGCCTTCCCCTGTGCCCCGGGGGGTTCTATTGACACCGGATTTTTCTTACTCGACCTTTGAACTATTTTTAACAAGATGTCTATCTCGAAATTTTCATCAGATGGGTTGGGGGATAGCTGCCCTCGGATCTCTTTTGACTATTAAAAAGTGAACTAGAACTTTTAATTTCCAATCAAATGAACCCTCTCTGAAGTTTATACGAGCATCCCTTTCATACGAACAATATATGCCCCAGGACATAACTTACAACGCCTGCCCCCGGGCCCTGGGGGGTTGTGACGACACCTGAGTTTGTGTTATCTGACTTCTGAGAAATTTTTAACTTAATGCCTGTCTCAAAATTTTTATTGGATGCATTTGGGGAAAAGGGGCGTGGGGGGCTAGTTGCCCTCCAATATCTTTTAACTCGAAAAAACTTAACTAGAACTTTCAATTTCCAATCAAATGAGCCATCTCTGAATTTTTTACGAGCATCCCTTCAATAAGAACCATATATTCCCCAAGGGCATTACTTACAACACCTGCCCTCGGGCCCTGGGGGGCTGTGTTGACCCCTGAATTTTCGTTATATGGTCTTTGAACTATTTTTAAAAAAAGATATCTCAAAGTTCTTATCGGATGGGTTTGAGGAAAAAGGGCGTGGAGGGGGGGGGGATAGGTGCCCTCCAATCTCTTTTGACTCTTAAAAAGTGAACTAGAACTTTCAATTTCCAATCAAATGATTCCTCTTTGAAGTTAATACGAACATCCCTTTTATAAGACCTATATATGCCCACAGAGCATAACTTACAACGCCTGCCCCTGGGCCCGGGTGGGTTGTGTCAACACCGGAATTTTTTTTATATGATCTTTGAACTATTTTTAACAAAATAACTATCTGAAAATTTGTATTGGATGTATTTAGGAAAATAGGGTTTGGTGGGGGGAGCTGGTTACCCTCCAATATCTTTTGACGCTTAAAAAGTGAACTAAAACTTTAAATTTCCAATCAAATGATCCCTCTGAAGTTTATACGACAATGTTGTCTATACAAAACCTTATATGCCCCCAGGGCATAACTTAGAACCCTTGCCCTGAGGGCTGTGGGGGAGTTGTCATCCACAAAGACCTAATTTCCAGAACTTAAAACTACGTTTAATAAAATGGCTGTCTCAAAATTTTGATTGGATGTGTTTGGGGGAAAGTTGGGTGTCAGAGGAGGGTTAGTTGCCCTCAAATCACTTTCGACTATTAAGAAGGGCACTAGCCCTTTGAATTTCCAATCGAATGAGCCTTTTTTGAAGTTTCT
This sequence comes from Artemia sinica, assembly GCA_027921565.1. NCBI lineage: Eukaryota > Metazoa > Arthropoda > Branchiopoda > Anostraca > Artemiidae > Artemia > Artemia sinica. Next base: position 36,559,271 of record CM051258.1, read on the forward strand.
GCGACAACGCCTTCTATAAAAACCTTACATGCCCCCAAGTTATAACTTAAAACCCTTGCCTTGAGGGTCGTGGGGGAGTGTCCTCCTCAAAACATATTTTCTATCTGAAAATCATCTACGCTGAACAAAATGGCTATCCCAAAATTTTGATTGGATGTGTTTGGGGGAATGATGGGCGTGGGGGGAGGGCTAGTTGGCCTATCACTTTCGACTATTAAGAAGGGCACTAGCCCTTTGAATTTCCAATCGAATGAGCCTTTTTTGAAGTTTCTACGACAACGCCTTCTATAAAAACCTTATATGCCCCCAGGGCATAACTTAAAACCCTTGCCCTAAGGGTTGTGGGGGAGTGTCCTCCTCAAAAACATTTTCTATCTGGAAATCAACTACGCTGAACAAAATGGCTATCTCAAAATTATGATTGGATGTGTTTGGGGGAATGATGGGCGTTGGGGGGGGGGGGGGGCTAGTTGCCCTCCAATCACTTTCGACTATTAAAAAAGGCACTATCCTTTTGAATTTCTAATCGAATGAGCCTTTTTTGACGTTTCTACCACAACGCCTTCTATAAAAACCTTATATGCCCCCAGGGCATAACTTAAAACCCTTGCCCTGAGGGTTGTGGGGGAGTGTCCTCCTCAAAAATATATTTTCTGTCTGGAAATCATCTACGCTGGACAAAATGGCTATCTCAAAATTTTGATTGGATGTGTTTGGGGAAATGATGGGCGTGGGGGGGGGCTAGTTGCCCTCCAATCACTTTCGACTATTAAAAAGGGCACTAGCCCTTTGAATTTCCAATCGAATGAGCCTGTTTTGAAGTTTCTACGACAACGCCTTCTATAAAAACCTTATATGCCCAAAGGGCATAACTTAAAACCCTTGCCCTGAGGGCTGTGGGGGAGTGTCCTCCTCAAAAATATATTTTCTATCTGGAAATTAACTACGCTGAACAAAAAGGCTATCTCAAAATTTTGATTGAATGTGTTTGGGGGAATGATGGGCGTGGGGCCAGGGGGGGGCTAGTTGCCCTCCAATCATTTTCGACTATTAAAAAGGGCACTAGAACTCTCGATTTCCAATCGAATGAGCCCCCTTCGAAGTTTCTACGACGACCTCTTCCATATGAAGTGCCTCTGGGAAAGAAAAAATTATAAATAAATAATAAAACATTGGAGCCGTATGGCCTTTACTATAGGCAACGCTACAGCGTTGCCTCTGATATCCCATTTATTATACGCTCGTCTATGTTACTCACTCAGAGGAATCTGTAATTTCGTAGCTTGATTAATTTTTCGGTGATAAAGACACATCCTTCTATGAACGAGGAGGTATGTAGCTTACTGAAAATTGGCAAAGGATATCGAGCCAATTGGGTAAACTGTTATTTTCCATTGTTCTTGTGAATGTGGGTTTATATTTTTGCTAGGCTTGATAGGATTACAATTATTATAAAAGCTCTTTGCGTGTTTGTTCTTGTTAACTTTTTCTTATTTTTCTAATTTGTTTTTTGCCTATGTTGGTCTTCTTTTTCTTTTTTTTCTTTTTGTCTTTGATTGTTTTAGCAAGGAATTTGAATTAAAATCAAGTAGTTGCGGGCATCAAGACGTGGCTAATTGTAGAAAAAAGCCAAGACAGATAGTCCGAGTGAGTGAGAGGCAAATCTGGCATAAGCCCTTTTTAGGATTGTATAAAAATTATGTAATTTCATTTGTTGATAGTTAAGTCTATCTATCATCCGTCCATTTTAGGCACTTATTTAGTCGCATTGCCTCCGTAATGCTTAATGACTAACCATTTATGCATATTTTGTTCCTTGTTTTTTTTTTTCTTTTTTTTTGTCTTCTATTAATTTAGCTCTCTCTCAATCTGTTTTCTTTATAAGCCTTTTTTAAAACAGATCAGTGCGGGTAAGGCTTTTCCCACCATCCTAATAGTTGGCTCCACCCATAATAGGGATCAGCAATGGGCAAAGATCTTGAATATATTAACTGCCACCTAGTGCCGACTCGTGGCGTGGCCCCTATTTAGGTTACCACCACTTTTAGTGAAAATAGATATAGGTTTGTCTAACTCTTCCTCATCTTAAGTCCCTTTTTTTTTTATTAAAACCATTTTTTGCTAACTAAACTCAATGCTATAAATCAATTCTATTTAAAAGCATAAACCTTGATTGTATTTATTTTTTATTTCTTCTTTTTCTTTTATAGAGGTACAAGAGTTATTTAGAGGAGTTAAATGACCCCGAATTGGTAAAGAAGAACTCCAAGAAACATTATAGATTGTCGGCCTTCTTTCAGTACACATGTAATTTGTTTCTTTCTGGTCCTGGAGCTGGCTACCGTATCTTCAGAAGGATACTTGCTGAATATGCTTGCGTAAGTATCTTGTTGAACCCATTATAAATTCGTTTTTGATTCACCTAATTTCTTTTTCCTTTAGATATCTCTTTCAGAGTGGCCAGATAGTGCGCATTTGCGCCATTTTGGTGCTTATTTTGAGGCTTTTGCGTATTAATTTTTTCAAATCGTCACAGTGTTTTTGGGGAAAATCGTTCGTTCGGTGCATTTTCATTAGAAAAATGGAGCTTTCGGCATATTCTCACTTTTTGATGGCGCAACTTTAAACCAGACATTTGGCAACACGGATGTTTTTGGTCAGTCAGCTTGCTTTGGAACGCTTGTAAAGCAGTCGTTTTTCGGAAAATAATCACATTGTTTGGATTTGATCCTAATAGTTGTAAAAAATGGAATAGAAAAATTATCGATGTGATGCATCAGAATTGTGGATTACAGTTCTACATATCAGGCAAAATGCAGTTGTGCTTAAAGTCTCTTTAGACTCTGTTGGAACCATTATATATTTAGGGAGGAGGGTGTGCCAAAGCTCTCCAGGTATGCCTTAGATAGAATGAATATGACTAATTATTATTAATTACTGATAATATATTAATGGTAATTATATTATACGTAATCATGATAATGACGATTAATAACTATTACAACTTTAGTTGCACCTACAACAAATCAAAGAATTCAAAGTGCCAATCAAAAGTTTTGTCTAATATACGACTAATTTTATAATTCATGTTGACGTAAAGTCAAGTTCAGAATAAAAGCAAACTTTAAACCAGAATATTAAAATGGTCGATGTATTTTGATTTAATTAGCTGTTAAAGCTGGAGTATAAAATTGGTTGTTTCTGGAAAAGCAAGAAAAAGACGCAGCCTAGATGTGCTTTTCACTGCGAATAGATAATTGACAAAAAAGCTCAAAATAACATACACAAATGAAATATTCATTTTCCCAAGATAAATCTTTTTTATGGAGAAGGCTTATTCCAGATTGATATTTAATGAATGTAGGTGTTTTCAAGTTGTTCAGAAATACTGGAGTTCGTCTTTGTGTCGGGAAAGACCAGCTCCTATGACGAACTCTTGTTGCAATGGCTTTTTAAATATTCCACTATTTAACTGAAGTATGCGGGTAAGTAACTGCAAAGGCCAAGGGTAGTTCACTGAAAATTCTATTCTGCCCGTGTCTTGTACACCTTTTGCGCCTGCACCCTGAAATCTCGTCATTCAGCTATTAAGAGAAAATATACAAATCCTGAAAATGAACTAATATCTTGTTGATGAACAGCTTGAAAGCAAATGAATGTTCAGGTTGCATCAGAGAAAATTAGGTCATTGAAAGTGGCACCTCACTAGTTTAATGCGGCTTTCATTGAATGCCTCTGGATCTTTAGGATTGAATGGTACTTCAGGGTTGATCCACCATGGAATGCACTTAGTAAAACAAATTACAGGATTTATAAACCTAATGCTGTCAGCTTTATAAGTAATATATCCACCATTTTATGATATTAATTTAAAAAAAATTTCCACAAAACAAGTTTTTGAACGAAAAGTAAAGAGCTCCATTAAGTCAAAAATGAGCAGAAATAAAGTCAAATAATCTTCCAAGCGTAAAACTACCACAAATGACTATCAATAAAAAATGAAACTCACAACGAACATAAATTACAATAAATAGCCGAGTCAAACTCAAAATGAGCAAAACTTAACATGCGTAGGGCCGATAACCCCCATACCTTCTCTAGACCAGAACATAATTTGCGCTTTACGGAAAAACAAAACAAAAAACAAATGACCGTGTATTGTCAGTTTAATTGATATATATTGATATTTATTCCTTAAAGTTTTGAATAAAAAAGTGAAAACATTTAAAATGTGTTTTGTTTTCAGTATTGCGCAAATTATGTTCTGGTTTTGAGAAAGCATGGGGATTATCGGCCCTACGCCTTAATATCCTTAGCGTCGTTAGCTACAGTAACTGTAGTGGTATTATTAAAAGTATACACATAGTGCCTTCTGGCTAGTTCAAAATTCCCCAAAACTTACCCTTAAAGGTCAAACTTAATAATATAAGTTGTTCTTCAGATATTGCTTTGTCACTTTTTTGAAAGTCCACATGCTCATAGTTTGTTTTAATTTAGTTCAACATCCTTCTAAATATTCCTTGAAAATTTCACCTTAATACCCTTAGCTTGCGAATTAAAAATAATTGTAGCAGCATTAGTAGCAATATACGCATAGCATCTATGGTTTCTTCAACATCGCCTTCAACACACGCTGAAAGTTTCAGCTTAATACCATCAACTGCTTCTGAAGCATGTCTGATGCGTGTGCTGGACAACCTGTGTGGGCATAGTATGTTTCGAATTATTTCCATACAGTTTCTATATATCCCAATTTTTTCTCCTTAATATCCTTAGTTTTAATAGTAGTAGTAGTAGTAGTGGTAGCAGCAGTAGAATTTATTGTAGTAGCTTAAGATTTAGTGGCAGTAGTAGTATTAGAAGTAGTAATAATAGTAACAGTAGCAGTAGTATAAGTAGAAGCAGTAGCATTAGGATGCAAATCTTTTCTTTTGGGTAGTTCAAAATCCCTCACAACAAGCCCTGTTAGTTTCAACTTCACACACCAAACTGTACCTAAAATATTGCTGTTAAACCCTTTTGACAACATGCATACAGACGGTGTTTTGTGATTCAGTTTACCTCCCCCCCCCCTCAAAATCCCTTGAAATTTCACCTTCATACCCTTAGGCATAGTTGTAATAGTAGTCACAGTAGTAGTATTGATTTTAGCAGTAATAGTATTGAATAGCGGTAGTACTACTTTCAACATTAGTATTAATATATTGCCTTTTGGTCAGTAGAACATCCCTCTCATCCAGTCCTTGACGTTTCAACTTAATATGTCCTTCTGATAACCTGTATGTTCATATACTTCTTGAAATTTTCATCTCGATGGTCTAAGCCTTACAAGTAGTTGTAATAGATTTAGTAGTAGTAGTAATGTAGCAGTAACAGTAGTATTAGCGGTAGTGTGCACATATTGCGTTTTGGTGAGATGATCGTCTCTTTTAATCATTCTCTGAAAGTTCCAACTTAATACCCAAATCAATTCTTGAGGTACGCTATTTTGACAATTTACATGCACTTAGCGTCTTTTGATTTAGTTCGAATTTTTCCTCAATACTGTAAATGGTGTTGTCTGGTAGTAGTAGTGGTGGTAGTTGTAGTATTGGTAGAATGCAAATATTACCTTTTTGTTCATATCCCTGATTTTTTCCTGAATTTTCCAAATTAATATACTTAGTTATTTCTGTGTTACACCCTTTTGACAATCCTTATACACATAAAGTGTTTTGATTTAGTTCAACATTCTCTGAAAGGCTCACCTGAATGCCCTTTGTCTTCTTGGAAAATAAAGTTCAAACATGCATACCTTTCTCAATAACACATACTATGTGTAAACAACGAAAGAATCACCTAGCTTCTAGCCCTTGTCCTGAGGACTGTGGGGACGTTGACATCCCCAAAGAAATAATTACTGGATCTTTCAACAACGTTGAACAAAAAAGATCTCTTAAAATTTTGATCGGGTATGTTTTGGGGAATGATGGGCTGAGGGGGGAGGAGCTGATTGCCCTTCATTCTTTTTTTACTCTTAAAAGGGGCACTAAAACTTCCGACTTCCAATCAAACGAGCTCCGTCCAATCCAAAGATTATGCGACCACCCGTTCCATAAAAAACTTGTATACCCCGGGGTATAACTTACAGCCCTTGTCCATGGGCTCTGGGGTATTGTGTCCACCCTAAAGACATTGTTATAGGATTTTTGGACTAATGGTAACAAAATGGCTATCTCACAATTTCAATTGAATGTGTTTCGGGAAAAGAGGATGTCAGGGAGGCGAAGTTAGTTGCTCTCCATCATGTTTGACTCTTAAAATGGAACTAGAACTATACATTTCTAATAAAATCAGCCTCTTCTAAAGTTCACACGACCACCCTTTCCATAGAAACCTTATATGCCCGTGGGGCATAACTTGCAACCCTTAGACTCTGGGGGATTCTGTCAACCCCAAAGGCCTTATTCTATGATATTTGAGCTCTATGTGAACAAATGGCTATCTCAAGATTTCTATTGGATACATTTGTGGAAAATACGACGGGGGGGGGGCTCCCCTCCGATCACTTTGACTTATAAAAAGGACACTAGAACATCTAATTTCCAATCAAATGAGCCCATTCCTTAGTTTTTACGACCACCCTTTACATAAAAACCTTATATGCCCTCGAGGCATAACTTACAACCCTTGCGCTTAGAGCTGTGGGGGGGGGGGGTGGAGGTTGTCATCCTCAAAGACATCATTTCCAGACCTTTCAATTACGCTGAACAAAATGGCTATCTTATAATTTTAATTAAATGTGTATTGGGAATTGATGGGAGGGGGGCTTTTTACCCTCGAATCACCTTTGACTATTAAAAAGGGCACTAGTCCTTTCAATTTCCAATCGAATGAGCCCTTTCTGAAGTTTTTACGACAACAAATGGCCACTGTAAAATTTCTACCAGATGCATTTCGAGAAAATACAAGGTGTGTGGGGGGGGGGGGGTATCCACCCTCCGATCACTCTGAATCTTTAAAAGGGCTGAAATTCTGATTACCGATCCAATGAGCCCCCTCCGAAGTTTATACGATCACCCTTTCTATATAAACCTTATATTCCCCCTGGCAGTAACTTACAGCCCTTGCCCTGCGAGCTTTGGGTGGGGGGGGGGGTTATCCTCAAATACATAATTTCCGAACCTTTCAACTATGTTGAACAAAATGGCTATCTCAAAATTTTGATTGGATGTGTTTTGGGAAATGGTGGGCGTGGGAGGGGGGTTAATTGCCCTCCAATCACTTTCGCCTATTAAAAAGGACACTAAACCTTTCAATTTCCAATCGAATGAGCCCTTTTCGAAGTTTCAATGACAACTCCTTCGATACAAGGTGCACTGGTCTAAAACAAACCAAAATAATAAAATAAATAATGCATTGTGCTCACATCACTCTTTACTTAGGCAGCACTATTGCGCTGCCTATGATTGCAAAGAAGATTCATTGGGGCTTCCTGAAAATACTTGGCAAGCATAAGTTTTAGTTATGTCAGGACTGCTTCATAATGGAGTTGCTCTTTGGATAATTACGGATGATTGTCAACTTGAACCAGGCTGGCAAGAAGTCTTAATGGCGAAAGTATATTATATGTAATAAAATGAAATAACATTACATCATATACATCATTATATATAATAAAATGAAATAAATATTCAATATTTATTGCTAAAACTAGCAAATATAAACTAGTCCACAGTGAAACTCTAAACCTGCAAAATAAAACGGTAACATCTTTGTTTTTACATAATTAATGTAAGTTACATAATTAATCTTTCTCGTTTTCTCTTACTCTCTCTCTCTCTCTCTCTCTCTCTCTCTTTCTCTCTCTCTCTCGCTCGCTCTCTCTCTCTCTCTCTCTCTCTCTCTCTCTCTCTCTCTCCTCTCTCTCTCTCTCTCTCTCTCTCTCTCTCTCTCTCTCTCTCTCTCTCTCTCTCTCTCTCTCTCTCTCTCTCTCTCTCTCTCTCTCTCTCTCCTCTCTCTCTCTCTCTCTCTCTCTCTCTCTCTCTCTCTCTCTCTCTCTCTCTCTCTCTCTCTCTCTCTCTCTCTCTCTCTCTCTCTGCTTTTCAAATATAATTACTCTAGGACTGTTTGTTTGTTAGGCTGCTACATCCCTTCATTTGGCTTTAGCCTAAGAAGCAGCATGTGCGGAGGTGTTTATTGAAATTACTGGAGAACCAAAAAGAGTCAAAATGCGGAACCATGGCCTTCAAGGTTTTAGGAAAACGCGAGCAGGGGGTACAGGCGTGGCTGTAAATTTAGATGTCTGGGAATTTTATATCCATTAAGATAAGGTAGTGCAACGGTTTGAGGGGAAGCGGTTCAAATCTAGCTCTCACAAATTACAGTTGAGTAAAAAGAAACTGTTGTTTTAAAGCAGTGATAGGTCTTAGTTGTATTTACTTTTAGATCTTTGACTGTGAAACGTCAACAAATTTGGACCGTTTTTCTACTGTTCCAGTCGCTCTGATTTCTGCGATTGCTTCCTCTTGCCATACAGACTTGTTTTGCAGTTTGTGCAAACTTTTAAATGGGTAAGAACACTTTTGTTTATCTTCTTTTTTAGCTTATTTTTTTATAGATTCTTTGGAATGAGTCTGCTTTTACCTAAACCCATCAGTGGCATTCTTCGTGAGAATTTTCTACTTTACCCCAGTATAGCATGGATGGAGAAACAAATAGGAGCCACCGCAATCTATAATAACGATAGCTATTTATAGGATAAGAATAACAATATATAAAAAGTTGTCTGTAAAATATATAAAATAAAAATAAAATAGGTAAATATTATATTACTACTAACTACTACTACCAACAACTCACCGCAGCACCAAGCCGCCTGAGGCCAACACAGCTATGCACGCTCCTCCTCCATCCCAATCTATTCAAAGCCTCCTTCTTTATACCCTCCCAGGAAGCTCTCCTTTCCTTTAAATCTTTCTTTGTGACATCCTCCCACCCCAACCGTGGACAACCTGTTTTCCGTTTAGCCCTTGACGGTTGGCAAAAAAAACGCAATCTTTGACATAAGCGTAACCTTTTCATCTTCACTTATTCCTCGCCTTAGCGACTTAGTCTTCTTAACATTAATTTTTTAAACCTATTCTAGCACCCTCAACTCGCAAAACCTCTAAAAGCTCATTCATTTTGCTCACACTTTCATCAAGGATACTTAAATCATCTGCATAATCTAAGTCCAGAAAAGTTTGTCCTCCCTATTTGATTACGTTTTCTCCCATTGCCTTTCCTGTGCTCCTTAAGACAAAGTCTATCAAAATGATCCATATAAAGGGGAACACAACCCTGTTTAATTCCTGATCTGTAAACCAGCTGCAAACCTCATTTCCTACCTTAACCGCAGCAGTGTTATTCTCGTACATAGCACTAATCACTTTAATGTATTTATCTGGTATACCATACAAGGATAAGACCTTCGCTAAAGCTCTTCTATCAACAGAATCGAACGCTTGCTCATAATCTATAAAACTGAGGACCAAAGGTGTTTGATAACTCAAGCAATTTCAGTTATTAAGCTAAGAGTGAAAATTTGGTCGACACACCCTCTAACCCTTCTAAAACCGCCCTGTTCTTAACTTATCACTTTGTCTACAGCATTTCTCAGTCTAAAAAGTATTGTATTACTAAGTAATTTGCTACATACAGAGACTAGGCTAATTCCTTGTTAATTACCACACTCGCTAGTATCACTTTTCTTATACAGTGGTTTAATTAGGGTTTCCCTAAAATCGCTAGGTACTTCCCCTTTTCCAAAAATCATATTCATAATCCTCAGTAATTTATTTCTAACCTCAGGGCCACCATAGTTAAGAAACTCATTTACCACAGTATCAGTACCGTGGCCTTGTTATTTTTTAATCCTTTCAGAACTGTCGCTAGTTCTTCCTCATAAAATAAATCTTCCTTCACATCCAAGGTATCACAAACTTTTTCATTTTCCTCTACATCTTTTCCTGCGACTAGGATCGCTAGAATCTTCACTTTTAACATCAATAACAGCACTCCAGTCTGCGGTTTACAATAATATAATCAATAAGGTCTGCTGTCTTACCATCCGTGAATACCACGTTAACTTATGGGCCATTTTATGACCAAACACTGTATTGGTTATAAATAGATTGTTATACCTTCAAAATTGCAGCAGTCTGTAGCCATTACTGTTTTCCTTTCCTGCACCAGATTTACCTAGGCTAGGATACCATCTGTCCCTATTTCTACCGATCTGGGTGCTAAAATCTCCAAATAGAAACACCATATTTCTACCTGGGACCCTGTCTATTCGCTCCTGTAACTGTTAGTAAAATTCATCTGAGTCACTAGCATCTCCGTCAGTCGGTTGTACAGGGGAATATACTTCTATAACTGATACTCTGAACTTTTTAGTCATAAAATGAGCGATTAGTATTCTATAATTATTACCTTTCCAGCCTAAACAAGACTTAGCAGCTTCCTTGTTCATCATGAGCCCTGATCCCTGTCTATTTACCCCTTCCTTCCTGCCTGAGTAAATAAATTCTATATCACCTAATTTCATGCTTCCTACCCCTGGGATATGAGCTTCTGAAACTCCTAACAAGTCCAATTTGAATCGTCTAAATTCGTCAGTCAAAATGTCGATACGATAGTTATTTTTAACGTCGTAACGTTCCAATTTTCATATTCTTTAAATCATTGAAATTGTTTTGGCCTCAGGAAAAGCAATGGTCCCGGATACCAGTGCAGGACGGGGACCAACATATCTTCTCAAGTCTACACCGAAGCGCTTAAGCCGACTTAGAACTGGATAGCAAGAAGTCCCTGGAACCCCCTGTTCATTGGAGGGTTTGTGTAATCCTGGGCCCATCTTGGTCACAACGAGGTTTTCAGCACTTGGCGATGTTCTTTTATCAACAAGAGTCGAAATCTTGCACAGACTGTCTCAAGCCTATTACCTCTGACGCATTATATACATGCCTACAAATATTGCTACTACGGGGAGGCAACCCATAATAGATATATTAGCTAGGAAGAGGTTCTTCAGCCCGAAAACGCCCACCAAAACAGACCAAGCCCAGAGAATTATCCTTTAATCAGAATCCCATGCGAATGTTGTGTCGTTTACTAGGCTATAATTTCCTCAAGGGATGCCACTCTTCAAGTGGGAATAGAAGGGACCGCAAGGTCTCCAGTCTTGCAGGTACCCTGAAAGGGTTGAGGCAGCCCTTTGCAGAGGCTGTTGTCCATAAACCTGGACTGTATTTTACATAATATATAATTTATAATTTGTATAATAGATAATTTTATAAAAACAATTTAAAATAAAATATATAATTAATAACAATATATATAGAAAAATAATAAAATATATGCAATAACTAAACTAAAAATTCAGGTTGATGTAGAAGTAACGCCTTTTTTGCCGACTCGAGACTAATCGAACTGGGGAATTAAACTATTTGAAATGAATCTCTTTACAGTAAATTCCGTTTGGGTTGTACTAGAGCTATATACGCTGAATTGGAAAATGTGATCAAAATTTATATCACTCACAGTCTTTGTGCACTCATCTTTTGTCTGAAAAACAAATATTTCGACGAAATAAAACTAATCTTCATGTAAGAATCATGGAGGCTGGAAAATATCTGACAAAAATTTAGTGTATAAAACAACTTTAGAAAACCTTCTTCATCAACAAAATTTTGTTTTCCAAAAAATTTGCGAAGAATTTTACAAAAAACGACAAAACATCTTATGTGACAGTAAAGCTGATTGCATTCTAAAATTTAGTCTAAAAAGTTGTAATAGAGGCGCAATAAAACTCTTGAGCTAACAGCTGTATATCTTATTGTTATCGATGTAAAAACTGTTTTCAAAGAAAAGTAAAGAACGATATCCAAGATCAAAACGAGCAAAAATAAAGCATTTAATAAGTCAAACTTAAGACGAACAGAAGTTACTCGGAATAAATAGATAAAATCTAAAACGAATAGAAAATAAAATCAATAGTCAAGTCACATTTGAGAAAAACGGATTGTTCCAGAAATTGAAATTGTTCTTCAACTTTGAAGCCATGGGGTTGAGAAACAAGATAAGGCAGTGCTTTCAAAATTCCACCTACTTCGCTCCTTTGGGATTTTCTATCAAACGGTATCTCATATGATAGCCGTCCATTTCATGGACTTAAACCGTTTCAACCTTGAAATTTTATATGCTTGGACATCCTCTCGACTAGGGATACATGCTTCTTAAGTGTAAGTCGAGTGGACAAAAACCAAATTTTTTCATTTTTACGCATTTTTGGGAACATTAATTGTGCATTGAAGTCTTCTTAGCTTAGGGTACATGGTAATTTAAAGTATTTTCTGTCAGATAACTCCTTTCGGTCTGAGCTGATTGAAAATGCTCCATGTCCAGTTACTCAAAAAAATAAATGTTTAAATGGGGTAAATCCATTTATTTAGACAGCGGAAACAGGTATAAAAGTCTAGATATTACGATCACACATACATTGATCGTCATCAGTAGAAATACTAAAGTATAACAATTAAAACTCAGATATTTATGCAAAAAAAAATTATTAACTTCCGGTTCATTCACTAGATATTTCTTGAGATGTAAATTTTCTTCTTAAATACTGTCTAAAAGTGAAATGAATTTCCAGTGAAGGTGGAAAATTCTTCTCTGTCATCTAATTTTGAAAGAAAAGTGGAATTTATAGTTATATACTTGATTGGTCTCATCTCCCCATATATACGACGCATAGAAAGGCAATGTTGTCTGGGAAAAGTATACCTAATTTAAAGTATTACGTCGAAAATGTCTCCAGTTACTCCTTTTGGTATAAGGTAAAGAATATGGCAATTGGACTTTACAGTCCCTATTGGTGGTGCTCATCTCCGTCTCATGGCCTTTCAGCCAGAGAGTGCAATGGGGGGGGGGTGTATTTTTGGTGTAGGCTTATCTAAAATTATCCAGTCTCTGTAACTCCTCTTACTCAGAGCTGATTGAAGGTAGCACAAGTTCGGTTAATCGTTTTGGTCTAGGCTGATTTAGAATGTTTCAAGTCTTGTAGCTCATTTTGCTGACCTGATTATAAATTGCTCAAGCCCAATAATTCTTTTTGTTTCGACTGTTAGTTTCCTACCTTCTAAGTTTCAGGCAGAACGAAAAGCCAGCATTTGTTCATGTATTAGCGCTTATTTGGCCAAATTACTGCCTGATGCTAAGTCCTTGATTGACAACAAATTTGAGTTTTTAGTCTTAACTCATTCTGGTCAACGCTTAGGCTGGAAAGCCACACTCTCAGATTGAAAATCTTTTCATGATACTGGTTCAAACAAGGTGCAAAATTGTCAATGTTAATGCTAAACTCTAACCGTGAACTTATGCAATTTGCATAATTCAGTGTTCTTGTCCATGGGGTAAGCAAAATAGCTATGACGAAACTTTAGTGCAATGTCATTAAGGGTATAAGGGGCTGCCCAGGGGCACCTGGAGTATAGGGGTTATGGGGATCATGGGTGGAATTTGTACCTTCAGACGTACTTACATCGATTTCTTGCAAGATCTCACTTTTAGCAAGCTGTGGCGTGCCTATCTTTTCCACTAAAATTTATCTGGAAAGAATGGTCCAATTATATAATTTTGAGTCCTTCCCCATAGAGCTATGTGAACCTGTCTCCACATATTACTGTTAAAGATTTTTTTCTGAAGGAGTAATTTTTTTTTTCTTAGCTGAGCATTACAGCAGCCGCTGTTGCTTGGCATACATGATCCATTGCAGTTATTGATATAGTTGACTTAACTTGACTTAAATTCCATCCGTCCTTGAAGGTCGTCTTGGGGCCTCTTTCTTCGTAACGGCGTGGATGTGCCTTTTGTATGCTTCACGGTCTTCTGCTAGGCGAAGAAGGTCCGAGAGGCGGTGAGGTGCAAAGTTTTCCTTCCACCTTTTTGGGGGACGACCACGAGGACGAGAACCGTGAATTTGGCCTTCGAAGGTGATTTTTGGGAGACGGGACCGACTCATCCGTTGTACGTGACCGAGCCATCTTCATGAGAATTGTTTGTTGTACTTTCAGGCGCTCGAGAAGTTCGACATTTGAGATTCTATCAAGGTACGTGATCCCGCCGATGCGGCGGAGGCACTTAGTTTCAAATGCTGCAAGTCAACGGTTGTCATTTACCTTCAGTGTCCATGTTTCACATGAGTAGATTGCGATGGGGATGATCAGGGTATCAAAAAGTCGTGTCTTAAGCCGCAGAGACAAATCCTTGCTTCGCCATATGGGCATAAGGGCCTTGAAACTGGAACTCGCGAGGGCGAGACGTCTTTTAATGTCTTTTGATAGACTGTTGTCGCTGGTGATTAGACTACCGAGGTAAGGGAACTCGTCAACCCACTGGATACTCTCCATTAATTTTCAGGTCTGGCTTAACTGTATCCTGTGGCTTTCGTGAGCAGCACATAGCCTTTGTTTTTGATACATTTATGATCATTCCAAAAGAACTAGTGGCTTCGAAGACGTCGTTAGCAACGGCTTGTAGATCCTCGGGTGTTTCAGCCATTTCGTCGATATCGTCGGCGTAGGCTAGCTTATCTATCTGAACACCCCCTATATGTGCGCCACAAGTTGTCTCCACCAGGGATAAGACTGCTGTGAGGAAAAGGTTGAACAGCTCTGGAGACAAAAGGCATCCTTGAAGGACACCTGCGGAAGTCTGGAAACTGTCAGTGAGACCTTCACTAGTCATGACGCGACTCCCAAATTTTGAGTACATATCCTTGATAAGATCTACTGGGTTTCGTGGGATTCCGTAATGGAGGAGGATATGCCATAGGCCATTTCTCCAAATAAGGTCAAATGCTTGCCTAAAGTCGATGAAGAGCTGATACAGGCCGCGACCGAATTCCAGATATTTCTCTGAAATTTGGCGAACAGTGAAAATTTGATCAACGGTCGATCTCCCAGGGCGAAACCCGGCTTGGTATTCTTGGATGACTAAGGATGACACGGCTCTGATCCGTTGGAGTATAATTCGGGTGAAGATCTTGGCAGTTTGACTTGTTAGGCTAATAGGACGGTAATTATCACATACTGCCTTTGACCCCTTCTTGTGTAGTGGAACAATTGTGGCTTCGCACCAAGAAGTTGGGAAATGGCTCTTTTGCCAGGCACCGGATACAATCTTGTGGAAAAGATCTATAAGTGGTTCACACCGGACTTTCAGCAGTTCTGCCTGTATCCCGTCCGGGCCAGGGGCCTTGTTAGTCTTCAGCGCTTGGATGGCATCCTCGACCTCAGAACGGAGAGGAGGTGGGCTGGGGTCTGAGACAGTAACGGGAAAGAGGTCCAGGACAGCAGGGTTTGGAAAGATATCAGGATTAAGCTTTTCTTTGAAATGCTCCATCCATCTCGATCGGATACCTTCTGTGCTTTGTATCTGAGAGCCATTTTTATCTAGCAGTGCACAAGAAGTGAGGCTTT
>CM051258.1:37217273-37224773 GCA_027921565.1 Artemia sinica
TTAAGAACGACTCCTGAAACACAAGGGTCGTTATAGAATCGACCCAAGGGTTCTAGAATATCATAAGAGGGATTCATTCGAAACATTGTATTTTTTGCCAGAAGACGGATTATGCCTGATTAGAGCTTTTTTATTAATCAACTTAACAGTCCTTTATATTATGACTTTAAAAAAAGCTCCTAGAGATCTTTCAAACCTATCTGGAGGGGGGATGTCCCTAGTCCGCCTTGCGTTCACACATTAATAATTGAATAAATAATAGGTAATAATTGACTATAAAATTAGCGAAAATGACAGTATGAAAAGAGGAAAATCTGTAACTGAGACATTTCGGGAGAATAATCAAATGTAATTTTTTTTTCTCAATGTCATTTAATATGTTAATTACCCCTCGCGAACAATACATGCAACTTTATTTCCGAAAAAAAGTCATATAAAGACATATTGTTATTAATTTTCCACTGCGATATTAGATTGCTTCTTTTTCTCAATTTCATTTTAATATGTTATCAGATTTGATATATCTTTTTCATTGGGGGGGGGCTGTGAAGGTCACGTGCAAATGGATGAAGTCCTATATGAACTTGTTAGTTGTTCTGTGCTTCTAAATAACATTGGTTATTTTAATTATTGAAAGATATATACCGTTGTTTCGTCATATTATTTGATGTTTGATGGTTTTTACTTCAGTGCACATTGAAATAAAGATATATATATATATATATATATATATATATATATATATATATATATATATATATATATATATATATATATATATATATATATATATATATAATATATATATATATATATATATATATATATATATATATATATATATATATATATAATATATATATATATATATATATATATATATATATATATATATATATATATATATATATATATATATATATATATATATATATATATATATATATATATATATATATATATTTATATCTATATATAGATATATATATATATATATATATATATATATATATATATATATATATATATATATATATATATATATATATATACAATATATATATATATATATATATATATATATATATATATATATATATATATATATATATATATATATATATATATCTATACATATATATTTGTATATATATATATATTTTGTATATATATATATATATTTGTATATATATATTTGTATATATATCTATATATATATATATATATATTTGTATATATATATATGTATATATATATAGATATATATATATATATCTATATATATATATATATATATATATATATATCTTTTGTATATATATATATATATATATATATATATATATATATATTTTGTATATATATATATGTATATATATATATATATATATATATATATATATATATATATATATATATATATATATATATATATATATATATATATATATATATATATATTTTTATATATATATATGTGTATATATATATATATATATATATATATATATTATATATATATATATATATATATAATATATATATAATATATACTATATATATATATATATATATATATATATAGCATGAATATCTCAAATGATATAAGTCTTTTGTTTAATAATATTTCTATAATGAAATTTATGTTTGATTTAGAGTTCCACTAGTTTGTTAAATATGGAGGGGCATTTTCTTAAGAAACACACAAAATTAAAAAAATATTAAATTTTCATTGAACTTTCAACTATGCCGTAATATATATATATATATATATATATATATATATATATATATATATATATATATATATATATATATATATATATATATATAGTATATATATATAGCGAACTGTATTTAAGGAGTGACCTGTGTAGATCAATCTTTTGGTACAATTTTACTAAACTTTGAAAATCTTTAAGTGTAATGAGAGACTTCCGTTTTTGGAATTGTGGCTATATTTAGCCCTGATTTGAAAAACAACACCCTCATTTTACTGAAATTTTGTCTCTGGTATTGTAAAAGAATCATATTATTAGCTACTTTATACACCATTTCGGTTGATATAATAACTCTTGATTTTATTATTATTATTATTATCATTATTATTCATGCATATTCTCTTTCTCCAAGAAAATGAAACTTGATTGTCCGAAATTCAAATGGTCTTAACCTTTCTCCATGGCTTTGAATGAATATAGTACTCTATATAATGGTTCTAATCTGCTCTCGATTAGTGACACCTTTACATTGTAATTAATTATAAGAAGAGTGAGCATTAAACAAGGAAAGAAAATTAACTGGTAATGTCGATGATCAACTAAGCCGTAATATATATATATATATATATATATATATATATATATATATATATATAATATATATATATATATATATATATATATATATATATATATATATATATATATATATATATATATATATATATATATATATATATATCGATTAACTCACGTTACCGACATTTTGCTGTTTTACAATATCAGATTTTGCTTAGGCTTTTGTTATAGTTTTTTTTTTGTTTTTGTTCGACTTGATAGGAATTCTGAAACATGTTGACAGTTGAAATTTCTTGGTGACTAAAGATTTTTTTTCGTCTAAACAGCGTAATATTTTCAGGCTCTTAGCTTTTGACGAATAACATTAAACCTAAGGAAATTTATATATTTGGAATCAGCGTACAAAGCCAATCATTTTTATGTATCTATTTTTATTAAAATTCCGTTTTTAGAGTTATGGTTACTTTCGGGCTGAGTTGCACTTTACTTTCACTTTGTTCCCAAAGAAAAAGATACATACCTACCATGAGAAGGTATTTCTACCATAGAGCTACTGACTGTCGCGGTGTATTTCTCGCAAATTTTACTTTTTGCTTTGCTGAAAAGGGGGGGAGGGTCTTCTTGGGACAATTGGCGAGATGCTTTCTAGACAAAATTATGCCTTATAATAAATTCAGTTTTTTTTTTCTGTCGAAGGAGGTACCAATTTTTCTTCTGTAAAAGGGGAGTCGTCATTTTATACTAAATTTTCTCTTCTTTTTTAAGGACAATTTTGAAGAATGCCCCCCTCCATCAAAGAAGGCGAGAACCGAACTGCTAAAACCCCGTGTGAGCAGAGTCAGTTGTGCAGTATTGTCGTTGGCCAACTCCTTGATTAGCTCAGCGTTACCACGCATCTAAGTCAAAGATTGGGTCGATCCCACCAGCTACAAAATTCGGTTGTCAAAAGAACGTATCTCCACCACGAGTACACACAAAATGGTCATAGCCTCCCTAGGGAGAATGATGGGCGCTAATCGGTCAATGACCTCTTTCGTTCAAGGTCGACCGCGCGCATTGGATGTTGTCTATGTGTAATAACCTTAACCGGAAAAAAAAAAAAAAAAAAAAAAAAAAAAAAAAGTGTGTACGAAGCATCACATGCGCATTGCAATGTTCTTAAGAACAATGTTAAGTCTAGGACTCGAGGGGGAAGTTTGCTGATTTACATAATCGCTAGGGGAAAACCCTTTAATCCTAGGTGTCTGTGGGATAAACGAAATTGCATTAGGCGTCAGAGAGAAAAATTAATCTACGTTGGTATTTAAATATCGGCTCTCAAGAAGGGGGAATTAGTGAAAACATTCAAGATAATCTTATGAATAAAGTTCTTTTTAGGCTGCAACAGATGTGGAAAAATTTAATATTCTATTTTTAAATGGGCTTCATTGATCTATAGTATCATGAATTATAAATGACATCAACTTGTTATCTATGGAAGTTATGTGGGAGTCTAAAGAGAATAGGAAATTTCTTTTTTAAATACGGCTTCACGGAGCATCTTTAAGTCGGAGAGAAACCTTGAATTCTAACGAAACCCCATAATAGTTAGCTAGGAAAATTTATGAATGAAGAGATTAACGTGTGGAAAACGTCAGAAAGGCAGTATGGGTCGTTGGCCAACACCCTTAGCCAAACAAAGCGTAACACGCATATAAGTTTTAGAGATGGGCGAAAACTTTTAGAACAGCTTATACAATTATTTCCGACTCCCACGAGATTTAAAAGATGATTTACAAAATTCGGTTCCACATAATACAAAATTCCAAAAGAACGTATCTCCCACGAGTACACCAAATATGGTCATAGCCTCCCTAGGGAGAATGATTGCGTAATCGGTCAATGACCTCTTTTTCCAAGGTCGATTTATTTGATGTTTCTATGTGTAATAACCTAACCGGGACGAAGGTTGCACATGCGCATTGAATTCTAACGGGAACAATGTTATTGATCTAGGACTCGAGGGGGAAGTGAATTTCCGAGAACTTGATTTACATAATCGCTAGGGGAAATTATTGATTTACGAAGGGGGAATTAAGAAACATTAAGGCTTCTTAATCTTAGGTCTGTGGGATAAACGTTCATTAGGTCAGAGAGAGAAAAATTAATATACTATTTTTAAATAGGGCTTCACGAAGGGGGAATTAAGAAACATTAAGGCTTCTTTAATCTTAGGTCTGAGGGATAAACGTTCTTTAGGTCAGAGAGAAAAATTAATATTCTATTTTTAAATAGGGCTTCATTGATCTATAGTATCATGAATTATAAATGACATCACTTGTTATCTTGGAATTATGTGGGAGTCTAAAGAGATAGAAATTCTATTTTTAAATACGGCTTCACGGAGCTTTAAGTCGGAGAGATAAATTGACATTCTAACGAAACCATAATAGTTTAGCTAGGAAAATTTATGAGATGAAGAGATTAACGTAGGAAAGGGTTTCCTAGAAATTTGAAATGTGAAAGCACTGAGATGCCAAACAAAAGGAACACGATGAAATTACTTTTAGGGATTATTTGGGCGAAACGGTTTTAGACAGCTTATAGAATTATTTCGGCGAAAACCGTTAGAGACGTTGATTTAAAAGATGATTTAAAAGATGATTTTTGAGTGTGGTCGTTATAATACACAAGTTCCATTGAACAGTGTTGTGAGGTCCCCTACCACAACCCCCAAAGAGCCCCGATCGCCCTACCCCGATCCAAAGGGTTCCAATCCCCATACCCCAATCCAGAAGGACCCCCCGGGTTTCCTAGAAATTTGAAATGTGAAAGCACAGAGATGCCAAAAAAAAAAAGGAACACACAGAAATTACTTTTAGGGGATTATTTGGGCGAAACAGTTTTAGACAGGTTATGGAATTATTTCGGCGAAACCGTTAGAGACGTTTTAAAAGATGATTTTAGAAAGGGTTTTAGAAGAGGTTTTGAATGTGGTCGTTATAGTAAACAAGTTCTATTTGAACAGTGTCGTGAGGTCCTCAACCCAACCCCAAAGGGCCCCGATCGCCCTACCCCGATCCAAAGGGTTTCCAATCCCCATACCCCAATCCAGAAGGAACCCCCCGGTCCCCAAAGGTTCCCAGGACTCCCACCGGCCCCCCCAGACCCTCAAAGGCCCACCCCGGGCCCCCAAAGGCCCATCGAGCTCCCAAAGGACCAACGGGGTCCCAAAGGCCCTCCACCGGTCCCCAAATGTCCCCCAGGCCCCCAACTGCCCCCCCGGACCCCCAAAGGCCCTCCCTGTGCCCCAAAGACCCTCCCCCGGCCCCCCAAAGGTCCACCGGGCTCCCAAAGGACCAATCGGTCCTCAAGTGCCCCCCAGACCCCCAAAGGCCCTCCCTGTGCCCCAAAGGCCCTTCCCCGGTCCCCAAAGATCCCCCGGGCCAGAGAAGCGCCACCGGGATGCGCCGTGGGCCAGGAAAGCGCCGCAGGATGTGCCGCAGGGATGCGCCACGGGTCAGGAAAGCGCCACAGGGGATGCGCTGCAGGGAGGTTAGGTTAGGTACCTATGATTTGGGATGGGTGGATTGCTACTTTTGACTTTTCTGAGCTGGATTTCTTAGCCTATCATAGGTTTTTGTTGTCTGAAACCTATAGTTTGGGATGACTAGTTTGCTATTTTTGACTTTTCTGAGCTAGGTTTCTTAGCCGTTCATAGGTGAGTGTTGTCTGAAACCTATGATTTGGGATATGTAATTTGCTATTTCCGACTTTTCATAACCGGATTTCTTAGTCTTTCGTAGGTGTGTGGTGTCTGAAACCTATGATTTGGGATGTGTGGGTTGCTATTTTTGACTTTTCTGAGTTGGATTTCTTAGTCTTTCATAGGTGTGTGGTGTCTGAAACCTATGATTTGGGATGTGTAGTTTGCTATTTTCGACTTTTCTGAGCTGGATTTCTTAGCCTTTCATAGGTATGTGTTGTCAGGAAATTATGATTTGGGATGTATAGTTTGCTATTTCAGGCTTTTCTGAGCTAAGGTTTTCTAGTATTTCGTAGGTGAATGTTGTCTGAAACCAATAGTTTGGGATGAGTAGTTTGCTATTTTTGACTTTTCTGAGCTAGGTTTCTTAGTCTTTCGTTGGTGTGTGTTGACTGAAACTGATGATTTGGGATATGTAGTTTGCTATTTTTGACTTTTCTGAGCTGGATTTCTTAGTCTTTCATAGGTGTGTGTTGTCTGAAACCTATGATTTGGGATGGGTGGATTGCTGCTTTTGACTTTTCTGAGCTGGATTTCTTAGCCTATCATAGTTTTTTGTTGTCTGAAACCTATAGTTTGAGATGACTAGTTTGCTATTTTTGACTTTTCTGAGCTAGGTTTCTTAGCCGTTCATAGGTGAGTGTTGTCTGAAACCTATGATTTGGGATATGTAATTTGCTATTTCCGACTTTTCATAACCGGATTTCTTAGTCTTTCGTAGGTGTGTGGTGTCTGAAACCTATGATTTGGGATGTGTGGGTTGCTATTTTTTGACTTTTCTGAGCTGGATTTCTTAGCCATTCATAGGTGTGTGTTGACTGAAACCTATGATTTGGGATGGTTAATTTGCTATTTTTGACTTTTCTGAGCTAGATTTCTTAGCCTATCATATGTGTGGCCTTTCAGAAAATTATGATTTGGGAGGTGTAGTTTGCTTTTTGGACTTTTCAGAGCTAGGATTCTTAGTCACTCATAGGTGTTTGTTGTCTGAAACTTCGAGTTTGGGATGAGTAGTTGGCTATTTCAGACTTTTCTGAGCTAAGGTTTCTTAGTATTTCGTAGGTGAATGCTGTCTGAAACTTATGATTTGGGATATGTAAATTACTATTTCGGGCTTTTCTGAGTTGGATTTCTTAGTCTTTCATAGGTGTGTGGTGTCTGAAACCTATGATTTGGGATGTGTAGTTTGCTATTTTCGTCTTTTCTGAGCTGGATTTCTTAGCCTTTCATAGTATGTGTTGTCAGAACATTATGATTTGGGATGTGTAGTTTGCTATTTCAGGCTTTTCTGAGCTAAGGTTTTCTAGTATTTCGTAGGTGAATGTTGTCTGAAACCAATAGTTTGGGATGAGTAGTTTGCTATTTTTGACTTTTCTGAGCTAGGTTTCCTAGTCTTTCGTTGGTGTGTGTTGACTGAAACCTATGATTTGGGATATGTAGTTTTGCTATTTTTGA